>SRMA01026116.1:742394-920367 GCA_007224835.1 Danionella cerebrum | reverse complement strand
GAGCCGGAACCCGAAAAGATTCGTTCTTTTTGCGAGTCCTCCGGGTCCTTTCGGTCTTCTGTCATTGATGATGAACGGGTTACGCTCGGAAAACCACAAGAATGATGCGCATGCGCCAATGAACGAATCCCTCTCCAACACGACTCGTTCATACGGAGTCACATTAAAGATTCGTTCAAAAAGAACGAATCGTTCTTGAACGACACATCACTAGACAGCACCAGCCTACGACGAAGGCAGCCTGGCACAGCATAGGCGAGTGCTCTGTATATTCTTGAGTCGGGGGAATGCATTGTAGTACAGTAGAGT
This sequence comes from Danionella cerebrum, assembly GCA_007224835.1. Taxonomy (NCBI): domain Eukaryota; kingdom Metazoa; phylum Chordata; class Actinopteri; order Cypriniformes; family Danionidae; genus Danionella; species Danionella cerebrum. The sequence goes on along the minus strand of SRMA01026116.1, from coordinate 920,058 downwards.
GAAAAAGGTGGGCGGAATTGGGCAGATAAAGACAAATGGGGTCAGATAATTACCGGATCCCAGAATAAAATTTTCCGGATCCTTGGAAGCCAGAAATTGAGAGAAAACGGATTGCGTTCCGGCAAACGGCGGAACAAATTAAGCACTGATTGTTACTAATAAATTGGGATTGGGATGTTGATTGAGGAATAACTAATGAGCAGGAAATGCAATGACTGGAAACAATATGATAGAAACTAAATATAAGATACACTTCAATTTTGGGCTACAATTCTGTTGTAAGTTTTTTACTTCTTCACTTTTTTGGAATTAACTCCTGAAGTCCATGGATTGATTCAAAATGGTGCACTTGTATATTAATCAGTAGGTGAAACCCAGACAGTGCCTATGCCATGCGCACTTCTCAATGTCTTTTAAAGTGTGGCTAACCCCACTGTCTGTCATATATATATGATAAGCAATATGGATGATTAGGTTCATTCTAGTAGAAATCACACTTCTCAAACCTACACTTTGTAGTAGGTACTGCATTGAAGAATTGACTTGATCAAAAGAAGTATCTTCTTGACGGCATGATTTTAAATCTCTGTTCTCCGGGTCTGCTGATAGCACTTAAAATTCCAAATGAACAAAAGAAAAGAAAAACTTGGGATTTTCTAGACTGATATAGCTAGGACCTAATGTAATATCCGAGTAGCTTTGCAAATGTAACTTGACGGAACCATAATATTATGCAGAGTCTGAAAATAGGCTCTGGAGATGTAATAGTGTGGGGGATATTTTCTTGGCACACTTCCAATAGCATCCAATAACACCAATTGAGCATCGTGTCAACCACATAGCCTACCCTCAGTATTGTTGCTGACCAGGTCCATCCCTTTATAACTACAGTGTACCCATCATCTGATGGCTCAATCAAATAGAGCACCTATTGGATGTGTAGTCGACACATTTTCAGCAGCTGTGTGATGTTATCATGTCAATATGGACCAAACTATCTTTGAATTTTTTTCCATCATGCCGTTGAATGTAGCCATGAAAAATTAAGGCAATTTCCAGAATCAACCAGGAACTAGCAATATGTACCTAAGAAAATAACCAGTGAGAGTGTGTCTTATTATATGATAGTAGTCACTTTGACAGGAAAATGTGGAGATTTTGCTGTCTGATTGTTTATGTGTTCTGTTACACAGCTAACAGATTAAACTCCAATCAATTATTTCTCTCAATTTTTGTCTGTCACTGTAAAAATAGCTACCATTTCATTAAGGATATCTGTTTTGTCTCGGGCCAAATGTTTGACATCAAATTAACCTGTCCTCACTGCAATTTATCTGAAGAAGATGGTTATGTTTTTGGAAATTGTTGTCAAAGAGAATAAATTCCAGTTCAGATAACACAGGATCTGATGAACTGTGAATGCTGGATTTGTTTATGACGGCCTTTTCAGAGTTGCCATGAGATTGTCCCACAAAAGTGTGGAATGGAGGAGTGCAGGGCAAGTTAGAGATGAATAATTGTCAATGATGCAGTTTACAATGAAATAACATGGGAGATCTTCGAAATCATGGGTATGTGCTGTATAACATTCGAATGCTAACGACAGCTGTTGTGAGTTTGTTGCTGTATTTTTGATCCTTTGCCATCATGACTCACCACCGAATGTCTCACGATTGAACACTGACGTTAAAATCCCCAACCATTCACTTTTCCTTCTCGGAACAGACGGAATGCAGTGTATTCTCTTCGCTTCCTCGCTGCTCTGCTTTCTCAGTCTCGCGGTTGCTGAGCCGAGGAAGGGTTGCCCGTCCTCGTGTGACACGAGCAAGTGTCCGATAAGGAGCTGTCCGGCTGGGCACACGCCGGACCCCTGCGGCTGCTGCCTACTCTGTCGACGAACTGAGGGCGCTCCATGCAGCCTCAACCATGACACTCAGTGCGCCGACGGCTTCGAGTGTAAACCTCCAGCCAGTAAGGGACGTTCCACTGGCGTTTGCCGGTGTAAGAGCGCGTATAGAGTGTGCGGCAGCGACGGAAGAACCTACGGTAATGTTTGTAAATTGAGGACAGCCTCGCGTAAAGCTCGGGAGAGGGGACTCTCCGTGATAACCCAAGCGCACAAGGGTTCATGTGCAGCCTCGAAACCAGGTCAGTCAAATGGACAATTCAACAGCTTATGTTATAGATATAAAGATTTAAGAAATTTGCATTTTCTTAATCAATTGCATGAGTGCTGGTAGCTGGCGCTGCTGCTGTTGCATTTTTCATCATTTTGGTATTAGTTATGGTGTGTTTATTGAGATTATACAGCAGTTTTGGCTTCGCTAATGATTAATTTTATAACATTTTAAGTAACCACTAGAAAAAAAGAGTGGTATGGGCCCAAACATAAAGAAGTAGAGATGAAGTTAAGATAATTCTGTCTCTGGTTTCTTTTTCCAGTGGATCTTTCTAGTGGACCCGCTGTTTTGTAGGATTCTAGTTTCTTCAGGTTCTTAATGTTTTTGGTTTTGAATATGTCCTCTTCTGGCAATGCAGATGGGTTTAGCCCCACTCGCTGAACATGCAGCCCCACCCTAAGCCTAAACCTGTTTAGCATGGAAGTGACATCACGATTCAACTTCAGTCATCTCCACGTTCAGTGGGTGTGGCGTATCCCATCTGCAGACAGGGGTACTTGACTCAAGATGCTTTTGTCTGCACACTGCAGAATGGTTAAGCCCCACCAACTGAACATGCATCCCCACAATACTAAAATAGAGCTCCGCCCACTTAACATGGAGGCTTGTCGTTTGGTTGTACTCCTTAACCCAAACCCTAACCCTGTTTAGCTTGGAAGTGACATCGCGATTCCACATTTAGTGGCGGGGCTCTGTATTCAGTGGGTGGGGCTTATCCCATCTGCAGTCAGGGGTAAACCACGCCCACTGAACGTGCAACCACACCCACAGGTTGTCTCATTGGTTGTACTCCCTAACTCTAACTCCTAAGCCTAACCCTGTTTTGCATGGAAGTGACGTCACGGTTCAATGTTCAGTGACTAGGGCATATTCAGTGTGCAATCATTTTAAAAATAATTGTAATAATTATAATCATATTTGTATTTTACATTTAAACATAATGGATAAATACTGCAGGATGATTAAACAATCTTTTGAATAATATTTAATATTGTGGCAGTCTATGGGTTGTAATTTCAAATAGTCTTAACAAAGATGCAACCAGAGCTTTTTTGAACATCACATTCGGTTTCACAGCAATACAAGTGTACCACTAACAGCATAACCCATCAACAATAGCTTTATCACTGAACAGTTCACACCGCACAACATTCTGTGTAGTCTACATTCATCAAATTCAACTATATTTCTTGGCTCACCTGTGTTTCATCTTTTGCATAAATGTCATTTTTTGCTCTTTTATTTAAATATTTCATCACCAGAACAAGGTGGATATTTTCTCTCATAATTTTTCTCCATTGAATGTCCCATGAGTTACTCATTTGCTCCACCCACGTAACCTGATACCAGCGGTGCTAGGTTGAATCTGCATGGCTGGAGGTGGTGGGATTAAAGCTCATTTAAAGGGCTAAACATCAAAGTAAATAATTTTAAACAAAGCTGTTCTTGATGTAGTAGAATTTGTTACAGACTTTACATAAACTTCATTTAAACTTAGGGGAAATATCCCATTTACATAAAAATAAAAAATGTGACAAAGTGGTGTAAACAAGTTCTCTCCCTTCACACAACACAAGTGCATTTCAGATTGCTTTTGAATCCTGTTTTTCTCAGACATTATATAAGTGTATTTGCAGCTGCTTGTCAGATGACAAGTTCCTGTAAAATCAACATGTTCTTGCGAAGAGCTAGTCATCGGAATTTCTAAAAAGTGATTCAATTATAGCTGCTGGATTATTCTTCCATAGAGTTTTATTTTTCACTAGTTTGTTCCCTGACAACTATTTAGGAACTTTTATCAAACCATTCTATAAGCATTGTCAAATGTTATTAACTTGATTTCTATGGTTCATTAGGCCCCTACTCCACCAACCAACAGCCCTGAGTAGGTTGTTCAAATGCAGCAAATAACAAAAACAGGTCAAGGAAACACATATATATGTCTTAACATTTGAATGTCGCATGTGTTTCTTATGCTAATAACTGTTTACGCTAAACCCATCCTAACTCTAACCCTCTTTTGTAAAGACTGTTTAAATGTTGTGAACATTTTAAGCTTAGACTATGCTCTTGGATTCTCCTGCAGTGTTGGAAAACTGTGGCTTTGGATATTTAGTGAGATCTGGCCAGCTCAAAGGTCTCAGAGAGTTCATACTTCCTGCTTTTCCAGTTATTATTTCATTTAGAGCCAGTGAAATAAACACCATCTAAATGTTGCTCTTAGTTCTTAGAAGTACATCTTTAAAAATAATGCAACAATGTTTATAGATTTTACCAGCCTTTGGGGGAAATGATGTTCTTACACTTATGAGAATGTTCTTCCTGCATACCCGTATAGATGCTGCACAACTAAACACCCCGAGGTACAAGTTTAACTTCATTGCTGATGTGGTAGAGAAGATCGCCCCTGCTGTGGTGCATGTTGAGCTTTTCATCAAGTAAATAAACTCTCTACTATATGATGTTTTTATGAATTGTGTTGGTGAAGCAAAGATAATATGAATATTGAATTGAATATTTGTACTTGATGAATCAGAAAATCTGCTTTATACAGTATATCCAATCCAATTCATTTTTTATACATTTTACAAAAATTCTACACACAAAACAAAAGTGCTGCATAAAAAAAGAGACAAAAATATGGTATAAAAATGACAAAACAGATTGAACACAATTAAACAAACCAAAACTAAAATACACAGATTAATAAAACACATAGATGACCACAAAAGCAAAAGAGCAAAAACGGGTTTTAGACAAGACAAAACATTCTATTGAGGGAACTGTTTTAACAAGAGGAGACATTGCATTCCACAGAAAAAGCCCTGACCCCCCTTTTAAGTCTCATCTTAGGAACCACCAGATAGAGCTGACCCTCTGACCTTAGGGAATACACCGGTGTATATTTCAGTGAGGTATGGGCTAGTCCATTAAAAACCATAAAAACAAAGACTAAAAACTTAAAATTCACCTTAAAGCAGCCAGTGCAAAGATGCTAAAAGTGTCGGAATATTGAAAAAATGAATCCTTGAAAAAATGAAGCAGCTACCTTCTGGACTAACTGTAAGCGAAAGTGCATTTTTTGTTTAATCTCTGTGTGCATTATAGTGGTCCAAAAGAGAAGTAATAAAAGCATGCTTGACTTGCTCAACGTCCAAAACATATAAACATGGTATAATTTTAGATAAAGTCGCTTTTGTCAACTGAGTACCAACGTCTGAACAACTATATTATCTCTGTATTTCACTATTTTAATCTATGTTTTAATTTTCCATTTTTAATCCATATGCTTTTATATAACTTGTTTTTATGCTTGATTTTATTAAATGTTTCTTTTTATTCCCGGTTCCCACTGTAAAGCACTTTGAATTACCCTGTGTATGAAAGTAATGCTGTCAACTTGCCATAGTTTATTTGGCTGTATAACTTGCTATATCTCTCTCTAATATATAAATTTTTATGTATATATATATATAATTTTATATATATATACTCTCACTATATATCTTTCTCTCTATATATATATATATATATATATATATATATATATAATAATGGACTTCAAAGTGTTTTAAATATTTTGAAGACCAATGTTCTTCTGATCCTCTTCAATTATGAGGTTTCTACCTGAATGGCACAACAGCTGTTTAAGGAGGCTGCTAGAGTTGCACTCTTAATCCTTTCAAAGGATTTTTAATAACCACTGAAAGTTAGAACTTTGTTTCAGCCCTCTACTGGCCTCACTGGCACCAATTCTTATTATAATCTGTCTTTTTCTATGTGGTCTCCCATCCAAGCACTAACCTGGATGTGTGATATTGTACTGAAAACTTACAATCATATAATAACTTCATTATTTGTGCACAGCCATCCTCTTTTTGGCCGTCGTGTTCCTTTGTCCAGTGGTTCAGGATTCATCGTGACTCAAGCTGGTTTGATTGTAACCAATGCTCATGTGGTGTCCAGCAGTGCAACCACAACAGGTCGCCAGCTGCTTCAAGTACAGCTTCAAGGTGGTCAAACATTTGAGGCTTCCATCAGGGACATTGACAAGAAGTCAGACATTGCTACCATCAAAATCAACCCAAAGGTTTGAATCGTTTCAGGAATCGCTCGAATAAAATCTACACTTTGGCGAATGCTTTTATCCAGTGTGCAAATGAAATGCACATTTTGTCTATTTATAAAACAAAACAAAACGTAATTTAATTGGTCCAAGGACTGAAAAAGGATAGTTCAGACCTTTTGTGACTTCCCTAAACTCAAGATCTCATGATTATCATTCCAGAAGTAGACGGTTGGACATGACTGCACTTGGACGTGACCTATATTGGCAGCCTGACCTATATTTTCTGTGGCGATTTACATGATGTGCTCAATCAAACCTTCTGGTTAGGTTGCCAATGTCTGATTCATCAAAGAGAAACCCGAGTACGCAAGGACTGTGTTAAAAACCCAATGAAAAATGTTTCCATGGCAGAGGGTCTGAAGGTATTTTGCTTCTGTTAATGGTGGTTGATGTCATTTCCACATCTCTTTGCTCTGCAGCCTTAAATATTTTTCCTTATTGCACCCAGCTGTGAATTGTTAGTTATATCCGATTTTTCAGGACAATCTGTTTTTCGGCAGTGATGACATCAGTTAGTTTGTACCCTTTGACGTGCAGATCTACTTTGAATGTCTATCCCCCAAAGTTTTTTTTCCAAAGCATGTCCAAAAGAAGGATATCAGTGTTTTGACTTTTGTCTGTAAATTTTCAGAAGTAAACTGAAAAGAACTGTTTATTTTCAACTTACTTTAACTAATAGATTGTCCAAAGACAGATTTGCAGATGACATCTACCACTTTTAGCAGATCTCCAACATCGAAAAATGATGTACATTATAACTAGAATTAAGAGAGTCATTATGTGGTGATCAAATGTGTGGAGTATGCACAGTTTTTTTCTAAACTAAAGTAAATCGAACAAAATCACATATTTTAAAATCACTTGCATAAATAATAACAGAAAAGATGTGCTTCAAAAATGTGATTTGTGAGCTGGAGGATCCAGCAGAACCATACGATCCTAACTTTAATGTTATTAAGATTCCATTTTATAAATGTCACAATGTCATCCTTAAATAAGCAACTGAATGATAATTACACTATTCTGTTATCAGCTGGGAGAACATTTGATCCTGCAATGCTCGTTCAGCCACCAGATTGGAGAGGTCACATGCATGAGCTTTTTGATGACTCATTATGAAGCAAATTAGTATCAGAATTTCATTGAAATATATTAGAGAGCACCCTGTTATAGTTTAGATATGTTTTGATATTGACTTATTTAACTCTTAAATGACTCTGTTTTGTGGGTGGGCTGGTCACAGTACATATGAATTTTAGAACTCAATAAAAGTGGTGATTATTTAAATGACTGTCAATGTCTTTCAGTGTGCTTCCCCAATGGATTAGTCCAACTAATTTAAAAAAAAAGTCTGTTGTTTTTGTATCAACATCATGTTTTTCAAAGATTTACTAGAGGAACTAATAAACATGCATATGCATATGCCTTGAATAAATGTGATAATTTTTTCACATTTTGTTTCTTGCAGAAAAAGTTGCCAGTTTTATCTTTGGGCCGCTCTTCTGATCTGAGGCCTGGAGAGTTTGTGGTTGCCATCGGTAGCCCATTTGCTCTACAAAACACAGTCACGACGGGTATAGTCAGCACAGCACAGAGAGATGGAAAAGAGCTCGGGATACTTGACTCTGACATGGATTACATCCAGACTGATGCCATCATCAATGTAAGAGGGACAACCAGAATACCTCCAGGTTAAGCTGCTGTTTGATTCCTTTGAATAAATTCTCTTTCTTTCTTTTTAATGATCAACGGGAAACTCAGTATGGAAATTCAGGAGGTCCACTTGTTAATCTGGTGAGTATTAATATTTATTTAGATGAAAAAAACAGTATGAGCACCAACGTCTTCATTTTCCGTTTTTAATCAATATGCTTTAAATGACATGTTTTTATGCTTGATTTTTGTCAAATGTACTTTCTCTTTATTCTTTGTTTCCAACGTTAAGCATGTTGAATCACCCTGTGTACGAAATGGGCTACACAAATAAACTTGCCTTGCCATGGTGCATAAGGGAGTCAAGTGTTGTTAGCTGTAGCTTGAATACATTAACCTAAATGCTACCTGTGTGGTCTTGAAAGTTTGTTGTGTGAACATATTTTGTAGCATTTTTTTTTAATGGTTTTAAGCATTTCTAATAGTAAATTTTGCTTTTAATTCTTAAGTGTTAGCATTTCTGTCCTCATAGGATGGTGAGGTGATCGGAATCAACACATTAAAAGTGACAGCAGGAATATCTTTTGCCATTCCATCCGACAGGATCAACAAATTCCTTGATGACTCTAAAGGCAAACTGCAAAAAGGTAAAGTGCTACAGTAACTCCACGTTTCAAAATGAGGTCAAACATATAGAATTTGGAATTTTCAGTGAATGTAACTCATATTGCTCTTTCCTTCCTCTTGATTTTAGTCAAACAAAGGGATGTCAGCAAGAACGTAATGCAGATCCAACCTGTACGGAGTTCCTGAGGTAAGTTACCATCAGACATTGCAATCTTGTGACTAACCATCATTTCACATTTATTATGACCATAAAATGCTGGATTATCATTTAAGTGACCTGTTTTACTCAGAAACACAGCAGGAGAATGGAGGAAACGAATAAGTCGATGTTTAGGCTCACTATAAATTTAATCCAGGAGCTTGATGCATATCTTCTTGTTATCTTTTTATTAATGTTCTACCATCTATGGTTTGTTTAGCTTCAATTGCCAGACACACAGTTTACCTGAAGCAAGTCCAACATTCATGCATATGCAAATCTTGTCCAATCAGAGAGCAGAGTTTGAGAGATCAGGTTGCTTCCCAGTGCAGGATCCTGATCTTCACTCTGCAGGAAACATCTTGAAACCACAGCCCATAAAAGATTATGTTTTGTCCAGATGGATGTTGTCGATTATTAACCCTTAGAAGTCCCTACATGCACCAGTGAGTGTGGCCATCATATCCTTTGTTTTGAATTGACTACAAATGACACAATCCATTTATTCTTTAATTTTACTTCAAATAAAATCTGTAGGTTTGATATTTTGTGTTTTAAACTGACATTACATGAGTTATGACCTATAATTTGCAAGGTAATTCATATTTAAATTAAAAATGCATTAAATGTGATCTTGTTTCAGTTTCGTTTCAGACCCCACGTTTGCACCATGAGTGCCATCTATTGGGGAAAATCAGGGATAACCCTTTGACATGGAAGACCTGTCATAAGGGCTCTTTTTCTCAAAATTCCTGGACAAAACAAAGAAACAAAAAGTGCTTGGAAGTGTTTAAGGTGTTTAAACAGTGTTTAATTTTTGCAGTAAAAAAAAAGACAACATACTATTCGGAATTCTACTTTTTGAACAATTTCATCGTTGTTGGGGAATTATTGTGTAATCTAATGTAAAAATATTTGTATAAAACAGAAGCAGGGGTTGTTCTAAAATATATATCAAGAATTGGCACAAAAATGGTTTTAAACATAATTTATTAGGGTATATAGGGAAGTAATAAAACATTTCTTAAAAAGTACTACCTAAGTAATTTTAGATCTATAGCTAAGTAATCTTTCATATCTAAACATGTAGAGAAATCCGTTCATGCTCCATTTCTTCATTTTGTTCAAGATAAAATTTAATGGAGCCCCTGCAGTCAAGTTTTAAGAACAACCACAGCACTCTTAAAATCACATAATGATGTTCTTTTAAAGGTAGATAAAGAAAATAGTGTGGTCATATTGCTTTTAGATGTTTCAGCTGCCTTTGATACAGTGAACCATGATGTTTTAATTTGGAATTGTACGGTTTTAGAAAAACTGCACGCAACTGTTTTAAATCTTAGGTTCAGTTGTTCTCTGATGAGTTTAGGAGAGAATCTTCCTCTATAGCTCTCTTTTGTGCCGGGATCCTCAGGGGTCAATTAATGGGCTGTCACTTCTTAATTTGTATATATGTCCGCTAGATGATATTTTATTAGGCAATGGAACGTTGATTTACACCTTTACAAGGATGACACACAGCTTGAATCTCCCCTTGAAGAGGGGGGATTCTATTAATCACATTTTAAATTGTTTTGTCAGTTTTACAAATGGCTTTCGGAATGGTTTTTTTTGCAATCAAAAAAGCAAAAAAACTGGACGTTACTTGCAGATACAGTGCCATACTTAAGCGGCACTTTCCACTTTTCTTCTCAAGTTTGCAAACAGTGGCTAATGATTCTGAGCTCTGCGTAAACATGCAGATACACACTAGAGGGAAAAGTCTTCTTTCATCTGCCTCAAAATCTTTTTCTGATGTAGAGGTTGTATTTATATTTACTAACAGGGATATTTATCATATTTCTTCTGTCCTGACCTCAGATGCACAGATTCTGCATAATGCTTTTAAAGTAGGGCTTCACTCACTTAAAACACTTGATTTTAACAAGGACACTGCTATCTGCAGACACAGAGTTGCTCATGGTCCTCAGGACTTAAGTCAAAGAGAAACAAAGCCCTATTGGCTGTGGAACTCTCTCCCCTGGTTATTTGGTAGTCCACTATATTGAAAAGTTTTGCATAGGAGAGCTTTTCTGGTTCTTTTGAAGTTTATTTTTGAAGGGATTTTAAGAATTGTTTTAAAATTGATCTATTTGGCACTTTGTTGCATTTTTGTTGTTGATAATGTGCTTTATAAAACCATTTTATTTAAACCCTTTAAACAAGGCACCACTCACCTTGCTGTGAGACTTGAGCCAGAAATATTTTCTCCATTAATAAATAGACACTTTTCCAAACAGAGTTTTATGCATTTTTATGTACAGATTTTTAGAAAAGTGCCTACTTTGATCTTTGAAGATACATCTCTCAATAGTATGTAAGTTCAAGTTGAGGGCGGCTGTCTATGGTTTGGGATGTCACAAACAAAGCAGTCTGAGAAGGTCTTGTTTTTAGAGGGTGTTAAAGAATGTGATTGGGTGATAAAACCCAAGGTTGTTGTGTACGCACACTTGGAAGCATAGAAGTGGAACACGGAACGGTGTTTTTCTCCCATAATGAAACACTGAATGTTTTCTCTTTCCAGAGATGGACTTTACTCAAGGGACATAATCATGAAGCTTGCCAGCCATCCACTGAAGAATTACAGGAAGCTATTCCTCATTTACCGAAGTCACCCCTCATTTATTGAAAGTTCAGCGTGGAATATGTGCTGTGTGTATAGCATTGAGCCTCAAATCCTCATTCAGTCACTGTCTGAGGATTGACCTCACAAACATTGACAAGATGACCACAAACTTTAAGATAAAACCAGTAAATGTTCCTCAGACATAGATATCATAATCCTGACACAATATAGACAAACTATTCCACTTTACATTTTGGTTTTGTTTTCAGAGGGATTTTGTAAAAACAGTTGTTGATATGTGGATGTAAAACATTTCTTTCTAAAGCTGGTATAAGTTCCTTTTTCTCTTGCAAAAATGTAGTTAATATTGTGAGAGAACCGGGGAGCAGTGTAGATCTGCTAATTCATTGCTCTTAAACATAGTGACTTATATTGCAAATAAGAAATGGTTTAGTTTTCCTTTTCCCATGGCCTCCTTAGCTGTATGGTTCGCCACACTCTCCATTGACTGGGTCAATGGGATGAAAATAGGACTGTCACACTTTTGAATCTGTGATTTTAAAAAGAATTTTGTAAACAAAAGCTTTCCTACCACTTAACGCATTTACAGTTCCCTTCATCTGAACCTAGAAGCTTGTATCTGTTTGCTTCATGTTGTGACGTCTGTAAAATGTTGTACGAAGCACTCTACATTTATGGAGAATTACAGCCATATTTACATTTAAACTGTTATATGAGTATATTTTTCTTTGACCACCTGAAGCTGCCACTAAACCCCAAAATATTACCTCCTCGCCTGTTTTTGTTTTAGTGACCACCAGATGGCGCTGTTGGCCGAGGCGTCACCTCGCGTGGCTTGAGAAACGTGGCACCGTAGTGTCTTTTTTCGGTTTTCTTTCACCACGGTTTTAATATTTCTGAACACAATCAATTTACATATCCTGCCGCATTAAGAATACAATTATGGATGGTTTAAAAGAATAGAAATGTAATATTTGTATTATGAGTTATTCCTGAGAACGTTTTGTTATTTTTAAATTGGTATCTTGGGTTTTTTTTGGTTTGTTAAAAATTGGTTTTTTTTTTTTTTAATATTGAAAGTAGACCTTTACATTATTCAGGTTTTGTTATGTGTTATGATCACAATGTTGATTTAGCTGATCTCACAGTAAGTGGAAGATTCCTCCAGAAGTAGCAGACAGGACATACTTTCAGGAATGTTAAGGAGTATTTCACAAACTCCTGAAGCATTTGAGTACCTCTAAAAACCCGCAAAAGAGGCCCGACGATTACACTTCATCAACCTCATTTTATTTGTTTATCTACAATATACGTAGAAGTTTTAGGCAGGTGTTAAAAGTAAAGAATGCTTTCAAAAATTGAAGTGTTACATTTTTCAAACAATGAACAAATTTCTCTAGTAGTATTTCTAGTTCTTTAGGCTGAAGAAGTGATTCTTCATTTGAATTCTATATTTGGGGTCATTTTCCTACTTCAGAAAAAATTTGGGGGCAATCATATGGCATCCCTGCATGATAAATAAGTTTCACCATTAGTCCTGACAAAATTTCCAACTCGATTTACATAAAAGCACCCCTAAACCTTCAAGGAGCCTTCGCCATGCTTCATTTGCCTGCAGACACTCATTGTACTGCCCTCGGAAGAAAAAGCTGCCTTCTATCACTCCAGAGCACCTGCTGCCACTTTTCTGTACCTCGGTTTTATGTTTTGGTTCATACTTGAGTTGCTTGGCCATGTTCCTATGGCGAAAGTATGGTTTTGGACTGCAGCAGTTCCATCCAGATCACTCCTAACCAGACAATACTGATGATCTCTCATGTCTTAAAGGCAGAGTGCTGTCCAGAATACTGGGAACCAATTTTACATTAAAATTCACCAAAACAAGCCCAGCCCTTCACCAAAAGTATATGTCTATAACAGACACACCTCAGAGACTCTATACATGTTTTTTATGGGTAGCAGGACAACTTCATGTAACTTTAAATGTCTGATTTTAGAACATCTATGTTTTTCTCTTAGATAAAATACACAGTTAATTCTTCTTAAATAAACTGCTGGATTCAAATGGTGTCTGAAAAAGAAATTATTTCCAGTAGGAGATCTTTTGAAACCTTTTCTTGATTCACATCCAAGATATGTCCATATAGTTCTCATATTTTAATTAACAGCAAATGAGAACTGCGTGAAATGCAGCGGGTCTGTCTAACATAAAAGGGTGCGCTACTGTCATCTGGATCCTGCTTCATTTAAGAGACAAAACTCACACTCTTCACTATCATGGTTAGAAATCACAACTGTCACCAAATAAAAATGCCTCTTTTCCTTGTATTTGACTGCAGCATGGAATGCAAAAGATACCCAATCCCTAATCTGGATGTATGACACAAACCTTTGATAATGTTTATAAAAGTTCACTGCTAACAATCAAAATGAGAGAAACAGTGGTCACAAATACAGCGCCATCTGCTCTACTGCTCTATATAATCCGCTCTCCACATAAAAATGCTAATGATGATGTCAGGACATCTGCCTGATTGGCTTGAAAAATTACTGGGTAATAATGAATTATTAGACACAAAGTGCTTTTTTGGATGATTCTTAAACAGCTTTTTTGCTTAACATATACTCTAATATATATTAGTTTCTCTTGATGCAACTCGTTTATTTCACAATCTTGTGCTCATCCCTGCAGTAAGATCACGTGTGAGTAGTCAGAGTATTCTTATCAAAAGTTCACACTTCAAACACTGAATCCATTGGTTGTTCCGTCTGCTTCATGGCTGTGAAATGGAAATGACCCATCTGTCAGAAGAAGTCACCCACGTAGCAGCAAAGTCTTTGTGTTTGTGACCCCCACAAATTCCCATGAGCTTGTGCTGGCATTTCTCATGGTTTACGTATAAATGTTAAACTAGCTGGGTGTCATGCATGTCAAGTACTCAGTCAGGATGTGACAAAGGTCACACTGGGAGCTACAAAGAATCATGAGAAAATGTATTATATCTTAATCACAAATGTAAATTATGTTTGTGTGTGTATAAAATTTTACAATCTTGTCTTTTTTACCCTATACTCTCAGAAAAAAGAAACACCATTGTACAATTAAAGAACTTCAAGAACTATTTCATACCTTATCAGCAAATTGTACAATTATTGGTACGTTTACAGTTGTGCTCATCGTTTTTCAGAAAATATGATAACACACGGCATTTCGTACACTCATAGTTAGTGTTTGGCTGAAGCCATTTGTTGTCAAACAACTGCGTTCAAATCATAATAATAGAAACTTTCCCAATGACCCTGATCAAAAGTTTACACATCTTGGTGATTTTGGTTTAATAACATGCCCAAAAACTGACACAAAAGTGTTTGAGTGGCTGGTAACCATCCTTACCTGCGACCTATTTCCTTGTAATCAATGTTTGTGCAAAACAGGTTTCTGAGTTTCTGGCTCCTGATAGACCATTGCCTCTTTCATCCAGTGATGCGCTGACATTTGGGGAAACAAGGTAGGGAAAGCAGAAGAGCTGTCAAAGGATCTACAGGAAAAAGTAGTAAAAAACAGGAAAAGGATATAAAAAAAATCCAGGGAACTGGGAATCAGCAGTGTTTAAACTCTGATTAAGAAGCGGAATGTGAGGGATTTTAACATTTCTTTTAATGTTTTCTTTTAAAATGAGCTCACCAAGAAAGAGTTCCTCAGTGTAGACAATAAACATCAAGCATGGTTTTCTTGTGTGTATAGTTTTGTCTGAGTGAAACATAGTGTATAGTTTGGTGTCTATTTGGTTAAAAGAGAAGAGTGCTCTTCTTTTTTTTGCCACTGAGCATTAAAACCTTGACATCAGTAGCAAAGCAAAGCACTGATTTAAGATTTGGTGGGAAGGTGTTTTATCACTTTTTCTTTTCTTTTTATGTCAAAACTACAATAATGGCCGAAGGGGAATTGCATGAAAATTGTGTTGCTCTGAATATTTTCCATTACCACGGTCACTGTCCACTGCATGTCCATGATCTGAATCTCTCTTGCTGAACGTCCTAAAGGCTGGATTAAGATTGGCTTGAGATCATTTGGAAGCCATGCCGCATGTCTGAAGATCTTGCATCACATTATGCCCCTTCAGGTGAAAATAAATTCAGTGGTGTACTTTGAGGTACTGGCAATGTTTATACGACGCTCAGTTGATATGGAACTATTGCAACAACCACCATTTTTTGCAGTGACCAGAATCGTGTAATGCCAAGTTCTGACCTTTTTCTCTGAAGGTTAAATGTAAATTGAGACGTCTAACATGACTATCCCTTTGTGTGTGCTTTCTGCTGCTGCAGCTCATCTCTTTTAAGGTTTATACTATTAGTACTTTATGTCTTGATTTCATTGTAGTTCATTTTTCAATCATCTGCAAAACTTTCTGGATTTTTCGCTTTTCTGACAGTTCTTTTAAAAATCTATCAATTTTTAAATTGTAAAATCTTGGTAGCAGATGGTCGATTGATATATATTTGGATATGAAACATGCACACACACAGACACACACACACACACACGCACACACACACAATTCAACAGTTTTAAAAAGCAAGAATGGATAAAACACACAAAATAAACAAAAGTTTCTGATAAAATAAGCAGTTTTCTAAGGCAAAAATACACAAAAAGCAATAAGAACATAAAAAAGTAATAAAGATAAATCATCTTCTACTGTCACAAACAGCTCCTACTGTCATAAAAGTATTTATTCCTATATACTTTAGAAAAGTTACTATTGTTCCTGCGAAAGGAATGTATCAGGTTAATCACAACGTGTAATTCTAGAAGTTCATCAAGCAGTATCAGCAGTATGGAGAAATCCCAGGACGATCCAGAAATTGGGTAAATGTTACTGAAATACACTCAGAAATGGGGTACTTGGATTGGAGCTGGTTACCAGTGCAGACCAAGTAGACCAAGGCAGTAGAAATTTGTGGCGAACTGAGTGGAGCGGAGGTTTCTGAGTGACACAGCAAAAGACTCAGGAAGCAGGAGTGGTACCAGGCACACCAGGTGGATTGGGAGGTGCAAGGAGAAGACTTTTAATGGGATTGGGGTGGGGTGATTGAACGATGGCTGAGGATGGTGGGTTCTTAGATTGAAGTGTCGTTGGGGGTGGTGATTGATTGTTGATTGGAGACTGGCTGTGACTGTGGAAGAAACTGCCTAATGGGGCGGTCACACCCACAAAACAGTGTCGTTAAATGAATAAACAATTAATTATGAAAGGATAGTACTTCATAGCAATACTGGTGTTCTAAAATTTTCTTTATATTGAGTGATCCAAACCTCACCTGACCTCGCCAATGTGTTGCCTCGAGACGCATCAAGTGACTAGAAATCGTCACAAATCACACCCCATTGGTGGGAACTTGCGCTGTTGCATCACTGGACGTTATCCCATTTAAGTTAATGGAACTGTTTTAAATTTACGAATTGGCTTCCACATTAAAATAGGAAATAATTTATGACAAGCTAAGGAGATAATTTTTTTTGGTAAACAATAAAAATATACAGTTGTTACAATTTTATCTAAAATTCTAAATCGTGGTTGTTGGTTCGAGGCTCGCCGGTGACCATCCTGGAAGGAGTTTGCATGTTCTCCCCGTGCTTGCATGGGTTTCCTCCGGGTACTCCGGTTTCCCCCACAATCCCAAAAACATGTGGTTAGGTCAATTGAGTAATCTAAATTCCCCTTAGGTGTGAATGTGTGAGTGTTTGATGCCCTGCAATGGACTGGCGACCTGTCTAGGGTGTACCCCCGCCTCTCGCCCAATGTGTGCTGGAATAGGCACCGGCATACCCCGTGACCCCGAAAGGGAATAAGCATGTATGAAAATAAATGAATTAATGAATTCTAAATCGCATTCACATCCTAATTAAAACACTATTTGACCAACGTAAGGCGGTGAGTTTCTTTGTATGAGTTATAATCATTCCAGATACTGATTATAAATAAAGTTTTGATGGTCTTGAATGACATACCATTGAGCATATGATACTGTCAGCGTTTGGGCTGGTAGCAGGAAACTGCTCATCATTTCCATATGTTAACTGAGGCCCCCCTTCAGAGTTTCTGACAATGGGCCTCAGTCGCTGATTAATTAGTCTGAATAGATTCTGTAGCTCATGTGAGGGCTTTTTGTTCATGGCCTCATTGTAATGTTGGATCTGAATAATTCCAAAAGAAGGAATGAACACAGCCCGGAATTTGCATGAAACACGCACTGAAAGAGTGACAAGAAGAGAACCTTTTATATTTGCTCAGATTGTCTCATCTCATCAAATATTCTTATCCTAAAATCAGAAAGCAATTTTGTAAACACCAGACTCACAACATAATGGTTCTGTTTATGACATTTCTAGTTTTTACTCAGATGTCACGGGGGTCCACCAGTGCCTATCTCCAGCACACATCGGGCGAGGGACGGGGTACACCCTGGACAGGTTGCCAGTCCAAACTCAGATTTAGTGGATCCATTATATAAAAATCAAGTGCTGACAGTCAAAGGACATAATCGTCAACAGACAGTTATTCAGAGCAGAGGCAGATTTTGATGAGAATCAGGCAAGCATCTACAGGGTTCTCAAATCTTAGGTATTTTACTGTTCACATATACAACACTTGCAATCTTGCATGCCCTGAATTACTATTGGCCACCAAATTAAACTGCTTTCTATTAACAGTAGAATGAACAAGCTGTGACTGTTTTGGAAGCACTGGTTTGATCCAGACTGTCAGTCAATGGCAATAATGTAAGATCCTCAATGAATCAATCCTTGAAGGAATGAATTCTTGTCTCATTGGAAGACACTCACGAACCAGCCAATCAGAACCAAAGAAGGGCAGTACTTTAACCCCAAACAGCCACCGAGGCGAAACTTGAAACGTATCTTTACACCTAAAAATAAAACAAATTCCAAAGAAATTACTGGGTGCACTTTTCCATATATTTATCTGGATGTTATTGTTGTTATTCCATCTTTAAGAATTTAACATGTTGCATTGTGCACATTTCTTTGTGGGCAAACATTGTCAGCAGATGATCAAATGCATCTTTCCCTCACATTTGCGACTAAAGCAAGACCAAGAATCAAGAGTCAAAAGCCTGATTGTAACAGAGTGTCAACCAGAAGCAACCCGGGTGAAGGTTTCTAATTGCAATCAGCTGTGGTTTGTAAAACCGGGGCATGTGGTAGTTGGAGTTAATTACATTTACATAGATTCATGAATTTGTATATTCAGACAAAACTTAACATTTTAACCATTTTAACTTTCCGTCTTCTCATCATTTGTCCTGAACTGCTTCTAATGGGTGTTATTTAAAATATGGCACAAACACAGTTGATATGTCCACTTATTAACCGGCTTTTAAACTTTGAGAAGTAGACTTTTATCACCATCTCTCTGTTCTCAAAGTTCTATTTCTGGAGATAGAAGCAAGCATTTCTAGAGGAGAGTTTGTAAACACTTGAAGACTCACTACAATCAAACACTGTCAATTACTTACTGAATCCCATTTCAACACTCACACATGCGCTGTTATTACCACTAGAGCATCTAAGCCGGGCTTTGAAGCTAATCTGAACACATTATATAAAACCATTAGGAGAAATTGAATAGCAGAGGTGCTGGGAGATGATGGAACCATTAGAATAGTGTGTGCTTTCTTTTCCTAGCCTAAAACTGGCAGTGTTTGAAGATTTCAAGCAGTGAAACATTTTCTCATAGCACTTTGTGAGATTAAAGGCTCATAAGATATTTTCCAGGACAGTTTTTCCACAAAATTCTCTTTAATTCTCTTTAGGAATGTTTTTTTCTGTTGTTTTATATGTTAATTTTTCCATATCTACTTTATTTGCTTATTCAAGCATGTCATTTATCTACAGACTTTACATCACATAAATAGTATGTGACTCTCCAGAGGTAACAGACTGTCTCTTAGTGCAGGTGATGGCAACAGTCTGTCACCTGGTTTGTTCTCTCACACCTATTCCGCACTGGCTGCTCTAGAGAAGCAGGCACAGCCAGACCATCGGCAACTGTAAGTGTCTGAATGCTTTTTTTTGGTGGCCAATAAATGCCCACTGAAACAACTGATTCACAAAGATATATAATTCATTTACAATCATCCATCTATCATTTTTCCACATTTAGTCCTGGATAGGATCATGGCACACTCTTGAGAGGTCCATCACAAGACTCTAACGTTCTACTCAGAGGTGAAAAATGGAGTCCCCGGTTTCTGATGCACATTTTTTGTACTGTGGGAGGAATGTGGTGTAAACCCAATAAAGTACAAGAAAAACACCCAAGATAATTAAATTACATTTAGTGTCCAAGGATCAAATTACACAGAATAGAATCAAAGTCAGAGGAGTCAAGTTGTTCTCATGGAACAAAATAGTTCATAGCTCAACACGAACAAGACGAACAGGACAGAACTTCTTGTGAGTTCCAGATCCCAGCCACGAGACAGAATCACTCCGTAATCAGCAATCATAAGACACTTCCCCAATTCAAGAAACCACTTCATCAATTCCCTCAACCAACCAATCACTTCCACAAGCACTCACCTCCCATCTGCTTGTCTGAACTACAGCTTGCTCACTACAGACTGCTTTTATTTGAACCTGATTCCCTGGAGGCTCTTTATCTACCTCGTCTATACTTTCATATTCAACGAATGCGATCTGGTCTGAGCTAGTTCTCCATCTTCTTCCAAGAGTTCCACCAGCGATCTCCCAAGAACAATATCTGGACTCATCTGGCTCTGGTTGACAGCAATCCTCACTGTCAGTGGATCTCTTCATCCCTGAAGACACAGTGCTTGGATCCTGGGCTATTTTCCAGTCTCTGTTTTTGGACTGCTTCTTGTTGTGGTGAATGTCTAACTGTAGTCTGATACCAAGCACTTTGAGGGTAGTTTGAGTTCTTATCTGCTGAAGTTGAATAAAAAGACCAAAGCTCAGATAAGCTTCATTATGAACACCATAATTAATTTCCACAGACGATCTGCTCCTAGTGGTCCAGGGAATCGTAGCTCTATAGAGTTAAAGCTGCAGGTTGGAGTGAATGGCAAATGTTGGAGGTGAGGAGAAATTTGATGAAATGATCAACTTCTAAATATGTGGTGTGGGAGGTTTTTTGGTGTGCCCAGCATAGACATTATTAACTTTTGACATGGGGACAAGACTCATCAATAGGTTTCCGATTAAGACTCCAATTGGCCATAACTAGCAATTGCCACATTTTTACGGTGCAATTTTTATTGGGAATAGAGTACACAAGGCCACAATGTTATAGGAAGAACGACTCTACCACTGCGCCACTTGCCGCCCCAAACACAGTTGTTGTGGATTTGAATTAAAAAGCTTGCATGTACCAGGCTATAAACATGTTTTTCATGCTTTTCACGCATGTTTCATTTGCAAGAGCCTGTCCTCTAGAATCTAACAGCTAATTACTCACTCACTTGTTGTCACTTTCCTCCTTAAAATGACTCCGTGAGGAGCTTTCACTGTGAGGAGCCCTTTAAGTCAAACCAATGCATTTTGACCCATAAAAAGAACTGATTAGTTCCCCACAGCTGAGAGCATTAAAATATAATTTGGAGCAGGCATATGATGAACGATCCAATTAAGGACCTGTGTCAGGACCCAATCAATAGTTTTCCGGTGCTGAAAGCTTATAGGATGTGTCAATTAATATTTTACTTCCTAAAATGATTCAATGTTAGAAAAAGATTTGTTCAAAAAGAACATATTATTCAAGACCATGATTCAGAATTGTTCAAGAATAATATTTCACTACTTTCGGCCCCTGGTCAAAGATGCAGCCAGCAGAGGCTCTAACATCTGCTGCAATGTAGGTGGATGGTGAAATGCCTCTGGAGCCAAGCTGCTGTTTGCTTTGCATGTACTGTATTCGCAGGGGGCTCACACAACCCCTTTATAAACACAGTATAAATAAGGCTACAAGAGACTTGTAAAAACAAAAGGAGAGATGGTAAGGTTTACAGGAGGTGCTGGAATGATTTAGTCACATGGTTTGAGTTAAGTGCACATTTCATGTAAACAATTAGCAGCTTTGTGTCATAAATACAAGTCTACATTGTTAAAGTAACTGAAAGTGTGGGAAATATATCTTGTGGTAATGACACTAATTGAAAAGGTCTGTTTGGTTTTTAAAAATCCATATTAGATAGGATTATGTGCATCATGACAGGTAATAAATATGACATCAGATGAAATTCCTGGCTTCATGTGTTGTTCATCCAGTCCCACCCGAACATAAACATAAGCTGTGGAAAGCCCATTAAACTGAAAGGGAAAACAAGTTTATAGCACATTTTCAGCCAATATAATGTAACACATTGCTTGATTAACAGCAAACCATCACCCGCAGCAATGAACTGAAACCCCAGAGCGATTAAGATTCTGGAAAGCCAACAGGAGTTTTCTGGAGGAGTAGAGGATTTCTCAAAAGGCTCTGGGTTTATTCCAGGCATACCTGATTCTGAATCAAGTTTCACTCTATTTTTGTGATTTTATCTTATTCTGTGTTATTTGAGCATGCCTAGAGTATGTTTCTGAGATGACACCCATATAACTCTAGTTTCCCAAAGATATCCACTGCCTTTGGCCTGTATGTTCACACAGAAAGCAAGATATTTATCAGGACTCATAACATTGTGAATAAGCACATGAGAAATGCAAACCATGCAGTTTTTGTGAGAAAAGGAGTGAAAAGTACACTGACAGGACGCGACACTGTCGGGTCAAATGATCACCCATTATTTTCCCCAACTGTTTCTTGCTTAGTTTTCCTCCATTTATTTCTTTTTTGGTCATTCATTTACAAGAATACATAAATTAAGGTTATGTTTAGGGTAGTTGTGAGTAAAATTGGAAATACAGAAAGGACCAGAATTACCAGACGTCAAATGAAGTTCTGTCAAGAGGAGCCAACTTCATCCTGGCACAGCCAGTGGAGACATAGAGGAAATGTTGGTAAATGTAGACTAAATACAACTTGTTTACTAATCAAGGCTGTGAACACCATCTCCTAAATTCTGCTCTGACTGCAGCTGAGAGATGCTCTTCAGCCTGTGAGGGTGAGCGCTTTGAGCAGAAGTCCGAGAGAATTCAGTCAGAACATTACATGCTTTCATTAACAAATGTTAAGCCTCCAATACACTGAGAAAAATGCTGCAAAACAGGCAACACTGTGATAGGTCTTTAAAAGCTTTTGAAGGGCTGAGAAATAACATGTGTTCTCTTATTTGTGATTAATTTATCCAAATAAAATCATGTCTCAGCGACATCTTTTCAACCAAGCTTAATGAATAAATCATTAAGCTGTTATTAAACACCACCAGACTCCAAAATAGATTCAAGCCACCCTTTTCCAACCATTGCTTCAGACATGCACATCATTTCAAAATTTACTGCAAACACCTCCCCATTGATTGCTTTAGGTACTGTCTTCATGGAGCCAACAGGACAAAATCCGCAAAGAGCAGTGAAGAAAACCCATTGTCCCCAAACTACATGCCCTCCAGCCTCTGCCAAGCAATTCTTTACAAGGACATAATGTTTTTTCCTCTTTAACTCGTAGAAGTCTCTAGATGCACCGGTGCGTGCACTAATCACACCAACTGTTTTGAATTAATAATGATGCAAGCCAGCTATTGTTTACTTTTAATTTCAAATTTATTGTGAAGGTTTCAAAAAGGTCTTTTGATATTTTTGGTTTTAAATGAACATTACAAGAGTTATGACACAAAATTTTTATTGACTTTCAATTTCATTTTACAGATCCCAGATCGGTGCTATTAGTGCCATCTTGTGCTGAAAAGAAGATATAACCCTTGGAAGTACAACACCTGCAATAGGTATTGTTTTTTTTATTTTTACTTTGTCATAAAAACTGTTCATTCACAATTTTTGAGGTTTTTGCAGTAAAAAAAAGGACAAAATTTGATATTCTGAATTTTATTTTTTTGTACAGTTTAGGATTGTGATGGAATTATCGTGTAATGTAAAGAAAAAATATTAGTACTTATATTATGTACTAAAATGATATCAAGCTTAAAGTAGGAAAAAGAACACTCAAAGCCCTGGACATCTAGGTTTAAGTTACACTGGTGTTTAAACAAGCACACAACACACAATTAATAAAAAAAAAAACCCTGAGCAAACACAAAACAAAATGGAGGAATATTATTAACACCTGAATGAAAAGTGAAAAAATACAGAAGGTATTTAGTCACAGTGTCTAACTGTGACAGCTCTCCTGGCAGTACATTAGGATGAGGTCGACACGCATCCTCTGGAAAGCTGTTTCACAACCCCTTAGTGAGATAGAATTTCTTGTTGTTCTAATTGTTGCTCTGTTGGTCGAAATGAATTGTTTTCACTTCCCTTTACAAAAACATCAAAGTGCAGTATTCTTTCCCACTGTTTGTGATGAATGATTGAGTGACTTTGACCTTTGTGTTACCTCTTACATAAACTCGTCCAAATCAGGAAACCAAAGTAAAACAATTCTCTGTTCCTAGAAAACCTGCCGCACCAAAGCTCTTATAATTACCGTATTAATTATTGTTAGGGATAACAATTTCGGATAACATACATGATGTCTAGAAAAACTATTTGTTGTTTCAAAGCTTTTGTTTCATCTGGGGATGAAAAGGAGTTTGATCTCTTTTAAAATGCTAGCCAGCCTGCTGAGTGAGTGAGCTTGCCTGGGGTGCAGGGAAGCTGAAGGGGGTGGATGGTCAACCTGTCTCATCATATTAATAGAACTGGAGCAAAAGCAGAACCACCAGTCTACTCTTCTCTTTTGTCTTTCTTCTCTTACTTAACAAACGGAGCAACTTTTCATGATTTACATTTTCTCTTATTATGTCTTTAATGATGAGCCAAAATTCTCCAGAAACGTTTTGTTTACCTTCAAAAAGGTGTACTTCCTGTGACTGGGATTAGTATTCCGATGTAACACAAATTCCATCCTTTATGGAAATTTTTTATGGCATTTTTCATGGGGACAAACAAAGTGAGCTGTCGAGTTGTTCCATGAACAAAGAAAGCTCAACTTGACTTCTAGACATTGTTATGTAATTTCACAATTTTTCGGTACAAATAGAGGATGGGGGGTGGTGGTGTATGTGCAAAAGAAAATACCAAGTATACCCTATCTTAAGTGGGTCTGCCATCAGTGCTTTCTTGCGTAACATCCTCTCAGGCTCTGAACATGTGAACACAAAGAGGTTTCCTTCTTTACCACGGGACACTCATGCTGCTCTCCAAAGAGGGTTTCCATCATCTAGAATGAGCACCATTGACGCTAATAGCTGAAGTCATCATGACAGCATTAAACTTAATATTGCAGTGTGTGTCCGGAATAGCACCGCCAAAACCGCTAAACTTTAAAGATGTTCTATTGATTTATTTGCACAGATTGATCTAGACAGGCATTTGAGGTTGATACTGTACCACTGCAAAATTTAAAACAGCATGGTATGGATAAATAATGTTTAGTAGCAAACCTAAGTGGATTAACTGATTCTGAAAGTGATTGACCTTCAAACAAGGAAGAGACAAACTCTATTTCCTTCCAATGCATCATCGTGATCTTCATCAGAAGCTCATGAAAGTAGAGGACACTTGTCTGGATCATTATAAATAAAACATATTCACAAGCTGAAAGTGTCTTATGTAACTCAGGTAGTACAGCCAAACTCAGAAGGAAAATGAGGACATTGAGCATTCAACGTATTTAGAAAGCATCAAACAAACAAGGCAGCATCATTTTTTAATTTGATTTGGAGCGGAATCAAAACATGTTTTCATCTCGGAGCTCAATAAAACATTTCTTAGTCATTTATTCATGATCGGAAGAAAATCCTGAAGGTTATGATAATCTTTCAAAAGAAATTGGGTGAGTAGACTGATTATTTTTGTAAAGTATTTTATTTGCCAAAACTTTCCATTGCAAAGTACAAAACATTTTGGTTCAGTACATTTTGTTTCAGTGCGGTTCACTTGCCTTTCCATTGGAATTAGTGTCTCTTTAGAGTAGGTGTGTTATAAACAACATCACAGGAGTTTTTCAACTCCACCAGTAGGATTTGGACTTCTCTGAACAAAGAGTGTCCTTCTTGTCGAACCAAGATAGTTTCAATATTTTGTTTTTGGTTCCTTTTTAAAGCTTCTTTCAATAAAAAAACACTGTCTGCTATTGTGTTATCTCTTGTGATGAAAGGTGTGTCTCTCTGGAAATTTCCTCAGTGTAATCAGTGACTTGTTATACTTCTCTGGCTAGAGAGATAATAGTCTGAGTTCAGCTTGGTCTCGGTTTTGGAACCATGTTAAAACATGTACTAAAGACAGAACGCAGTGGAAATCCCACAAAAGTGTGGAGCAAAGGTGTAGACTTGAGTCATATGACTTTGACTCGAGTTTTAATTTGGTGACCCGAGATTCATCTTGACAATATGACAAAATATTTGGACTTGAACTTCAATGACTCATGACTTCACTCTGACTTGACCCCTTTGACTCTGAAAGACTTGAATAATAATCAATTCACATTTACATTTTCACTGTGTGAGAAACTGAAGCTTCTTTAAGACCTAAGCTAATATATTGGTTGCAGGCAGTATTGCTGACGCGTGATTGGCTGTCACTTCATTTGAGTGATGTGCACATGAACTTTTTACTTTAGGAATCAAATTGTTCAGTTACCTGGTTACAGTTGTCGACCATCTCTTCAGATTCTCATGTAACTTGTTACACTAATTTGTCTGAATTAATATTTCTTTCATGAATTTGTTTTCTCTACTCCCTTACTCCATCTGCCTATCCCCAGCAAACATCGGGCAAAAGGCTACACCAGGAACAGCATGCCAGTATATCACAGCTCTTGAAGAAGTAAGAAGATCGCAGGTTAGAGACCAGCCAGTGGGTGAGAGGAGTTGCTTGGGCTTCCTCTAGGTACCCTGGTTTCCCCCACAAGACCAAAAACATGTAACAAGTTGATTTAATTCTCTAAATTCCCCTTTTGAGTAAATGTTTGTGTTGCCTTGACTGGTGATCAGTCTTGGATGTACCCATCCTTTCACCCTAAATGCCCAGAAGAACAGCAGAATGCAATGATTATTGAATGAACTTACCAATAATGTTCATTTTGTTACTAAATGATGAAACATAATACAATTTTTTTGTTAATGCCAGTCACTGTTGGGTGGCCTTTCAGTTGGAAAGTTGGCGGTTCGAGGCTCACCCGTGACCGTCCTTGAAGGAGTTTGCATGTTTTCCCCGTGATTGCATGGGTTTCCTCCGGGTGGGTACTCGGGTTTCCCCCACAATCCCAAAAAACAAACGGTCAGGTTAATTGAAGAATCTTAATTCCTGTTAGGTGTGAATGTGTGAGTGAATGTTGCCCTGCGATGGACTGGCGACCTGTCCAGCGTGTACTTGAATCTTAAATCTTAAAACCTGTATCCATGTTCCAATACGAAGCAAATGTACATTTTTATGAAATAAATTTTCAAAGAGCACCATGTTATAAATTAGATGAGTTATATAATTATTTAATTTTTCAATGATGCTGTTTTATGGGAAATTGATCATAACGGAAACTGCTTCCAACCAAGATTAACACGGTTATATAGTTAGTGTGTCCGGGGATTCAATCTGCACTCCTCATCGCTATTATCAAGTCTCACTTCTTCAATGCACAGTGTATCAGATGCTGTAGAGAGGCAATACAACAGCTAGATTTCAAAAGTATTTTTTTGGGTAAAACTACTTTACCCTGCACACATCATTTAGATTTCTGGTCTGTTAGTCATCGGTTACAGGAAAACACACATATCCAAATGTTCACTGTTGTTGTTTAAGAACTCATTTTAAGCTTTTAACAAGCAGAATGCAACTTTCCAGATAGATGTGCATCTTTTCTCAGTGTGTTTGGAGATTTCTGGCTCAAAATAACATATTGACGGACGTCTCATTGTTAAAGGAAGAAAAGAGAGCCCAGGCCTTACCAGTTGCCATGGGGAAGATGAAATAAATAGCTCTGGCGTTCCCTCCAGTACACAGGTGTGTGTTTGTTTGAGTGCACGTGTGCCTAAATGAAATAACATGCTTCACGTTGGTTCTCTACGACTGAGAGACATGAGAACTATTTAAGTTGTTAACCATTATAAGTTGACTTGAGTAAAGACAACATTCTCATGTTAGTAATTTCTCAATACCCATTTCCTTTTACAATGCACCCCATACAAAATGTTTGTATTGTTTATTAATTTTTCTGTTTGCTCGCTCGACCCCAAATATAGTTTGAAAAGGATTCAACTGATCTTCTCCCAAATCACCTCTTCCACCTACAACTTCTCTCCCGGCACCCTCACTGCACGCTTATCAAGCAAACGTCACATGTGATAAACTGGCCGCACGTGAAGCATCGTTCAGTGCGCATGAGCAAGCGCACCCGTCCGCGAGCTCTGGATCTGTCATTTACTCCAGCATTTAATTTCAAAGCGTTCAAAGAACCCCATTTTCATTCCCCAAATGTGAACGAAGAATGAGATGATTAAAAAGTGAGATTTCTCTTCAGCACACTGGACAGCACTCGCCAGCAATGACCGACAGTTAACGCGTTTCCTTTCCAAAGGCAGAATGGAAATTAAAGATGAACCACCGAGGACCCCGGGAACAAACCTGCAGCAAGCCAGTCGTTACTGACTCTGGACATAGACATGAACTTATTGAATCTGTTTCTGGAGCTCCTTATTGTTTTAATCGCGGCGGTGTCTCTCGTGGCGAACTTGCTGGTGCTACTATGCTTCACCTGCAGCGCGCAAGTACGCGCACAGGTGCCGGGGATCTTCATCATGAACCTCTCTTTCTGCAACATCCTCATTTCCGTTCTCAACATGCCATCGACACTGGTTGGGATCGTGAAATGGGAGAAGCCGTTTGGCGACCTTTTTTGTTCCACGGTGAGTTTTATGGACACCTTCCTGACCACCAACACAATGCTGAGCATGGCAGCCCTCAGCATCGACCGCTGGATCGCCGTAGTATTTCCCTTGACTTATCCCAGCAAGATGCGACTGAAGAACGCGGCTCTGATGGTCAGCTACGTGTGGCTGCACTCTCTCGGCTTTTCTCTCACGGCTCTTCTACTGTCCTGGCTCGATTACAGCCAGGTGTACGCGTCCTGCACCCTGCACCTGGGGGATCCGCACAATGAGGGTCGCGGGGGCTTCGTGGTGTTCACCGCGGTGTTCCACGGATGCACTTTTGCCCTCTCGCTTTTCATCCTGTGCTTCGCCTATCTGAAGGTTCTGCAAGTGGCTCGTTTCCATTGTAAGAGGATTGATATTATAACTGTGCAGACGCTTTTGCTCATAGTCGACATCCACCCAAGGTGAGACATAGGTAAAACTTTAATTGGTAAATTGTCAACAAAGAACATTTTTATACTTTCATATTTTT
This sequence comes from Danionella cerebrum, assembly GCA_007224835.1. Taxonomy (NCBI): domain Eukaryota; kingdom Metazoa; phylum Chordata; class Actinopteri; order Cypriniformes; family Danionidae; genus Danionella; species Danionella cerebrum. The sequence goes on along the minus strand of SRMA01026116.1, from coordinate 891,102 downwards.
ATTTACTTCTCTAATTTAATCTTGTTACATTTGACTTCCTCAATAGTTGTGTCTCACCAGTAATGTATTGGAAAAACAATACATGGTTTTGCTACATTAGTTCATTTTGACACTGTGAACCAAACAAAATATTAGTGTGTTTTTATTTTTCCATTTTGTGAAAATGTTACGTATTCTGTTCATGGAACTGGAAATATGTGAATCTTCCTTTAAAAATGTTTTGTAGATATGTTTAAAACAGATCTGGTTTATTTGATTTGATCACATGATGGGTGACAAAACATGGGGAACAAAACCAAACACAATATAGATAGTCATTTAATGTTGAATGTTCATCCATCCAGCCATCCATTTTCTTTCCTGCTTAATTCCTTTCGGGGTCATGAGGGTCTCCTCGAGGACACATTGGGCGAGAGGCGGGGGTACACCCTGGACAGATCGCCAGTCCATCGCAGGGCAACACACACATTCATTCACACCTAAGAGGAATTTAAATTATTCAATTTGCATGTTTTGGGGATTGTGGGGGGAAACCGGAGAACCCAGAGGAAACCCACCAAAGCTCGGTTTGAACATGCAAACTTCTTCTAGGACGGTCACTGGCAAGACTGCCAACCTTCCAACAAAAAGGCAACAGTTCTACCCACTGCGCCACCGTGCCTCCCAAAAGTGACTGTCATTAACAAAATATTTTTGGGTGGAACTTTTAAGCAGAGTAAACATAAACTGGTATAAACCCGAGCAAACAAGCATATTTCACTGCTTGTAACGTTTGTCAACATTTGAACTGAGCTAAATAAATAAAATTAAAGTTTTAAAACTTTTAAATTAAATTAAAGTGCTTACATTTAAAAAAATATTGAGATATACTTGTATTTAACAGTACTTTCTTACACCACTAGATCTGCTATGCAAATAACACGTTTAAGCTGAGACAACAAAAGGAAAATGTTTGAAAAATTAACATAAACCAACAGTTCATGATGGACTTAGAATATTATATTCAATGAGTGTTAATATGAGTTATCTCAATTAAACTTGTTACATCAGACCTACAGTGTAATATATGTTTTGTTTGTAATAGTTATTTGTTTTAGTACACAACTACTTAAACCCAACAATTATTTCAATCAATCAATCAATAAAAAAAAAAATCATATTCTACTCAAGTTGAAAAGTGTAGATATTTAAAATAATTGGTAATGTTCATCATAAAAAAATTATTTTATTCTAAAAATACATTTTTGGTTAAGTTTTACCATATTTTCTCTTACATTTTGCTTTTTAGTGTGAAACAGCGCTGTTTATTGGAGCAGAAGAAAAGAAGACAGAGGGCCATCAAGAAAATCTGCATATTCATCGGTTCCTTTGTCCTGTGCTTTGCCCCCTATGTCATAACAAGGTATTGCACTAGAGAGAAAAAAAATTACATTCATGTTAAAATGCATGTCAAATAAAAAAGCATATTATTCCCTTTTGAAATTACTGATTTTCAACAGTATTTTAGGAATATATTTTGATTATTTAAAAATGCAAAACAATTTGACCAAAGGCAACTTTTGACATTTGTGTTTGAAGCTGTGCCAACTAAGTTTCATTTGTTCTGATAATTTATAAGCAGATGTACTGTCCTACATGGTTTTTAACCTACAAAACATAGCCTTCAAACAAGTAAAAAACTGTAAGTTGCGTCTTTTAATAATAGTGTAAGAAGTAAAAAAAAACAAAACAATTTTGTGCCCCTATAAGACAAATCTTTTGACTAAATTTGGTCAAACTGCATTTCATTCTCAGAACGGTTTTGGTCTAAGCTATTGCAACTTTAAGTCCTGACTTGGGGAACCTTTTTGATTGGAATTCCCATTCTTTGATTTCTGAGGGTATAAAAGTTTCCTCCCATAGTCCTGTACCAATGTCAGGGGCAATGGTGTAAAAACAGCTATCAATTATCCACATTCTCCTGAGTAAGCAGTGTCTGACCATTTTGGAAATTATTCAACTGCTCCCCAGTCACTTTTAGCTTAACTAAGGAAAGCTCTTTGAATTTCATTAGAGCTATTCAGTATAAAATTATTAAAGAGATTCCAGAGTGATAATTTTCCTATTTTAAACCTAAAATTACGTCATGTTATATAACCAGCGTACAGAAACATTGATATTTTCTAGGCTGGTTTTGTTTATCCATTTTAGCACAATAATAATTGATCTCAAAATATCATTGCTCCATTTTCCGCAAGTACCTCTGAAAGAAGTTTTAAATTGGAAAAACAGTTGGGGATACACCTGTCCAGGGTGTATCCCCAGGCTTTCACCCAAAGTACGCTGGAGATAGGCAACAGCAGACCCCCGGACTCAACTGGGTAATGAATTTTAAAAGCCAAAACTAATTATTTCAGTTGTATATGGAGAATAAGTATAATGTCCAAAAAGTAGTGTGTACTTTCAGAGAAATAAAATTCTGTATAAGAAATCAATGTTATTAAAAAAGGTGTTTTTACATTGGAATCAACATATACATTGTGTGGGAACCACCAAAATGAATTACTCGTTCTGAAAAGTGAATGTTCATTCTCTTAAGATATACATTTATTTTCTATAAAAACACATTTTAAAGTGATATAAACATTGTAATATTTTTTGTTGTTGCAGACTGGCAGAACTGGCCCTCTCAGTAAAAATCAACTGTTCTTGGGGCATCATAAGCAAGTGCTTGGTGTACAGCAAAGCTGCCTCTGACCCTTTCGTCTACTCACTTTTACGGCAACAGTACAAGAAGGCTCTGTTTGAAGTGTGCAACAGGGTTTTGAGACGGAACTCGTACTCCCTGTCTGGCCACAGCAGCCCGTCCGGCATGGAAAATGAAAGCTATACGCACAAAGAGTTAACAAGTTGCTGAAGGACGACCGCCACAATAGCAGGTTAAACAACTGACAGTTATGCTTATGCCAAATTCAAAGTCTATCATTTGACAAAATAATAGCCGGTTCTGGATTGTACTTGTGTTAAATCCTTGGTAGGTTAAAGTAATCGCCATCACTGGATTTTCTGAACTGATTTTAGACCATTTGCACAATTTTCTGTTGTCTACTACTATTTATTGCCTTTATAGTCTTCTATTGTGTATAGTAATGTACATTCTTTTAGAGATGTTAGCTATATTGTCTAGCTAAAGAGTTTGACTGTTTTATATTTATTTGTACAAATGGTGTAGCAATCTGTTGATTCCTTTATGTTTAATAACTTTATGTTCTTTTTTTTTTAATTTGAACTACGACACGGTTTCGACGAACATTGATTGATTGTATTGAACTGTTTTAAAGCCTTTCTTAAAAGTGATGGTATGTCTGACAAGTGTTTCTGTCTTACCTGAATAGATTATTATTGTGAAGATCATCCCGTTTTGTGTAATATTAAACTGAAATTCTCTTATACAGTGATTTCAACTGCAATACTTTCAATAAAATGTTTGCAATAGGTGCTCTACTGTCTTTCTGCTCATGTGCATACTTACGTGCATTTTATTAATTTTTAAAAGATTATTTACAATCATGTGACTGAAGAACGCTTTTCTAACACAACTGATGAGATTGAGAGAAGGGGACTCATCGGGGAGCCATATCATCATGTCCAGTACTATTAGTTCTTATTTTTGCTGGAAAAAAGCCATTTAGGGCCAATTATCTTAATCAAATGGATGTATTTCTTCCAGCATTTCTCAGCATTAAGATCACTATTCATTTTGACCAAATCTCCACCTCCATTTGCAGAAATGACCCACAAATGTTCAAGTATCCACCCCAATGCTCCACTGTTTTCTGAACACACTCGTTGTTTTATCACTCTCTAGCCCTTTGATGAACAAACTGCCTTCTGCGACACCCTAATATTTCATTAAATCTGAAAAGGATATTAGAGCACCTTCCTATGTGTCATGCATACTTGAGTTGCTTGCCCTTACTCCCACAATGGAGGTGACTTTTTGGCTGCAACTCTTCCGTGAAGACCACTTACCCAAACATTTCCAACAGCTGATGGATGTCCCATTGGCTAATAAACATGGGTAATAAGCTTGATTTGCCTTTCATCAGCTGCCCAAGTTTCTTTGGGTGACCACTGCATCAACATTGACTGTTTCTTTGTGCTTCTTCAAAAGACCTTGAACAGCACACGTTGAAACCCCAGTCTGCTTCAAAATCATTGTCTGAGAGAGAACATGTTCATGGAGTATAACTGACATATGTCTTGTTTCTGTGCTTCTTCTCAATCTTACCTTGGTACCAATGTTTACCTGTTGCTCACAACGTTTTAATCCTCCTTCAGAGCTGTTTCTGTTTCAGTCCTTCACTGGGTTTAGTACATTCACTGCACAAAAACATGCATGTTAATAAACCTGTACTTTTATTTAACTTAACACATAACAATCTTTAAAAAATACAAAGTTGAAGCCTAAATATGTGGAAGCCTAAGTATATATATTTTTTTTATTATTATATCTCTGTGTCACAGTGTCCATAGTTAAAGAATGGACTTGCTGTGCTGAAAGCTCATCTCAGTTTTCCTGAAATTAAAAAATGAGTAAATAACTATAAAAACATTATTTGGTTGTTAGAGCACTGTGTTGTCAAGCGTTTGGATAGGAAATTTTGTTGAAATTAAACAAATACATAAATATATGGTTGTTAGACAGTTGTCATGCTCATGTTTGGAAATAGGCCTATTGGCGCATAGGTGCATTTATGCAGAGCATTTGTATAGTTTAAACAGAGAATAGTGGGGGTCACAAGTCATTGGCATGGTTTTTGGGGGTCGTTAGCTGAAATGTTTGAGACAATTCAATGTTTAACCTTATTACAGCAATATATTGTGAAATGTAAACTTTAGCAGTAAAGTTTCTGGGACTTCTTATTCTTATTATATACGGTTATCTGCTATTGTTTAAGCTGTGTTCTAGCATCGCTCTCTTCGGTTTGTTTTTCCACACGTGGTCCACTGTCAAGTTCTGAGCTGAAAAGGATTCTTGCTTTAGGAAAAAGAAGCACTGGGGTTATTTTGAAAGATGTGTAATGCCTGCCACAAAAAGGGATAAATGTCAGGCTCTCTGGGAGACATGTAATTACCGTGGGTGTCGGGCTCAGGAGAAGAAGGCCGCCTACCGCGGGAAGGGGAAAACTATCATTCTGTAATTTGATCATTGGGCCGCGGTGTTCAGTCAGACTCTCCCTGAAGCGATGGGGGTAGAGGCACTTTTAGGAAGACCATCAACTTCGCACGTCGTAGTGGCTGCCACATCAGTCAGTTTATGGACAACAGAATGTTGACCCTTTTGATACTTTTAAGCACGTTGGGCACATGCTTGAACCTCCCACAAAGATGCACACCGGAGGAAGCGGCGATAGGTAGGCACACGTCACGTTTAACACCGCATTTGAACCGTTACTTAAAAATAGAAAACTTGTCTTTTTCTTTCTATCAATTATTTATTTTTGTTTATATGTGTGAATTAATTTAAAGTAGACTAAAAATCTGAAAATAAACACATTATTTAGGTCATTGTATTTTAATACGGCCACGATATTATCCGTACAGATAATTATTACAATATTTTATAAGTAGTAACATGGTTTTTTTACTAAGTGAAAAGATGTTCAGCAGATTTCAGCAGAACCATTCATTGGGTGGGTGGTAGAAATATTTTGGTTTGAGTGTACGAATATAGGTTGGAATTATTGTTTATACTAAAGAGAGATGAACGGTCTTCCAGTGGAAATAGACATTGTGTACTGTACTGCCATCTACTGTATCATTCTGAACTGCTTAAACAATAACAATAATTATTATTTTTTTCAAGGACGATGCAGAACATCTCCAGAGGACAATTGTAGGTATTTTACACTTTGCATAACAACCTGTGTTAAATGGTTATTAGTTTGTTGAACACAATACATTTTAGTGTTGTTTTTATAAGTAGTGTTTCATAGGAAACTAAATCGTTTTTGTAAGCATTGATGGAGTTTGTTTACAAATAAAATGTGTTTTTATTATCACATGGTACAATAGTTGCATTTTAGTCAGTGGAGAAGTTGTTGAAGTTGTTTAAAGGAAATATTTTACCAATTTTTAGGCTATACTTTAGGTTCTCTGAACTTATCTACAAGATAAGACTCGCCTGCATCAGAAAAGCCATATATTCTCAAAAGCCTTGCGGTGCTGACTGACCTGTAGGGAAGATATAGGATTGTATTTACATTGCATAAAGCTTGTTGAATAGGGAGCAATGCTTCAATGTTACGTTAAATTCATTGTGCTCATTTTAATTCTAGTACAAACAATTGTTTGAAAATATAATGAGACAAAAGAATCTTCCAAAGATTAAAAACTGTCTATAATCTATATCCAGAACTGGTTCAATTAGGAGGCCTTATGCTCTGGGAAACCCATTAACAATTTTGGCCGTGGACTGTCATAATTTAATGGAAAAAGCATTTTAGAACAGGGATCCCCAACTGTACTGATCTATATATCAACTGGTACAGAACCACAATAGAAATCATTAAATCTTTACCTGCTTGTTACTGTTTGGGGTCACAGGATCTGATCTCCAGCACACTTCGGGTGAAGGGAGGGGGTACACTCTGGACAGGTTGCCAGTCCATCAAACACATTTACTCACTCCCCTGAGAAGAAGGTACCGTATTCCATTAACCTGTCATATGTTTTTGAATTGTGGGGGAAACTGGAGTACGGTGAGGAAACCCACGCAAGCACAGCGAGCACATGCAAAGTCCTTCCAGGAAGGTAACCAGCGAGCCTTGATCCAGCAACTGTCGCACTAAAAGGCTACAGTGCTAACCACGGAGGACCACTGTGCTGCATGTCCAAAGGTCCCGATGACTGTAATAGGCCCTGATTATAGAGGCATGAATCTGAGGCACGAATCATGGCCCATTGGTTAATTGTTTTAAAAGACATTGGGCTAGTCCAATGAAGTCCTCTGCCCTTCCCTGCATCTTGACTAAGTTTTTAAGACTCTGTCGTTGGAGTTCCAACATCTAGAGTTCAGTCTATGATGGACAAATGACAAGTTCATTTACAGCAGCAGGTGCAAGGCCATTGACAAACTTGACATCTAGATGCAGTTGCAATGCCTTAGATAAACACTCATGTGGACAGACTCTATATTAGTATGATATATAAAGCAAATCCCTGATTTCTGTGACATTTTCCTCTGGCATCCATAGCAGACTGCATAGAGATGGTGTTGGGTTACTGCCAGGATGTGCCCTACAGCCACACCACCTTCCCCAACATTGTGGGCCACCGGTCCCGGCAAGATTTAGAAATGGGTGCAGAGTACCTACTACTCAGCGTCATCCATGGATTATTGAACGGAGAGTGTTCCCCAGACATCCGTCTGCTGGGCTGCTCAGTTCTGGCTCCTCGCTGTGAACGTGGGAGGCTTCAGAAGCCATGCCGTAGCTCATGTGAGATGGTGAGAAAGAGCTGCGTCCATGCCTTTGAGGCCATTCAAATGGCATGGCCTTACTTTCTGGACTGTGACCGGTTCTTCGTTGGTAGTGAGGAAGGCTGTTACGATCCATTGTCAGAGCTAAGGGGTAAGTCTTGCGGAAAACCCTTACTAGCTCACTAGAGGTATTGAGTTTCTGAAGCATTGTCATGTATGTTTCCCCCCTCAGAAAAGCAGGAAGTGGCCTTTGCCAACATATCTGATGGTGGCCAGTCCACAGTCATTCAGTTCACCTATCACTCCAATTCCCAGATGTTCAGCATCTTGAAGAAAACTGCATCAAAATGCTCTCACATCTCCCAAACATACAGCCTCGGCCGCAGTGTGGAAGGGAAAGATTTACTGGTGATTGAATTCTCCAGTAATCCGGGTGAACACGACCTTTGTGAGTTGGAGGTTCAGTACTAACAATAGGGATTGATAAGATAAAAAAAAGACTAGACTGATAAAATCCTCTTCTATTTCTTCTCTTGTTTACTTTTGCTCTGCTTTATGTCACCGCTGCCCTCTAGTGGAGCCAGAGATCAAATTAATTGGAAACATGCATGGAAATGAAGTCTTGGGCCGTGAGCTGCTGATCTACCTGGCTCAGTATTTGTGCTCTGAGTATCTGCTGGGAAATGAGCGAATTCAGACTATCATCAACAGCACACGCATCCATATCCTGCCCTCCATGAATCCTGACGGCTATGAGATTGCCGCATCTGAGGTAGCCGATAGGAACGACCCCGAAAACATCTACCAGGAAGTAAATATTTGGTTGCGTGTCTGTCTGCCTGTGTGTTTGTCGGCTGACTGACCATATCAAGCTCCCTGCACCAGATAGAGTCCTCCAAAACAGGTCAGGACAATCGAGTCAGGGCAATAGCAGCCCTCACCATTGTGGAACGGTTGTGTTTCGTATTAACACAATGTTCCATTGAATAAAAAATAATAAAGTTATGTTCTGGCAGACGATAAAGTTCAAAACTGACAAGGACAACTGGTAGAGGGAGCCCTCGACTAACCCTTTTTGTCTTTCGTATTGAATAACGTTATGCTTTTACTTCCATTTCTTAACGAAAACAAGGTGATGGGACATTTGAACATTTCAAATGCATCCTAATAAACGTAATTACATTTTGGTCTAAAACGCAAAGATTTACTGAAAATTATCTACATTTTTGTAGGAGGATAAAATTATTGATTTGGTAAAAAGATCTATGAACTAAGGGCTATGATCTTTGACACCCATTTGAAAACCATACAACAATATGGACCCCCCTTCTGCACCCCCTTCTATGTACACATATTAGCTGATTTAGTAGTTCCCAGTGGGCACTTTGATGTCAAACACTAAAAAGGCTAATTGTTTGTCCAGAAACCAGAATTTAATGATTTTTGGAGTTGACTGATTGATTCAAACTGGCCAGAAAATAATGTAAACAGAGAAAGTCATCCTGTGTTTATTTGGTGTCTGTAAAAAAAGTACACACGCTTTTGTTCCATTGTTTTACCAGTATTATTTATTAAGGAACATCATTTTGAGGAATATACTGAATCAAGATATAGATCTGAGCAGATAATAGCACTTAAACAGCACTTCAGGACCATTAACTTCTCTGTCTTGTTTTGATTTTCTTTTGGTTCCTTTCAAAGATATGCAGTTCTTTAGAAGTTTGATAATTTTTGTCAGCTCTTCATTATTAAAATAATAAGCAACATTCTTAAAGACAGATTTCAATCGAAACAAGTTCACAGTACTCAAAATGTTTGTGGAAACCGGACATCTCAGGTGATGAACGCTATTTTTAGATAAAATGTATTTGTTTAAGCAAAATTTGAATTTTTGAGCACTGTTTAGATTACTGTTAACCGGTTGGGGGTGTACAGTGCACCTTCAAATCTTTTTTGCACTCTTTCTTTTCCGGGACAAACAGAGGGACGACAAAAAGAATTTTACATTACTCACATAAACTCTTAGATGTTTGAAACATAATGATGGTGACTGATTATTAAAAAAAAGGGGGAGGGGTGCTTTATTCCTAAATATTTTTTACGTTGAATTTCCTCTTTGAAACCCTCTATGAAAAAAAAGTGGCCTTTGTAATTTGATGGGTTTGTGATTTTTTGACTTATTAAGGGTCATGAGTACAATGGATGGACCAGTGGTCGAGCAAATGCACAGAATCTGGATCTGAACCGCAACTTTCCTGACCTCACATCCATCTTCTATAATCGACGCCGCTTTAGGCATTTCCGCAGTGACCACATCCCGATTCCTGACTCCTACTGGATAAACAAGGTAAATCTTTCGATGCAGATAGTTCCATACCAAATAATGGTTTGCATTCAAAGAAGGGTTATGCTTTAAAAATCCCATAGATCTGCAATTTTCTAATTAAATGTTCTAATTGTCTGTAAACTTTACAGATTACATTGAGTTTTTACCTGTTTGGCTTGATGTTGATGGATGGATGTTTATAATTAATTTTTTTTCTGTAATTTTTTTAAAACAGGACCCCTCGAAATCATTTCAGTTGCTTACCGAATGCTGAAAAGCTGATAAAAAAACTGAACAATGTTTATTGAAGAACAAGTAGAAAATAGAGCTGATTAAAATGGTGATATCTTAATGTTTTTTTAACGTCTTGCAGAAAAGTGCAGGACTGAATTGACATATTTGTTTGTCGTAAATATGTGAGAAGTACTATCATCAGCGAGGGGAATTCGCTACCCTTCATTTTGCGCAATGTTTTGCATGTGACGAGCCTGGGATCTTGACAGCCAATCAGAGACATCCATATCTCCATCTCTAGTATTTAATATATTTATTTATTATATTAATATATAAATATATTTAATATACCGGTATTTAATAAAGCGATCTGTATCCAGCCCATCATTTCACTCTATTTTGAAACCACAAAATGATCTATAAAAAAATAAAATAAATAAACAGAGGCTCATTTGAACGTTATATTCTTGTTCCAGGTAGTTGCTCCTGAGACCTATGCCATAATGAAGTGGATAAGAACATATCCTTTTGTAATATCTGCCAGTCTGCATGGAGGGGAGCTGGTCATCTCATACCCTTTTGACTTCTCTAGAAACCCCCATGAAAGCAGAATGTACTCCCCCACACCCGATGAAATGGTGATTCAACACTCCAAATTATTATGATTTACCAAGCAACTTCACTTTTTACAAGCAAGATTTTTTTTGTAGATTTTCAGGCAGTTGGCTAGGACATATGCAGATGCCCATGCTACAATGTCCAACAATGACACAGAGAGATGCGGTGCCTCGTTTGCTAATAAAGGAGGTATAACCAATGGCGCACAGTGGTACAGTTTTGCTGGAGGTAAGCTCTGTTCCGTCGTTAAAGTTATTGATGTAGAAAATGGCTTGACTAAAAATATGCTTTTCTATCCACAGTGCTCTTTTAGTATCTAAATTACTAAAAATGACAAAAGTATTCAATCATCTATTCAAATGATTAAACTCCGGTGTTCAATTCACTTCTATGGCCCCAGGTGCATAAGATAAAGTGCCTATGTAGACTGCATTGTATTGCATTTGTATAATTTGAAGAGGTCTTCAAATTTCAATCATGACTCCATCTCGGCATGAATCCACGTCATAGATTATCCGGAGAGTCGGATATACTTGCTGCCATTGGACATCAACATTTGGGATGAGTCACCAAGGATGCTTTACCATTTGGTGGCATATGATTCTGGGTCTGGGTGTCACAGTCCCTTGTAGTCTGTATTGTGGCAACTATAAAGTGTTGTGGAGGGGTATTATGGTGCGGGGATTTGTCAGGAGCTTATACCAACAATGTTTAACAATTGCTGATCCAAAATCAGTATCTGTGCTTCATGACGAATGGTCAATAATTTCCAATTTAAGTTACTTTTGCCAATATATGTCTTTTTTTGATGTCGTGTTTGCCTTCCAGGTATGTCAGACTTTAACTATCTTCATAGTAACTGTTATGAAATCACTGTGGAGCTGGGCTGTGATAAATTCCCATCTGAGGAGGAGTTGTACCCTGAGTGGCGTAGAAACAAGGAGGCCCTGCTAAGCTTCATGGAGTCTGTGAGTTCATTTTATGTCACTGAGCTGGGATAAGCAAATACATAAAACACGTACAAATGTATTAATAACAATGAATAGTTGGTAACAACAATGATAGCCATTTATAATCCTGTGCTCTTAGATGATCACATTTCATTTAAACTTTTTTTTTCTGATTGCCCTAAAACCGCTTCATCTATTCCAATATGAAAAAAATCAAACAACGAATGCAGAATGTTTCACAAATGAACCGCGTGTGTAGTCACCCCTGCCACACAAATGTAAAAGTTCTGTCTTGGGATTTCGACAGAGTGCGGGTGCTATTAATCGGAGTGCTATTAATTGGCCTGCACTCGTTTGCCAGCTGCACACATTAAAATGCGCTGCAGCTGATGAACAGGGATTCAGAACACTCAATGTGGGAGAAGTGGACTATTTTCCCACCAACAAGGTCTAGAGTGACCAGCTGAGTCAAGGGGGCTCGTCTGGATTGCTGTCCCGTGGAGGAGCATGTCACGCCCATTTTCTGTTAAGGATTCGACGTAAGGGAGAATGCATAAACCCGTAGCTTACTGTATGCACCAGCACAACGTTGCTCCCACACCTCTGGTCCGGAAACCCACGCGCCACTGTATTGCTGCTCACCACTAGCTACAGAAAGCCGCAGAGTTATTCTTTTAATTATGTAAAAGTGCCATATTTTAATTAAAAAGCCCCGCGTAGCCTTGAACCCGCTACAGGATGTAGAAAGACTCTGTGATGATATGCCCCCACACCTTCACCACCTATTCCTCATTTGAAGACCATATTGTTAGATAAATGTAATAATGTCTGACTTAATTCTTTTGACACCTGACCAGTAGTCATCATTTTAATATTTATTCCCTGTTTATTTTTTGTTTCCCTTATCCATCCTGTTCCCATTTCCAGAGATCAACCAGAGAATACTATTAAGCTTATTATGTGCATTTATCAATGCAGTTGTTTAAACAAACTACTACAGGTTTCAGAAATATTATGAATCTGTCATAGTCTTTTGAAGCTTTATTACTTTCAGCCATATCGAAAGGTTTGCTTAAATCTCACCAGACAGGCAGGGCTTTAAGCAGACTTACATGAATATGCAAATCGTGATCAATCAGAGTGCATAGTGCTTCCGAAGATCAAGTTTTTCCCTAATAGTCCCTTGAAACCCCTGAAAATGCATGCTAGTTAACGTTTACTGGAATAAAAATGAGCAATTTCCAGCCATTTAATGTGAAGCCATTATGTGTTAAGATAAGGTACATGCAGTTTTTACTAATTACATCCAGGTCCACAGAGGAATCAAAGGCATTGTGAAGGATGAACATGGAAACGGCATTAAAGGAGCCTTGATATCAGTCAAAGGCAGTCGTCATGACATTACCACAGGTAACACTGCAGCCAATTTTCACTTTTGTCCTGCAGAGAATGACTCGCAGATGTCTATGAGCCTCTCTCACTTTCTGCAGCTGAAGACGGTGATTTCTGGAGATTGATGAATCCAGGAGTCCATGTTGTTACTGCGACTGCCCCTGGTTACTCCAAAGTAACAAAGCGCATTACCTTACCAAGAAACCCACAGATTGGCCGGGTGGACTTTGTGTTGAAGAAGGTTCCTCATGATCCCTCTCTTGACTACTTCAACATACCTGAACTTGATAACTATGAGCGGTTCGACCCGTTCAATCAGTTTGAGCAGTACACCCAGAGGGAGGTGGGGCAGGATGGGGAGGAGAGGATGGAGAAGCCCTGGTGGTGGGCATATTTCAGCCAGTCAGGCATGTCTACTCCTACCTGGCTCCTGCGGAACTATTAGAGAACCCCAGCTCCCCAGAATGTAAGCTAATTGCTGATTATTTCAGCAAAGCTATATTTGATGTTATACTTGTAAAACATGCAAGATGTTTTGATCACTGGATGTGTAAAAGGCTTTTTCTCATAAATGATCAATTAAACGATTAGGTATCACTGTGTTGGTATGTTTTATTCTCAAGTAGGCAGCCGTCGCAATGTCATGAGTGTGAAAATTTAATTTATTAGCAACAAGTTGCCACTAGATGGCAACAAAGTCTGCTAAATTCTTCACTTTAAGATGCTGTACAGTTTTTTTCAACCGCTAACAACTTACTCATACTTCAGATACTTTTTCTAATCTCTTAACACAGTCTGACACCTACCAAACACAATTATAATTGACAATTTGCTTCTCAAAAACCCATTTTGTTAAATAAATTTGACTAACAGACATTGATCATTTGACTAACAGACATTGATTTTCAAAACACTGAAAATCTGACTCAAAATGGAATCCTTTCTAAGAATATTTTTTTTTCACTTCACAAGATACATGCAGCCAATCAAAGTTCACCAGGTTTCCAAATACTGGCTATTGCTGACATTTTAAAAACTACATAGGCTTTTATGTTTCAGTTGTACAGGTTTTTCCATGCAATCTACCAATTTGACAATACATTTCTTTTATGTCCACATGTACAGTATTTTTCACATTCAAAAGCATTTCAGTAAAAGTTATTTGTTTTTCCTTTACTGTTCACTACAGGAAGTACAGTAAACACAACGTGATAGGACAGAAAATGATTTACAGTATCACTTAACACTTTCATATCCATGAAACTAAACTTTATTTTGAACTTTTTTTCCAGAACAACTAAAAAAGCAACAGCAAAAAGCCCAGATAAAAGGGGGGAAGGTGGAGGTGGTCTAAAAAAATGACTGCATCTAATCTCCAGGGTCTTCAGGGTTATACAACATGTTTTCATCAAGTGAGAATAGACACAAGATGCAGATTCTGTAACAGAGTGAACCTTTGACCACTTCAAGTTGGGTTGCCCTCATTCACCAGCCTCTGTTACAGTAATGATAGACCGAGGTTGATCACATGGTCAGTGATAGTGGCATGAACTGACTTCTGTTCTTGCAGCCCTTGGAATGCCACCAACACACATTCTTACACATCTACCTTGCCCTCTCCTGGGTCCTACCCCTCTCCACACCACCCTTCACTGCTCTCCCTGCTCCTCTCACTGTTTTCCCTGCTCCTCTTGCTGCTCTACTTGCTCCTGCTCCTCTCACTGCTCTTGCTGCTCTCCCTGCTCCTCTTACTGCTCTCCCTGCTCCTGCTCCTCCCACTGCTCTCCCTGCTCCTGCTCCTCTCACTGCTCTTGCTGCTCTCCCTGCTCCTCTCACTGCTCTTGCTGCTCTCCCTGCTCCTCTCACTACTCCATCTACTCTTACTGCATCTCTCACTGTGCTTGGTTTTCATCCAAGTTTTTAACTCCTCAAAGTCCTCCTTTTACTGGGTAAGTGTAAATGTAATAGAAATCCCTTTCCACTGATTCTAAGCCAGACTGGAATCAGCCCAATTTACCAAATATAAATCAGCTGTGAGCAAATTATTCAAAAGTGAGTACACCATTTTGATATTTAATATTTCATTGCAGAAGCAAAGGTTTTTATACTGTATCTAAGGTTTTGAATATTGTTTTTTCTATTGTGGAATGTTGTGTGTCAACAATCATGAAAATTACAAGAAATGCCTGTAAGCAACAACAACAAAAAAAAAAAACTAAACATTTTGATATTTTTTCATGGTGGGAATTTTTGGGCCTTTTTGAGTGGTTTTCAATTTGCTCTAATAAATTACCTTTTTTTGTAAATAATATTACTTAATATTATGCTTTTAGTACAACCCCAGAATATTATTTTTACAAATATTTTTTCATTACATTACACAATAACTCCACAACAAACCTGAAATTGTACAAAAATACAATTATCTCAGTGTAGGAAAAGGTCATTTCCTACTGCAAAAATCTCCAAAATTGAGAAAAATCTAAATCAAAAGGGTTGAGACACAGAAATTCATAAACCCCCTAAAAGCAAAGACAACATCAAAATAATGTCAAAGTTGAATATAAAGAAAAACCAGACAAACAAAAATATCATAGCTAATATCCTATTTGAAACCTACACATTATATTTTAAATCTAAATGAAAGAATAGGTGGGTCATTCATACTTCATTTAAAACAGCCGGTGTGATTGGCACATTCACCGTATTGTTTTATATTTCACAAATATTTATTCTCTTTTAGCAAATGCCACTATATATTTACCTGTAAATAAACAACAAAAAAAAAACATACATTTGTAAGAAATGTAAATGCATATCTTGTTGAGGTTGTATTAATAATATTCTCTGCTTAAAATATCCTAATTCATTGCATCAGTAAATAGTGCTTAATCATCTAGCTCTCTCATTCACAGCTTGCTGTAGAGCCTTCAACTGTGTAAAATCTAATGGAATGAAAATGTTTTTTTTTTTCAAATTCATGCCCTGCAGTTGATCCTGTCCCAGCAATCAGATTCTTTTCGCAACACTCAGAGCTTGTAGGACAACTCTCCGTTTGGCCTCAAACCGCTTTACGACTGACCCATAATTGAACTCGACCGGTGGCATGGGTTAATCCGCCGCTCCCTTCTCTTTAAAGACCTAAAGAGAGTTATGTGGAAATCCATCGACATCAAGGCAAGTGTTTAAGGCCAAGAACAATAGAGTGAAATGAAAGTATTTCACAAACAGCAGATTCTGGCAAATCATTTTAATATTTCCATCCATTTTCTTTCCCGGTGACAGGGGTCTGCGAGTGCCTATTTCCAGCACACATCGGACGAGAGACGGGGTACACCCTGGACAGGTCGCCAGTCCATTGCAGGGCAACACACACTCACACATTCACACCTAAGGGGAATTTAGATTATTTAATTAACCTAACCACATGTATTTGGGATTATGGGGAAAGCGGAGTACCCGGAGGAAACCCACGCAATATTTGTTCATACAAAATACAGAATATATTAACAATATATTTTCATGTTTTTGTATACTTATTTTTAATGAGCTACGTAATAGTTTTAATTGATTCTATACCAGAACCTCTTGATTACACCTTTAATGCTAAAAAAGCGAGTGTATATAAAAATAGTTTTAAATGGGTTGGTTAATGGACTGTAACTTGACTTTATTGCAATAGACACACACTGAAATGCCTTCAGCTAGTGAGGACTTGCAGTTTATGTATAGCTTTTACTGAATGCCAGCATCACAATGCTGAAAAGTTAGCATGTCAGTTAGCACACCAATCCTAAACAAAGCTTTAGTGTTCTTAACCGTGTTTAACAGGTGACTTTGCCAGAGGCTATGCAAAGAAACTTCTAACATTACAACAAATATCATCATAAAGTACCCTCGATGTGTTTTACCCAGCAAACCTTGCTGACACATTAGCCTGAAGAAGAAACTGAGTGGGGTCACAGCATCAGAGCAAAGGCGCCTGTGTAAATGTCTCCTTGCACTGCTGCGTCCAGATCTGTTGTCACTGCAAGGCTTTCCTGCAGCTGCTTCATATTTAGTGGTTTCCAGATATGCAGAGCAGTCTGACAGAGCTGCACACCCTCATAAATAATCACAGTATTACTGTAGAAGGCCTGTGTTACTCGTTTCTAAAGGATTCTGTGTCTCCAGTACAATCTCATTCTGTGGGTTTTGATAAAATAAATATAATAAGAAGCACAGCTTGTTAACACACTGATGTTAATATTTTTGTATAAGCCAGTAACATCAGTTAATCCTTTAGAAAGTTTTATTTTTATTTCGGAGTTGTGTGTTGTTCCCACTGTCCTTCCCTAAGGAGAGGGGTCTGGTTGCAGCTTGCAGAAATGGGGCGGACATGGATTGATCCATCGATGGCCAACCCTACGTCAACCCAAATTGCTGTCGTTGCTGTGGGACAATTGCAGTGACATTTTTAACCATGAACTCTAACCTTAATTCAAACCCTAAATCTAATATACAGTAATCTAGCATTTGTGGTGCCTCACCGTTACTGCCAGTGTATTTAAAGGTTAGCATTGTCCTCTTAACGCTGTACTGTACCCGGGAGGCACATTACCAATACTTGGCTCATAATGTTTAGCCATAATCTTTAAGGGGCCAACACGGATTGGACATGAATGGATCGATCTGCTTGTCTCCAAGTGTAATATAAAGTGACTGTAATTCTTCAAGCTGGCCACTTGAGGCTGTTCCCACAAGTGAGCAGATTCCCACTGACATCCTTGTTAAATTTGCTCTACTTTACAGATGAAAACACGTTTAAAGACTTGTACCAAAAGGTATTTTTTAAGACCTTCATGCAAGTTTATTATTATATATCTATAAATATATGTGGTGGCTTGTAAAACCTAGTAAAATATTCATCTTTTCATCCAAACTGGTCTAACTTGGGTTGCTGTAACTTTTCAGACTGGCACCACTAAAGGAATTCTGGGAAATCACTGAGAATCACTGAGAATGCTGGCAAAATTTCCATTTACTTAACATGGGGTCAAACTTTGTAAAACTCTATTAGCATTTTTCTCTCTATGATAGATAGCTGGACCTACTGTAGCGTAAAGTTGTCTCTCATTTTCTTCTCTCTCCAAATTTTGAGGAATCTCCTTCTGAGCATTTTTAAAATTTCTTCATCCTTTGGACCCCACATTTGATCTGAGACAGTACATTCACAACTGCTTCAGTTGTAAAATGTCAACATGAAATTCCAGCTTAAGGCCTACGCATCCATGTAAAAGAGCTCACTTCTCTTTCTCTTTCTCTCCCTCTCCCGGCGGTGAGGTGTGCTCAATGTGGCAGAGATAATTTGTTTGCTTTGCAATTATTTTCCATCAGTGGAGACAAATTGATTTGTACAGCATGAAGCGACAGTGAGGGTGCAGTGCGCTCTAAGCAGCTCAGACAGATCAGCGCTAACTTGCTCCTGCTAAAGTCTGACAGACAATAGTGCTGTTCCTGTCATTCACTCTTTGCTGAACCCAAGACTGTGTGCACACACCAGAAAACAACCATGCTGTTCTCAGATCAGCTGGATGAGATGTAAGGTCTACTGGAGGAAAGTTGCTTGCATGATGAATAGCAGGAAAAGGAACTGCAGTTTATCATCTGGCCACTTGAGGATTGTGTCAGTAAAGAGTTGTTCTCTCTGTTTTACAGCACAAACCTCAATGTGTATGGAGATCAATACTTTGCCTGCAGTAAAATCCTAAGAGTTAAATTAACTCTACTCAGAGTGTATTTGGTCCCACTCTATATAGAGGTAAACCAACTCTGAAGGAGAGTTATTTAAAAAAGTCTATTTTTGTCTGTTTTTACTCTTTCTGGAGTGGACTTGGTCCCTCTCTGAATAGTTAATATTTAGTTTGGATTTTCCATGCAGATTTGGAAAAACATGAAGAACATAGATTATTAAATTACTCTTTCTCAGAGTCGGTTTAACTCTATATAGAGTGGGACCAAATACACTCTGAGTAGAGTTAATTTAACTCTTAGGATTTTACTGTGTGTTTGTAAACTTTCCAAATCAGCCCATTATAATTGTATATATTATTGCAGATCTCAAAAGAAAGGGATCAGTTCTATCTCCTCACTGGGTGAAATAAACATAAAGCACTGTGGTTGGAATGGCTGACTCTCTCTCTCTCTCTCTCTCTCTCTCTCTCGCTTCTCTCTCTCTCTCTCTCTCTGCATACATAGTTCTTCACTGCTCCCCCATGTGAGTCTGAGTTCAGGGGTCACCAATTACTTGAGGAGGCTGAGAAAGTTGTAGAGGCCAACCCATAGCTGCCATGTTGAATTAATGTCAGTTTGCTCACAGGTAGGAAGTCAGACCGACTGACTCACTACAGCTCAGTGGATCTACACTTACAGGCCACAGACATGCAGTGTGCATTATGTTTTTGGAACCACTCACACACGTCAAAGTGCATACCTCAAATTGTAACACAATAATCCACTTTTATTTTAAAGCAATATCTAACACAAAATATGTTTTACCAATTAGGAACTCTGTCAGAGAAGTAATTCATTTAATTATAAAAAAAAGTAAGTACAAACATTTTCTGCAAATTAAATATTCATGTTTTTTTGTGTATGTTTGGATAATAATAAATAAACAATTTATTAGAAGCACATATTAAGAAGCTACTTTAGTAAAGGCTTCCACTGTGACTAGGTTTGTTCAACTCTCTCCCCACCCCAACAAGGGAAAAAAAGAAGAGTGGCCATTGTTCGGGGCTGAGTTTGTAGAAGACAACCCCGTTGCACTTTGTGAAAGATTTAAGTCTCAATGGGTCTGATTCATTGTGTTCAGCCAAACTGGTATAATCTGCAAAAACAGCACTTGATTTTGTAATAAAGGTCCAGTGTCGTCTTCAATTGAGTCCTGCTGCGCAGTGACAGTAATTACAGGGGCCCTCCTGCTCTTCTCTGATGCAGAGCTAATGCTAATGTTCCAGAAGCACATGCACATGTGCACAAATACAATATCATGCTGAGAGGCAAGTGGTCTAATTAATTGATTTGTTGATTAATTTCGAAGTAATTGTGATATAACAAGCCATGTTATAGTCACAATTAATTATTTTACTGAGAAAATACCTGAAATGAAGGCTATTGTGATGAGTAAAGCAAAGAGTTTTCGGAATTTGTCTCTCTTTGTGCACCATATCAAGTCAAATACCTTAATAAACTCATTGATGTTGTTACTTTGCTGCAAACACTGTTTATTGTAATTTAATGGCTGAGGACAGAAGTGTAAAGCAGATGGTTTGTAGTATTTAGCAGCACACTTAGGCTTGAGTTTGGTTAAACCAAGTAACAACCTCCCACTGAAGCTGCAATTCACTTTACAGGATAAAAAAAAACAGGTTTAATGCCTGGTGCCAAAAAGTTCATACAAAAAAAAATACACTCATTAGAAAGATTATTAGAAATAACTTGGATTTAACAATTGGTAAAATATCATAGGCTGCATGCGAGATGAGTTCACAGACTTGGATTGTGGATTGTTGGAAATAAGTGTTTTTTTCTTCTAAATTATTGATTTGTATGAATTATTAGATTATTTAATCAGTTCTGAAACGTATTTTTATTTTATTCCAGAGAAAGACACTCTCAAACCCTTAATCTGACTTTCAATAATCTAAGAAAGAGCTCGTTTTAAATTTTGTAATTGAATACACTTTTTAAAATAATATTCAAAATCCCAATCGCAACCCTGTTCCCCTCTGACGTGTTCCACCTGTCTCCAATTATGTGTATTGGTCTCACCTGCTCACACTCTTGATAGAAGCAACATGGCAGACCTGAAGATTGCTAGTAATTGAAAAAAGAATTGACAACAGACCCTCAAGGTGCATCTCTTCAAACTGAGTACACTAGATAAATAACCATCGTGGATGTAATGTTCTAGTGGAAGGTGATTGAAGAGGAATACCTATTTGAAGGTGGAGAGACTGAAGTGTCTTCAACAAAACATGTGAGACACACACATTCCACAAGGCTGACAAAATTCTCTAAATGCACTGATACTTTTTTTTTACTTTAAGTGTTCAAGTATAAAGATTAGAACTGTCATTTACACCCTTTAGCCATTCCCCTACGGCTACCTATGAAGTCGCATCAACTAAATGGTTCTGAATATTCAGCAACTGCATCTTTTACAATTTTTGAATGTGTAATCAAGTCAAAATTTGACATGCCATACTGAGTTTAACTTTAATGTCATCAGGTTTAATAATCTGACATGAAAACGGGATGGTTTTAGGAATCTGTGGATCTCTTTGTTCATGCTGTCTTTGTTTTGAACAGTGAGGCAGTGTGACTTTGGACTATACCCACTTCATCACATACTCATCTATGTTGGTGAAAAAGTAGTTTTTAGTGAATTAATTTGCATTTCTGGTGGCGTCATCCAAAAATGACCATTTTACATATAGTGATTTTATTGAGTTCAGAAAATTGTTTCAGACTTCTGACCCAACTTTTTTCCCCAACTTCCTTCATAAATAAAAAAATCTGTAAGGCATGGAAACCAATGAGTTTTTCCGTGCAGTCAAACATAGAATAGAAACCATGACTAGAAAAGTAACAGATCAACATTGCATTGACCCCACACACAGTATAGACTTGAGAAAGGTCTAAGTTGATTGTGGCTTTGTTGTGTTAAGTGTGGTCAAGTTACTAGCCTAGAATGGGAAATGAAAACATTTATAGATTAGAATGGTCAAGAGGAGTGAATTTCTCTGAAATTTGAGTTGTTTTATTGGATTCTAACCGCTCGTGACGTTTAGGGGTCATGCAAAACAAAGCATGTGTAGTTAAAGTTCTGACCCCTTAAGTAATCTGACAGCTTAGGGGTTTTCATAGTCATACTTTCAACCTCCAGTGTTTGTTTGCACTGCCAGACTTTTGCTCTCTATTTATTATGATTGCTTTTTAACACTTTGTTCTCTTCATGTGGTTGTTTTAAGGAGTAAAAAGAAGTTCCTGGAATTTCTCCCATCCTTTTGTCATGGGATTATTTAGCTGAGGCTCTGAGGATATTTTCCCAAGTGAAGCTTTTATGTGCAGCTCAAGCAGATACAGAATTATTCTCTTGTCAGCTGCCTGATGGATTTATTGGCTGGCTGATCACAGTTGACATGCTTTTCCTATTATGGTCACTTAAAAAAAGTTTAGGATATGCAGACACGTAGGCACAGATAGTGGTAGTTTTGAATGCTTCCTTCAAACATTTAACTGAAGCTTTTATTCAACAGTCAGAGACAAAAACATTAAAAAGTCAATTTGGTTTTAAATCAACATTACAAGAGTTATGGCACATAGTTCAAAGCAGGGTAATTCAAATTAAAATGTGAGAAAATGCACGATCATCTTTCAGTTTTATTTTACAGACCACAAATCAGGGCCATTAGTGCCATCTAGTGGTGAAAAAGAGATAATCCTTCGAAGTACAATACCTGTGAGACGGCGTGTATTTTTAAAGTTCTGGCACAGAAAAGCACGATGGAACAAAAAATGCTTGAATAGTGTGGTATAGGAGAGATTTGGCTGGTTTTTTTTTACATTTTTCAGAGTGTTTTGACCTTGTCCTTGCTTTTTTGGGGGGATTTATGAATTGGTATTTTGTTGTAAAACATGAAAACTGTTCGTTCAATTTTTTTTTTATTTTTGCAGTAACAAATTACAAAATTAAATACTAAAAATAAAAATGTGTACAGTTTAAATTTTGATGTTGAATTATTGTGTAATGTAATGAAAAGATATGTGTAAAAAAGCAGCTGGGTTTAAATTGGTCTAAATGTATAAATTTTTACATTTGAATGTGTTTCTTTCTGTCCACTACATCATTACCTCGAGTGTTTGTTTTGGATCATTGACATGCTGAAATCCATAACGGATTTTCAGTGGCTTGGCCATTGTTCTACGCAGAATATGTGGACAAATGTCCTAGTTATTGTTGCTTTTCCATCTCACACCTCTCAAATTAACCTATGTTTTAATTTATGGCCTGATAATTACCTTGTCTGTGGGAAGCTGTTCAAAAGAGTGAAAAATTCCACATTAATTCTACGGTGAAATGCATAGTTCTACATTTTTTTTTATCAGATCTTCAATGGAAATGTCTATACAAGTAATTACTTTAACTCCACTTTTAGATTATTAGATTATTATTAATGGCCACTTTTAGGCCATTATTATTCCTTTCTGAAATCGTTTAGTAAAACCTAACCCCACCTAATGAACCGAATTCAGTTTATTTTTCATTAGGTAGGTTTATTTTCATTATCAAGGCCAATGAGTCCTCAGCGTTCCCATATGGTCTTTTGTTCTTCGTCACATTCATGCATTTGTCAAGTTAACTGGGATGAACAGATTGTAAGGGAAAGCAGTGACTCATTCTAGGTGCATTAGCTCCTCTGAATAGCTAAATGCTTTAGTTGCCCGAAGCCACTGGAACCCAGTGAAACAAACATAAAGCCCAACTCAAGCTGCTGAGACAGGGACATGGAAATGCTAGGTTAGAGAGGGTGCTAGAGAAATGTATAGCGATTGCTGTATTTCTTTGTTGCTTGGGTAATTATGGTGAAATGTGCAAAAGTTCTGTATTGAAATCCGTGTGTTACAAGTAAACTGATCATAATGAGGAAAAAAATAAAGCTTTGATTTCTAAATAACAAATTTTCTTGCTAAAACATATTCAGAGCATCTAAGAAATATTCTTGGGAGAACAGGGAATCAGCTCCCACAGCTTTACGAGCAATTGATTATGTTGATGTGATAGGAGGGAACTATTGACAGTGTTGTTGATGTGCTCGAACACAAAATGGCTTATAGCAATGCTTTAATTTCCAGTGTCAAACCAGTTCCACTGACATCTGATGGCATGATATTGTGGAATGCAGCTTAAACAAGCACATTTTTATTTGTGGAATAAGATGGCATTGAAATCAAGGAAACCACTCAAGTACTGTAGATGCTGCGCCTGGTCTCAAGTTTAACACAACTTTGTAAAAAGTACTTTTTTTTCAACCATAAGTGCCCCCCCCCCAAATGCTTTTGCATTATCATTCATATTTTCTGAAAAAATGCCCAAGAAATCAGAACATTTGCCAGGGTATGCAAAATTTTAAGCACAACTGTAAGAAATGTATAATTGTGAATGGTCTGATCTGGCCACACCTGCTCTAGCAATTAAAATAAATTTGATTGTGGCTTGGGCAATTAAAAAAAAGACTAATATTAAGGTTGGTTTTAGAGTAAAGATTCATACTGGCCACAGAATTAATTTGAACCCACTTCTAACCCACTTATTATTCCCTTTCAGGGTCTCCAGCACACATCAGGGGAGAGGCGACGGTACACCCTGGAAGAGGTTGCCAGTCCATCACAGGTAAACAAACACATTCACACTGAAATTATTCAATTAACCTGCCGTATGTTTTTGAGATTGTGGGGGAAACCAGAGTACCTGGAGGAAACCCACACAAGCGCAGGGAGAACATGTAAAGTCCTCCCAGGAAAGTCAACAGCGAGCCTTGAACCAGCAACTTTCTAACTAGAAAGCCACAGTGCTACCCACTGCGCCACCGTGCCTTATTGCACACTGTTCAAAATCTAAATCCAAAAATCTATTCAAAAACCAAATATTTGAATTGTAAATGTTCAAAACAGTTGCAGCAGGAACCCACTGTAAATAGCCATTATCATGTTAGGCTTACACTAGAAATATTAGTGTTTTGTTAAGAGCAGATGTAAGATTTTTCGAGACAGCTTGATGGCGATGAGAAGTGCCATGTGGATGCTTCTGAGTGTAAATGTCAAATGACCTCAGCTGAAGCCAGGCTATTTCCCAAAAGGCTTTTCAGAGCAAACGCACACTCAGTGGCCTTTCCCTGTCACTGGCCTTATGAAGCTGCAGGATTTATGTGTGATTTCCATCAATATCTCTCTTTCTTTATTTCCCTTTCACCGTTGCATTCCACTCGTTCTCATGTAACCACACTATTTGTGTTAAAACCTTACAGATATCCCCCTGTACATACTTTGTGTTTGTGCGCGTGTGTATTTGCGCTTCTCAGGCATACGGCCTGGACAAGTGAAGTAAATGCAATTCAATTAGATACTGCCCTCAGGCTTGTAGTGTTCCTGTGACTCTCCATCGCACATATTTATCTTACATAACTCACAGGAACTAGTCCATCCATTACTGCACACTCACTTTTTAAGTGCTTCGGCCCAGAGAATAACAAATAAAGATGGTTGAAGGCGGTGTGTTTGAAAAATAGACGTCTGAACCTTATTGTCACACTGGGGGATTTATATTTTCCTGTCAGCAAGGATTATAACTTTGGATTTAGTTGTCATCGCATGTCTAATGCTCAACCCAGCTCATCAAAAGAACTATTGATTGAGAGGCTTAACGGCTATTTAGTGATTAAATTGAATTATGATTTATTTTTCAACAAAAAAGATGGGTTTAGGATATTAAAGTGAAGGGACGGACTGCTGGTTCTCACAAGGCCATTGTCTACACAGCAGGGAATCACTTATCTGATTGTTTCATTCAGGATCTGCACAATGGTTTCCATTCAGGTCGGGCTAGAGAAGACTCTTAACTATACATCTTCAGTAGGATTCTATTACCTTAAATATATAATTTTTCAGTTTAGGAACTCTGGGTGAGCCTTAAGGGCAAAGAATGTGTTCATTTTAATTGAAGTGACCCTGACCATCATTCACTCTTTCAAGGTTAATATCCCCCATCCACAGGGCCTCCAAAATGTTTACAACACTGACAGATATTTTTCCTGCTCTTCTTCAAATGCTTTTGGCTATTTTATTGCTATTGTTTATAACAGCTATAGTTTATTCCTGGAATTAACATGTTCTCATATGGCCAAGTTTTACATGACAAGTCAGACTCTAATGCCCTTTATTGCCCGTGTCTAAATTATGAGCTGAGCTGCCATGTTTCACTGTTTGATGTAATATTTCACATTGATATCTATCTTTTCACACGCTTTGCACATGACGGAAAAAGGTTTGATTTTCTTGTGATTTTTGGTAGTTTGTTGTGATGTTTTGATTGTTTCTCTGTGCATCATGTATATAGTATATGATGCAGAGTTGTGGATTGGAGTCATTTGCTTTGGACTCGAATCAGACTTGAGTCTTTAATCTTTGGATGTGAGACTCGACCTGACAATTTTAGATGTTTGTTTTGCTTGAGTCTTACTAGCTTAACAAATTTTAACAGCAGATGTTTCATTTACATCAACAATTAAATCTCTGTTTTTTTATTTAATGCTTAGGTTTTTTCCATGTTAGAATTAGAATACATTTACATTGCGCATACATTTATGCAGTTGGCAGATGTACATTTAAAAGAATGATCTCATGTAATCGGATTTTGCTTTCCCTGATGTTTGAACTTACAACCTTTGCGTAGCTAGCGCTGAACCACAGGAAAGCTATCTATTATATTTTCTTGTTGTATATTATATTTTCTTGTAAAACACTTGAAGTGACTTGAATTTAATTATGTGACACTTGAATTGACTTGGACTTGCCATATCTTAATCTGGGACTTGTCTTGGACTTGCCCTATCTTAATCTGGGACTTGTCTTGTACTTGCCCTGCATTGATCTCGGACTTGACTTGTAAAGCAGTGACATAGTCGCACCTCTAATACGATGCACAGCACATGATTAACCAAAATGTGGTTGTCCCCGAAATAGTATCAAAATATCTGAAAATGGGCTAGAACAGTAAATGCTCTGCTTAAGACCGGTATTATTGAAATGATGTAAATGAAACATCTGCTGTTAAAATCTGCCTCATTTTTCACGCAGAGTTTGGAGCATGGAATTGTGCAATATGTCATGTTTTGCTGAATCACTCAGGGTTCCTTTTCCAGGTCTCAGAAAACAACTTCATACCATAATCCCCCTCCACCAAACTTCACAGTTTGCCAGAAAATGATGCTGGCAGCCACCATTCCTAGACTTTTCAAATGAGATGGAGAAGCTAGATTGATTACTGCCCTTTGTAAGAATCATTTTGGCCATGGAAACACATTTTATGAAGCTCTGTGTGTAAACATTATTTTTGAGCTAATTTAAATAACACATGATGTTTGGCGAAGTATAGCAACTAACTCTCAGTATCAAATGACCCCACTACATTTTATGTGGCTATGTGTTTTTTGTTTTAATCCAATAACAGCTGATTGTGGCAGATTATTTTACATGCGGCATCTTTAAACGGCAATATAGTGAGTGGACAAAAACTGATTGTCTCATGTTTTATGGATATTCTATAAATTCTGGTCAGTGCAATTATTGTTTAATAACCTCAAATGAAAATCTGTGTGATGGTGCTAAAAAAGGGCTATGGCACTGTATGGCTTCGGCTAACAGAGCTATCACTTTCTTTTATCTTTTTGACACCTCTTCAGTCTCCAATCTTCTCATTTCTCTCAGTTATATAGATGATTTAACTGATGTATCATGCAGAGCTGCACAGGCAGAGGAGCTTTGTTCCCTCTGTTGCTGTTCTGTGTCTGTTTGAATCACTCAGTTCCAGAAGCTCAGTCCTGCCATGCATATAGCAAGTGGCTCTGTGAGCTCCAAGACACTTAGCTGTCACACATCTGTCTGCTTGATTGCTTTGCACTCTGGGTGAAAAGTGCATTCAGGCCAAGAACTAATTCATCACACTGCCCTTTTGGAGGCTAAACTGTTAGTTTGGTAAAATGCATGTCATTGCATGTTTAAAAGTCATATTTTTAACACAATGACCCAATATGGTAACATCAGGAAACCTAGGAAATGTGAACCTAAAACATTTCAACTCAATGTCTACAACTAGTAGAAGGAAGGAAACCTCTACCACGTTGTTTTGTTTGCTAATATGCTGCTGTCTTCAGTGCTGTTGAGGGATAAGTCAATAACTATTACATTTATGCATTTGGCAGATGAGCCAACCCACCAAATGGGTGCTATTTGCTTGTTGTATATTTTCAGAATTTCTTTTTTTGATTTTACTTAAGTATGTAATAATACTTGAAGTATTAATAATTTGAGTAACAGGATAGTATTTTTTTTAAATAACGCTCCAAGATATCATCACAAAATCATGAAACATGTAAATAAGAAATTGACAGAATGTACCTTTGCTCTTCCTTCAAAAGATCCTACGTGATGCAATTTCCATGAATGAGTAAAAAGCTGGTGATATTTTTTTAATCTAAGAAAGAATAGATATTTGTGTATATAATACGTCATATATATTCACATATCGATGGAAAATAAATGTTCTTTTTAAAAGATTTTAATCATTATATTTTATGGTGAAGTGTAGCATCAGAGACTGTGGACCAGCAAAAGCTTAAATAGCTGGTTCTAGCTTACATTTGCAATAGAAATAGTATGTAGTTCACTTTACTTATTGATAAATTGTATTTCTGAAGTTATTTTACTGATTACTTAAACATATAAAGTCCCAGGGATAGAAATGTAACACATTCCAAAGTAAGACATTTCAAGGTATGAGCACAATACATCAGTTCTTGCGTTTTGGAAAGTCATAGTACAAAATCTCCTTTGGTTATAGGAAAGACGACATCATCGCACTGCTAAGCAGTCTTACTGGCTTTAAACACTCAATGAGGGGTCACCAAAAAGGTGTCCTCGTCTTGGAGCCCAGCCCTGTCCAGGTCAGTGGCTAAAGATGCAAGATACAGGGAAGGAAAAAAACCCAGACAGAGTAATAACAAATCTTCCTGCAGAGTTCCATTTTTCACCCACTACCTCTAGAGAGCCCTCGGCTGGAGAGGGCAGGAAACTTTGTGTATCAAGGCTAATAGCCTCCACTTACCAGTGGGCCAATGTTAGCTTGGAGACAGACTTTCCTTTCTGCTGGCTCCAAATTAGAATCTTTCTGGGGTTTTCTCCATTAGAGAGACACCAAACAAAAAAAAAAAAACACTTGTTAGCATAGCGCAACCTTGTAGCTTAACCATAGGCTGGTTAAGGGTCTCCATTTTTGAGTCGGGTAGGGTCAAGGTTCCTCAAATCAGCAACTGTGTGTCTGACGCCTGCTCTCTTATCTAACTTTGGGGAATGGAGGGCCTGCTACGAGAGCAAGAGAGAGGTCACATGCTTTGTTCGGCCTGGACAGCTCTACAACTAAAGGAACTTCCTTGCTGTGCTTGTTAATTTGTGCCCTGTTCATGCACAACCTTCTAACTGGGTTTGGAATTCAGGAGGTTGACTAAGAGATGACAGAATTTTTAAATTGGGCAAAACAAATCCTTTAAGTGGCTTAATGGTGTAGTATAAGCAATAACTTTTTTTTACGTTTGGACAAATCTTCCTCTTTTTTTTTTATTGCTGTGAAAGTTTTAAAGAACATCTCCAAATTAAAAACCAAATCTGCATTAACAGTATTTATGTTTTCAACAACAACAGAAAAGACAAAGTACGGCATAACTCTTATAGGTCTCTCCTCCGGACATTACACAAACAATGATTAAAAGGAGCAAATCACAGAACATTAGGGCATGGAAAGCCTATCCCAGCACCTTTCAGACTAACCTCTCCAATCCCCTGCATGTGACCCATAAGCTAGCAGATTATCTCCAGATGATCTTCTGCTAGTACATAGTGAGCTAATTACACAGAAGTTGAAACTCATTTGCTGTAAAGTCACCGTGCTCGGCTTTGAAATGGAGAAAAGAGGGAAAAGTTTAAATGAGTGCAAAGCTTAACAGGTGGGGGGAAGTGGTGGAAATATACACAATCGACTATTTAAACAATGATTTTAAGATGGTATTTCATTGGGAAAGAGTACAAATTCAATACTCTTATGTGAGTTAACTTTTTGGGAATTATTGTTCATTATGTGAACTCTGGATTGGAACAAAATGTCCTGCTTACATGGTCACCATCAGCTGATTTGCCTGATTCATTAGGAAAGAGATCTGAATTTTGTTAAGGCTAAAGCTCTTTGGTTCCCATGCTTGGGATATTTGGTACTACTCAAAGAGTTGTGCTCAACAATCAGCATATCAGGCTCCCCTCCAGACACAGAGCATGAGCTAAATGCTACTTCACAGAAGGCTTCAGTAACCGGACCCCCCACTATAGTGTAACCTTATGGCTTTAAGCCCAAAGTTAGCAACACTTGACCACAGAGCACCATCTGGACTGTCAAGAAGAGACTGTAGGAAAACAATTTGTTTTACAACAGAATGGGCTGCTAATGAATTACTTCATTTTATTAATAAATAACTCATTTCGAAAATAGGTTTGTTAAAAGTATAAAGTTCAACAGATGAAATCACAAAGTTCAAACAAAAATAGACAATTTTCAATCTTGGATCTTTTGAAAAACACTGTTTGTTAGAGCTATCACTAAGTATCAACCAGTCATGTAATACCTTGGGTTTTAGCCCTGCCCTCACTCAGATGCATCTCCACCATCATGATGATGTGCTCCGTGTATGAGTCTCTGGCTTTTTTTTTATCAAAAAGGAAGCAACATGATGAATTCTGCTTCTTAAGATGGCTACAAGGACAAACCGATTCAACAATTAAATGTTACTGGTGTGCATCCGGATGAATGGGGCATAATTGCTACATAGTTGTGGTTGACTAACTTTGAAGAATCACCTCTGTAAGGAATGTTTGAAATGCATCAGTGTCTGTTGTTGCCTTGTGAAAGTCTCTGGTTTTTTTGATCAGACTACAATAAGATCAGATTTTAAGACTGGGTATAGCTCTTACTTGTATGACTTTGCAATTTGCTTGATTGAATTACAGTTTTCTGGCAAAACTTGCTATCATTTTAGTACAATGCCAGTCTTTCTATTTTATCACATTGAACAATTATTGCTCAACAAACTTTTTTTAAAGCAAAATCTCAAAAATTGAGAATGAAGTTTTACAGCAAAAATCAAAAGTTTTCAGACAAAAAAAAAAGTATAAATCCCCCTCAAAAAGCAAAGGCAAGGTCAAAACAATGCAAATATTGTATGAAAAAACAGGCAAACCTCTTATACACTGTACCAAGAACTTTTTGTTCCATTGTGCTTTTTTGTGCCAGAGCTTTGAAAAACACAAGCCATATCACAGGTTTTGTACTTCCTAGGGCTATCCGCTCTTTTCACCACTAGATGGCTCTGACAGTACCTGTTTGGGATCTAAAAAATGAAACTAAAAGACAATGTTGCATTTTCTCACATTTTAATTCGAATCACCTTGCAAACTATGTGTAATTAACTCTTGCAATGTTCATTTAAAGCTGGAAAATATCAAAGCTAATAAACATTTTAAAACACATTGTGATTTGTTACGACCTTTGGAAGCATCTTATGAGTATTTTGTTTTGTGTTTTGACCTCACCGCTGATTACCTCACCTCCGATGACCTAACTTCTGGTTACATCACTTCCTCTGCTTCTGTTGACTTGTCCCTTTCCCATTGGTCCAGATACACTGCCCCACCCCTCATCCACCAATTCAAGAAGACTGATTTTACTTGTTTACTTTGCTCTGCTACGGTGTAGATTGGTTTGTGTGTGTTATTGGTTTTGACTATTGCTTGTTTCCCGACTTCGATTTCGGTCAGCCGTTTTGGACTTTCTGCTGTGTGAATATTCCCCTCTTGTGATTTTTACATGTGTATGGTGTTTGTTTGTTTGCAGCCTTTTGACTTTGTGTTTCTGGGGCTACACTTTTTAAATAAATTCACTTAGACTGGTTATAACAGATTGAAATAAAAATGAAACAATAGGTGGTTACATCATTCCTACTGCATTCCAAACAGCCAGTGTGATACGAACACTCACCGCATAGTCAATAAAAACCTTTTTATTAGGATCTTTAGTTAATAGAAAAAAATAAATGAACCTGTTTAAATTGAGGTTTAGATTTGTGGCTTTAGCAAAGGAAAAATGACTTATATCATGTTTTTTGTTTGTGGGAGAGAATATGAATGTCTCGCTGATGTAAAAATAGACAGACAGGCCCCAGCTGGAATAGAGATAATAGCACACATCAACTCTGATTGTGCCACCCTAACTCCCAGCAATGCAGACTGGGCCTCGCCCCACCATCTTCTACCTCACTACACTCATCCCATTTAGGCCTAATCTCACTTTACCTCCCCTAAAATAACATTGTTAAATCCACTAATCGCCCTAATCAACCATGAAAGCTGCGGCGACGGCGAGTTCAACAAAATATGCTGAAGTTCAGTTCTTGTTTATCCCTTTTGGGACTGCCATTTGAGGTTGTCTCATGTATCTGATTGGCTCAATTTCAGATAAACTCCTCCCCCAACCCTACCTTAGATATGGTCATTGCATGTCGAGTCATTGTCTAGGAACTGAGCAGGCTAAAAATGAAGTGCTTTAAGTGGCTGGAATAGACATGAAGTGCAAAACAAGCACCTCAGATGGCATTTCTCATTCTGTCCTTTTCAGTGCCCATCTCACTCTCATATGGAAATGGCTGTCCAGCATTAAATATGTAAAATTAGCACTTTAAGTGGAACACATTTCTGTGTTGCGCTCTGAGTTTGCTCAAGCTCAGGCATGCATACGATATGCAATTGGTCATCCCCATGGCAACCCAGATTGGATGAAAAGGTTTAGTGAGTGAAAGTGGATCAGATTGGGATGATTTTTTATTTAGTGAGTTTATTCATGGCGTAACTCATACCAAGTGTCTGCTAGAAATGCTCCATGTGTCTCTGTGGGACAGAGACTAGTGTAGTAGAGCTGCTTGTTATTTAACAAAAAGGCTCCATTTACACAAAGTCTGATTTTGTTGTTTATTTCAATTACATTTTTGGTGGCCATAAAAGTGACTCGTAAAGGCTGTATAGATTCTCTGTTATTTTCTGGTCAAATGTGATCTGTGCCAAGTAAAGCAGAATCACTGTTATATTGTTTTTCATTATGCTTAGCTTCATCAGGAGTTATTTACATTTATTCATTTGGCAGACACTTATCCAAAACAAAGAGATTTGGTTAATTCCTGCTTATTATACAATATGGACCCATTATATTGAATAATACACATGATTGCTTTGTCTTTTATGAATGGTGATTTAAATTTTAAGTTTTAACTATTTGACATTGAACCAAGTTTCAATAGCCAGATTTCAATAAGCATAAATGCAAATGGGCAGCACAGTGGCGCAGTGGGTAGCACTGTGGCCTTCCAGGTAGAAGGTTGTCGGTTCGAGGCTCGCCGGTGACCTTCCTGGAAGGAGTTTGCATGTTCTCCCTGTGCTTGCGTGGGTTTCCTCCGGGTACTCCGGTTTCCCCCACAATCCCAAAAAACATGCGATTAGGTTAATTGAATAATCTAAATGTGTGAATGTGTGAGTGAATGTTGCCCTGTGATGGACTGGCGAACTGTCCAGGGTGTACCCCCGCCTCTCGCCCAATGTGTGCCGGAGATAGGCACCGGCAGACCCCCGTGACCCCGAAAGGGAATAAGCGGGAATGAAAATGAATGAATGAAAAATGACTGGAGCTGCAATTCATCAACTGTCCACTTGAGGCTGGTGTTAGACGTGAACAGATTCAATTAAAGCAGAAAAATATGTTTAAAAGACTTTTTCATCTAGAGAATTGTAACCTTGTTGAGAGGTCGGACAAAGTCCAAGTCAAGTCATTTTCAAAAGTCTTTTCAAAGTCCAAGGCAAAATTAAAATTTCAAGTCACTTTGTCACAAAAAAACAAAACAAAACATTCACTAAAGCAATAATAGATGGCTTTCTTGTGGTTTGTCTGCATACTGCATACATGTAAATGTAATGTATTTTTAATGCTTTAATGTAAATATATTTTAACCCTAAAATGGCAAAAATCTAAGGATTAAATCTATTTAAAAAAGACATTTACTAAACACATATTTATATGTTGATGTTAATGAAACATCTGCTGTTAAAATTTGTTTGGCGCACAGGACTCTGGATTAAAGGAAAAAGTTCAGTCATGTACATGCCGCTCAAACAGAGTTACAGCGCAGACCGTCAATCACTGGCAGCAATCAATAGATTAACTTAGATCTTAATGAAGCTTCAGTGTTATTGGCTGCTTGCCTGTGGTCTCTCTCTCTCTCTCTCTCTCTCTCTCTCTCTCTCTCTCTCTCTCTCTCTCTGACACAGAAACATGCATGTGAAATTGCACAGAGTGAAATGTGTATTTATATTGAAGTCTTTCCTAGTCAAATGGGTCAAGTACGCAAGTCAATGGGGTTCAAGTCCAAGTTGAGTCTCAAGTCAAAAATTTAATGACTCAAGTCCAAGTCATATGACTGAAGTCCACACCTCTGCATGGTCTTTAATCCTCCGGTAGCTCAGATTTACTTAGCATCCAAATAATAACCCTAAGTTTATTGATTACTCTAAATTGACCACACAGAAACTAATCTGATCAGAATTAACTTCATTCTTCAAATCACACATGGGCTCACATTCTGTGGAGCAGCTTAAAAAACATAAAGCTCACATAGTTCTATTTTGGCTGAATTGAGCTGAAATATATGTATATTCCTTAAAAAGAATGAAAATGATTTTACCATTTTCCCATAGGGATCCAGCGCTGCATGTGTTTTAACATTTAACGCTTTCTTGCAAAACCTGACACTCTAGAACATTTTGTTTTATCCCTGACACATTTGGGCACTTCTGAAGTTGATGTAATGTGATCTTGCTAAACTGCTTTTGTGCCATTGGTTTTGAATAGCTGTGACTATACTAAAACATGCAAAGGGCGTGTAAAGGGTGGATGAACGCAGTCAAGTTTTTTTTTTATTTATCCTTAGATTAGTTAGTAAAACTAATATAACAAAAAAATTTAACTAATATCTTTAACTTTTTGTGTTTTTTTTCATTAAATTAAATTTAATGTTTTGACGGAATGCTTGTTAATGTCTTAACCCCATCCCATCGGTAGTTCATGCTGCACTACACTGCTGTGATCAATGAAAAGTCGAAATCTTCATGTAGGGTTTTAAATTATAGAAAGTTACCTTTTGTTTTCTATGAACTCAAAGCTCAGTGTTGCTTAAAAATCTCAAAATGAACACTTAAAAAATTTGAGGTAACTGATTGCCTCACATTTTTTGAGTAATAGCAACTTATTCAAGTTTAAGTTGCAGTAAAATGGTTCTGAAATGTACCTAAAAGATACAAGTTCTAGCCTCAGTGGTGGTACCTTTAAAGATGACTGAAATGTACCTTTTGTAGAGGTATGTGAACTATTGTGAATTGGACCAATCACAACCTTGTTGCCATGCCTTTTCAAAAGCATAGCAACCAATCACGGTAGATGTGCACCTTATCAAAATATCGCCATTTTTATGCACTAATAAAGATAGAAGCTCTTTAAAACACTTTATTTATGCCATTACATACCTTTTTTGAGTCTGTGTTTTCCATGGACAGCTATCCTGATCTAAGAATATTATTTGAATTAAAAAATGCCATAGTGTTCTGCTTTCAAGTAACCATGGTTCATAAAAACAGCAGCCTTTGGCCTCCTTGTCTACATCCAAACAGCTGATTGCCTGTTCGGATAACATTATGCAACCTAGCTTGAAGTAGTCTTCGCAAATAGAACCTCTTTCATTAAATTGAGAAAAAATTAAAGCGCAGTGGGTAGTAATATGGCATTCCAGTTAGAAGGTTGTCAGTTCGAGGCTCGCCGGTGACCTTCCTGGAAGGAGTTTGCATGTTCTCCCTGTTCTTGCGTGGGTTTCCTCCGGGTACTCTTCCTTGTGTGGGTTTCCCCCACAATCCCAAAAACGTGGTTAGGATAATTGAAGAATCTAAATTCCCCTTAGGTGTGAATGTGTGAGTGAATGTTGCCCGGCAATGGACCTGTCCAGAGTGTACCACCACCTCTCGCCCAATGTGCGCTGGAGATAGGCACCAGCAGACCCCCGTGACTTCAAAAAGGGAATAAGCGGGTTGGAAAATGAATGAATGAATGAATGAAAAGAAATGTGAATAATTTTTTAAAACATGTCAAACAAACTGAATATGTAAAATAATTATGTTGAATGGATATCTCAGTTTTGGAAAAAATGTCTGTAAAAACTTTATAATTTTGAGGGGTTACGAGTCCTTAACCCAAATAATAACTAATTTAAAACAAACAATTTCAGATTTACTTGAGATCTACACAGCATACACTTCAAACAGTTTCCTCTGGAGTCACAATCTGTCATGTTGTTTCAGCTTTAAACACCGTGATTTAAGACTATCCATAGTTTCCATGACACCCCTTGGGAATCGCAGGCAACATGTTTATGATTTAGCGCTGGCTGTGCCTACCTCGAGCTCTGTAGTGTCAGCGATATCGCCAGAGGTTTGAAACTCTAACATTAGCCCACATGTTTCTGTTTTTACTGTGCAAGTGCTGGGAACCTCTCAGAGTTATTATGCTGCTTATTCAGTACCTTAATCACCCCGCACACTACCTGCCCTCTGTCCTCATCCCAGAATGCACTGCCTCTAGCAACGAGTGGCTATTCTGGCTTTGAACCAATCCCTAATGAAGAGGCATCTGTTTCAATGGATGTTAAACACTGCTGTTAACTTTCATTTCTCTTCTTGTCCCTCCTCCCTCCCTTGAGAACCGAGGGATGATAATGGATGGATGCGGGGTGCCTGTTTTTCTGCGAAATGTGAATTTGACGCCAGCCCTTTCTCTTCCTGGCTGCAGCTTAATCAATCATAAACGATCACGAAATCATCAGCTTGAATCAATTTCGCAGGGCTAAGATTAAAAGCAGAAAGGGCTGCGGGAGGCTGGTTCTTCCTATGCCTAATTCATTTCATTAAGGATGAATTGACCCAAGGCCTTTTAAGGATAACAATAAACTTTAAGTCAACCTTTTTACAGTTAAATCCGAAATTGAACTTTTCCACTTTCTGAATTTCATCAAATGCCTAAATATCTATTTAAGTTCTCTTCATTATACCAAAGTACATCAACAATAAAGCAGTCACAGCTTCATGGCAATTACTCAAATTACCCGGTCCACATATTTAAACACTTTAGCATCCAGTGCTACGTCCGGAGTAGTGTATCTGTTTTGTAAATATTGATTCCAACTCAATTGCCAATGACAACTCAAAGAAACCTTTGCATTCATCAGCATTAAAGGCCCTGGGACAAGTAGTGAGGCTTCAAAGGCCTTCACCCATCTAGCAATTAGAGCTAATAGTTACTACAGGCCAAAGTCTTCCCCTTCCTCCATGACTTCTCTCTTGAACAATTCACCACTTCCCCCCCTCCCTTTCACCTTGGGGTGGTCACATCCAGGGGGGCAAGCACAGGAAGCTTGCAAGCTTTGAAGATCGGAACTGTAGGTCCAAGGTGGACTTTCTGGGGTGAACTATGGTCAATTTGGTGTTTCATATTCATTTAGGGGTGTGAAGGTGGAGATATCACTGCCTCGACCTCTGACCTGACTCAAAGTGAGCGAAAAATTTGGACTCTGCAAGACTTTCTAATTTATTTTCCAATAGTTAATCCACTTTAATGGATAGTTAACAAAAAGCACACAATGACAAATTGTTCACTTAATTTTCCAACAGCGTCAATAGTTATATCCAGTTTCATAAAATTTCATGGCCCAAATATTCGTACTTTAAAGAGAAGCAAATTATTTTTCACCTCATAAAAGGACTACAAGCACATATGAAGTGGACTATGAGTAGTTTTTATCTGCATTGATTTACGGTTGAATCCATGTTCTTTGTAAAAAGGCTTAATCCCCAGAATTGTTAGGTTTCAGTTGTTGTGGTCAAGACCTGCCCTGACTTCGTGAGCATAAATGGCGGGTGTGAACTTACATGGCTAGCTGTCCTTCTTGGATGCATCAGAGTAACCCCCCACCCCCACCCCATGAGATGTGGAGAAATGGGGGAATGCGGGAAGCAGTTCAGACTGTGAGGTGTGAGGAAAAAGGTGTGATGACGATGTGACCACGCCCAAAACATGTATTTTTTAATTAAAAATCTATCAAGTTGCTCTCAGAGTACCGGAAGTACTTAGATATTTCTATTTGACTTCCAAAGTTACATCAGAAGCCAATTTATTGTTACTTGTATTTTGCTTTAGACAAAAAAAAAAAATCGCATTTGAGCTACAGCCAACAAGTTTTGCCAAGACATCCATTCCGGTTGAACTCCGGTTCAAAATCTTTTCACACTGGTATCACAAAAGGATTTGTGGGAAATTGCAGCGAATGCTGGGAAATTTTGCATTGGGTCAAACTTTGTACAACTGTAACTCAAACTGAGAACCACATAGAAACTTCAAACTAACCACATTTGTGAAGGTCACCAGTCTGAAACAAAACATACCATAATGCCTACTGAATGGGAAAAATAAATGGGGAAACGCTAAGGAAAATATCTTCAAGATGAAGAGCAATGGAGATGTTATGTTGACATGAGCAAGAATCTTTCTGATCTCTATCTCCGCTGTGGTAAATTATAAAGAATGGGGCTTGGTTTATACAACTTATAGTGACAAAGGGAACATTATAGTATATATTGTCACAGACCCCTCCATAGCAACCAGACTGTTTGCCATAGCAATCAATTTGTCACTATCTCTGTTAAGGAAAATCATAGATGGAGAACCTTGCAGGCTTTCACTGACTAATTCTGACATGGAACCAATCGTATTTACTTTTAAATCTTTAATCAGCCCTTTTACAAGCTAACATCATAGTTTTGTACCATCTAGATTAATATGATGTAGAATTTCACTCATTGCTGAATTAAGGCACTTTGTTGCTGTATCATGCAGGTGCTGTAACATCAGGCAGAGACCCAAAATAGTCTCAGGTTGGAAACCATTGTTAAATTTTGAATTTTTGCTAATTGCGGTGAGTTATTTGAAACCTCCACTTGCATCATTCGCAAAGACTCTTTACAAGTCTTCTCAGTTTTTCGCTTCTATAAGGAATATAAGGAAAACTCAATGTGTAAGCAACTAGTTAAGTTGGATTTGTTCATTTCATCTAAGGACTGAAACATATGTGGACTGGCAACAATATAGGAATAAAATGTACCTATATGTAACTATAAAGAAGTAATTATTAGTTAAGGCAGCTATTTTTGCACCGTTTATTATGTTTGTAAGCAAAGCTATTGTAATATTGTTCTTTGTGGAAATGAGCAACAACTAGGATGAAGAGTAGCTCACGATCATTTATAACTTAAATACAAAAAGACTCAGGAAATGATATTTATATTTGGAATAGTTCAAACTGGGGAACAATTACAGAAACGATTGCCCCCAAAGGTGTAAACCTAGGAAAAAACCTGGTATTGGATGTGAACTGATCTGTTTTTACCAAGACAGCACTTTGTTACTATTACCATTGACAAGCTTAACTGTAGCATCTTACTTTTCATAAATACCCTGAAGAATCCTATTAACTTGTGTAAATTGGCAGAAAAATGCAGTGTTTTGAATGTTTCTTATATGGAAGAATAAATAAAAAAAATAAAAAAATATGGTTAGCCATTAATAAAAGTCTAAATTTGACTTGCTGCCACTGCAGATGTCTAATCTACCACAATACGTGCATGAAGACTGCAAGAAAAAGGCAGTTTAGGGAAATTTCAAGATCTATTAGATGTTCAGCTAATAATGCACGCATTTCATCATTAGTAAAACCAGGTTTTAAATATTGCTTTATCTCTTCACAGCTCATCACACTAGCGTGTTAGTGCGTTTGATCCTGGAGGTCAATGATTAACTCAATATCCAGATACAAAAATCTACTTCTTATCTCAAAACTTTGACTTTTTAAGCCATTTTTTTACTTTAAGCCATAAATGGGTTATTGAAACTGGGCAAAAATGTGTGATGTGGGTGAAGCTAGGAAGCTCTATACACTGCTACTCTAGTGACCACTCCACTTATTGTAACTATATTAACTATAACGTAATCCAATGAGAATTACAATTATTTTCAATACAACAGAATTGCAGCTTTGTATTAGCAACAAAAGAGAGCATTTCCCTTTGATTTGAAGACTTTCCATTGACATCCTCTAGCGCTAGTTTTTGTTGTACACAGGGCTATGAAATATATCGAATTTGTTGGCCCCACCCATAGAGCAATATGGTTGTTTGTGTTATGAGCAATTGGCCGTTGGAGCATTCTTCCGAACTCGAGTCACGCACATCCAAGATTTTGAATCTGGATGGCAGCAGTATGGGTTTCAGTGCCGCCTCTGTTGAGGTGAGCAGAGGTGTCAGTTTAAACTAAAGTGAAAAGGCCTGGTCCCCTTCTCTCTGCTCCAGGCTCTTTCAGTCCAGTGCAGGATCTCGTTTCCCCCTGGCGACCGACTCCTCCAGCACCAGACGCTCAAATCAGTCACAGATTGGCACGAAGAAGAGCACGCGAGAAAAAGAGAGAAATGGGAGGAAAAGGAAATCCTAATGAATAACATTTGGGGTCCACACCTTGTCTGTCTAGACCCCCTCTTAATATTTCCATTCAGGGTAAACACTTTGATCACACATTCAATTTGTAAATGTTACCAGTGACCTCAATCTCTTTTTCTTTCTCAATGTCTCTCTCTGTGTCTCTTTAGCTTCACTCCATGGCAATGCTCAGCCTCCGGGCCGTCGATTGGGTTTCAAAGTGTTGATCCTCATCTGAAATCTATTGCCGTTATAAAGCGGAGGAGTCAGAGAATGTCCGTCACCACGCGAGCTGTAATCTGTGATCCCTTTGCTCTGGGAATATGACGGGGTTTTGTTTCAGTTGCAGGCTGCAAAGGGGCATCCAACACACGCTTGCAGGGTACATATCGTTTTTGTCTTGCTTTGATTTTATTTTCTGCTTCCATTGTGAAAGCGTGAGTATTTTCTGACTTGATACTCAAAACGACAGCGCTATTTGAAATCTGTCATACTAGCTTTCCTCCCAATTTTTGGGATGAAATGCCTCATTTTTTGGAAATAGGAGGGTTTTATCTGTCAGCCGTGCCTGTAATGATTGGTGTAATCTCTGGTCTGGGAAAACATAACCCTGCTTGAATGACTTTTCGGCTCCCTCTCAGTGTCCGGTACAACAAAAGGCTGATAACATGAATATTGGCGTTGTCCTTCAACACTTGCAATGGAGAAATTCCTGGATAATCGTTGGCGAGGTCTGCTGTGATTTTTCACTAGATTAGCCCTTCCTTCTTTTCCTCATTTAGATATACTTTAATGGATTTACTTATTTCTAAGTGCTGACATGTAACTCAGTGGTTGTCAGGATTTTTGGAGGGTTCCGTTCTAATTCCTTATCTGCTGTTATAGTCACTCTGAAACATTTCTGTATTCAAAGATACCAAATAAAAGATTGCAGTTGAGAATGGATACAGCTTACGACAGGTTGGGCATGTTATTAACAGAATTTAATGAGAAATCCCTCTTTCCTGCAGTGTCCGTGTCAGGTAGTTCTGAGATCAGTGTCCTCAGCGAGCCAGGACTCCAGGTGCTGAAAGAAAACTAAAGAAGGGGGTTTGTAGTGACCTTATCAGCATCTAACCCCTGTCATAGCATGGCCTTTAGAGTCTCACACATTCAACACAATGCCAGTACACA
Organism: Danionella cerebrum; assembly: GCA_007224835.1. Lineage (NCBI taxonomy): Eukaryota > Metazoa > Chordata > Actinopteri > Cypriniformes > Danionidae > Danionella > Danionella cerebrum. The sequence continues at coordinate 849,422 of SRMA01026116.1, read as the reverse complement.
CAACATATCTCAATCGCAGACTGGTTTCAAAGTCATCCTTTACATGCCAGCCACCACTGTACTGTTTGAACTATTTAACAAATGGAATGTTTGGCGCATGTACTTACAACTGAAAGATATCTGGCGATTTTTGGAAAATGGCGCATAATCTGTTGTTAATGGAATTTTATTAAAAAATTAACATTATCCCCACATCATTACACCACCACCACCAGCAGCCTAACTTGACTGAGCTTATCCTTGATTGACAAATCAATTAACTTGTATACAGATCTTTAATCAGCTGAGAAAGATGTCCTTAAAACCTAAAACTATTCTTAAGACGTGGAATCTGTCATGCTTTATTTTTCTACATGACATGACTATTAAAATACAATAATATTTAAATGATGGTTGTGTACAACACTACTGTACATGTCTACACTTTGAAAGTGCTCTACAAATTAAACGTAACTTTTTGTTCTACTTTTATCCATTTTAAAAGTATAAACCTCACACATTAGGATTTTTACACATTTGTTGTGCTCTTGAGTACAAATACAAGTCAGGCTAATTTAAAGAGGACAGTTGGAAGATTAAAAAAAAATTAAAAGTTGATAAAAAATGATGGAACTGATGCATTGAAATTCAAGATGAATACACATTTTCTAGAAACGTCTGAAATTAAGTGAAAACTGATTTACCATTACATTCGGGGGCAGTATCCAACATAACCACTCAAAAAGAAATATTGTACAAATGGCATCATTTATAAACTTCTCGTTCCGAATTCCTTCTATTGCACAAGTTTTGAAAGTAGCAAAAAAAACCCACTAAACTATCAATACACTATTTATAAATTATTTGTCTTTAAAGCCTTATAAAATACTCTATTTTTCAGAATTTATACAGTTCATCTGGATTTAGATGGAAGGGAACTTAAGTAACATTTAAGATACATTTTGACCATTCCTGCAGCAGCTTTTATAAGGTCAGAAGATGTTGAACTTGAGAGTTTGGCATGACCATTTCAAAGTGCTGTACTGGGCTAAAGTGGGCACACCCAAACTGTACCCACAATGTTTGGAGCATGGAATATGGTACACATCATGAGAAAATGTCAATGATATGATATCACAATATATATCAAAATTTTTTAAAACTGAAATTAAAAAAAAATTGATTCAACATAAAATGAAACTATATTGTTGGTAAAATACAAAAAATGTTAAACCGTAAAGATAAGAATGCTAGGGTCTAGTTTGATGTGTATTAGATTGTGTCATGTCATCTAGCCTCTAGGGGGCAGCAAAAAAGTTGGTAAACTCAGAAAATTAAGAATTTAAATGGAAGAAGCCACTTGTGAGATTTACTTTTTATGCAATATTTTACAATATTCATTTTGTTTCTCATTCTATTGTTCCTCGTGCTTTTTTTAAACAGTGAAGCGACAACACTGCTGAGGGATCAAATTTAAATCGTAACTTCTGAATCACAACATGGAATAATCTAGTTATTTGGAATTTATTGAATTCACTAATGGAACTGATGCAAGCTTCACTACTGCATTTTCTGCCCGAGGCTCACTTATGCGATGAGTAAATGAGAAGTATTACTCACAGCTAGAAAAACATCACCGGAAGAAAGTCTTCTCTCTTAAGCCAATAAATATGGCTCATGTAAACTGACAGCGATGGTGAACACACTTCATATGAAATGTGTGTTTCAAATTGAAGGATCTGGTTAGAGGCTGCTCTTCTGTATATTGAGTAAATTTGTCTGAGGAAGAAAAAATATATAAATGAAAATAAAAAATTGTAAAGCAAGCTGTTTAGTTGCATCCAAAAATATAACAAAATAGACAACTACTCTTTCATTCCTGCCAATGCAAACACCTAATTGGGCACCATGGAGCTACTATTTGCAAAAAGTAAATAAGGCAACATTGGCAAGTTTCGCACACGTTCATCACAAATGACAGAGAAATACACACATTTAGAAGCGGTTCACTAGGGACGTTGCACACACTCAAACACTCCTCGAGATTGCCCTCAATAAACGCATTCGCAGACATTCATGCGTTTCGGCATCTGCAATATTGATCAAGTCCTAGAGGAAGGCCAGAGGTTTGAAAGCTTTTGCAGTGTAGGAAGCTAAAAACGCCTTGTGGGCTCCTTAAGGTGAAATGCTGCACGACTCTTTAAAAACGAGCCTTTCCCATTCCAGGAGCCCCTAGAGCCATGGCAGCAACTCTACACGAAATGCTCAATTAGAGCGGCACATCCAATATTTATCCAGTACACTGCCAAAGTCGCAGCTCAATTTACTAGACACGACGATTTACAAGGCATCTCCTGGTTCAGTCATTCCTGAGAATTTGTGAAACCTTTTACATTTTGATTGAAAGGGACATTTTCTGACTATCCCTGCAGGGAGCAACTGGGTTTCAAGTGGGGAAAATTAACAATCAAATTTGAAGACATAAATCTAACGTTACCTTGTTTTGTCAGTTTCTTGAACAGGAGCACTCAAATACTATTGGGTGTACAGAATAATTGTGATAAGCTGAGGCCCAGGGGGGATGTGTATACATACAAGATGTTCATATATGTAGAAAGTTTAGCGAAAAAAATGCTGTGCTAGGAACAAAGGTGTGAACTACTGTCTTGAGAGCATCTTCAGTGACAATGAACCTCTTGTATACTTCAGGTATACTTAATTTTGAGGTTTTTCACAAGAACGGAAATGAGAAAAGTCACATTTTATAAGAGAAACCTCAAAGAATGGGTCATCTGTACACACCATGTGAACATGAACACTGTGAATGGAAACTAACTGAAAACATATGAGTAACTAGAGGATATTTTAGCATGTTAACATTTGTCCAGTTGTGCTGGAGAAAGAATGGCGTCTCTATAAAAATAAGTTATGTAAACCAGCAACCTCTTTTTCTCTCAGACGAGATATTGGTTCAATTTGTCCTTTTCTCCATGAAAGTGGAATCCGAAATTGGCCCACATAGACAGGATCTTCGGCTTTTGTCACATGCAATCACATTCAAGTCAATGGGATTTCATTGATGGTGTGACTGCCCGCTTAGACCTGAGTTAGCCTATTAAGAGCCATAATGGGCAGACAAATGGGCAATTCATGTTTAATTCCAGCCACAAACTCCGGACCAGAAATAATGCCATAAGTCTGGTCTCAACAAGTAGAACTTGTTGCTTACTCCTTTTTTCACATTTTTGTCTTCATTTGGAGACAGGAGAAAAGGTAGAGACACTGAATTTCAGAGTGAAGTTTCCACAGTCAGTGATGATTTGGGTTGCATGGGTTGGTCCACCTAGTTTTCTGAAGTCAATAAAACAATTGCTATTAATTTACTATTTATGGACCTTAACCTTATATCTCTGATATATTCAAGAGGTGGATGAAGGAAGCCAGATGAATGCTATCTGGGCTTCGGTTACACTTCTATCTCCATTACATGCTGCATTGTTGCTGCACTTGGCCCATCCAAGTGTCATTACCATAATTGACTATGGCCAAAATCTATTATCATGTTGTGAAATATGTGTCCTTTATTCTCCTTTTACGCAGTCAAATCTTCTTTGGTGAAACCTTAATTGCACCTCTGTCCAATAAATGTTGCAGAGAGAAGAGGGGAGTGATTAGTTCGTTTAATAAGCAATAATTCATAGCTCACTCTGCACCCTGTCAGATGCAGAAATGGGCCAAGCCATCGTTTCGCCTCAGGGACTGAAGGCAGCCTCATTAAACCTGCATTAAGTGCTCTCTGACACACAGCCATGTGTGAATATGGAGTTATTTAGTATTTAATGTTCCCGTCTCATAGATACTAATAGAAGTCGTTCTCTGTATGTGTTGTGACAGCACAGTTGCAGATATACTTACAGTTAGTCATTTGTCTAGAAATTGAGTTTTGCACTTGTGTTACAACATCCTGACTTTGAACGTTATTTGAGTGGTCTTTGGTGAGGAATAGGTTGTAGAACATGCACCAAGGAGAATGTGGCAATCCTGGGCTGTTCCAGTGAGCACAGGCCTGACGAGAGCTGAACAGACAGGCCAAAGCAGGAAGCCCTCAAGTCATGCAAAATGCAACACAAACGCTCCTCCATGAAAGCCTGCTGATGGCACAGACACTAATACGCTCATGCCACGACACACAAGTATTCCGCTTTACTTACACATCTAAACACTTAAGAGTGAAAACTGTATTTACTTATGAATTAAAACTTGCCCCATAAAAACAATCACTGACTTTTCATGCTTTTAACCAAGGGTCTACACTTAACATTTAAACCGAGGCTGGAGACAAATGGACTAAAATTTAAAGGGATCCGTCTTTTTGTTTGGAAGGTCCAGAAGGTTATGATGTCTGACTATTTATTGCAATATATTACTAAGTAGTCTGCATGTAATAAATATTTGAAAGTCATATCAAATTAATTAATTAATTCATTCATTCATTTTCCTGGCCACTTAATCCCTTTTGGAGGCACCGGGGTCTGACGGGGCCTATCTCTAGCACACATCAGGCGAGAGGTGGGGGTACACCCTGGACAAGTCGCCAGTCCATCGCAGGGCCAAATGAATTCACTACAACTGCAAAAACATTTTGATGAATGTATTGTCGAGCAACAATGAACTGAGCAAATATTTACAATGTATAATTTCTTGAAATTTCTTTTTTAAAGAAATAATCATAATAAAGTTTGACTTTGGCACTTTTAATAAATTTTTTTTCTTGCTTAGTCTAAGTGGATAATTTTTTTGTTCTCCCATGTACAGGATTCTTCGAGATTTGGTCTCACTTTTGTCAATTTTACAACAATGCAATTTCAAAAAGAATAGGAGACATATTTTAATAAAATATTTAATTTGTATTAAGATTAGCTAACAGTAGCTATTAACTAGTGCTATTAATAATTTTCAAACTATTAACTAGTGCTTTGCTTTAGATGCCATTAATTTTATTTCATGCCATTTCAAAATCTACAACTGAAATAGAACCAAATAAATCTGATAACAAAGGGATTGAAGTTGAGTTTATGTCAAAGTTAAGTATAGGAACTTTGAGATGAGAGGCTGGCTTCCCCTCTGTCTCACTTTCTCCTCTGTCTTCTCCCTCTCTCCTCTGTAACTCACTTTGTTTTCGCAAACACGCAACTGTTATCGCCATTTTGTTTATTAATTCCTTTGCAACCTTGACTTTTTCCTCCAATCACAAAAATGTACCACCAGAATCGTTAGCTAAGAGAAGTCATGTGGGTTTACTTAACTCTAGTTCAGTTGCCTTTTTACATCTGTAAATATCACAATAGCTGAATTATGGTGCTCTGCTTAATCTTAAATCATAACCTTTGATTTGGTCTTTAGCTCCAGGTCCGTCTGGGACAGCTTCTGGGTCCTAATCCGGACCTGTTAGTGACTCTGGAGCTCCATGCAAGATCCTATCTCATGCCGTTCTATTGATCATGAGATTTGTTTGAAACCAGCCCAGAGCTACTTAGGGGGATTAAGATAGCTGTTAACAGTCACCAAGAAAACAATTGGTTATACACTTCAGTATAAAGGTTTACCAATGAACATGAGGAGAATGAATGAGGAGAACTGGTTGAAATGGTTGTTTTCAGATAAGACCAAAATGCAACCATGTGACATCAACTGTTGTTGATGAACTGAAATGAAAGGTGTATGAAGGAAAAAAAAATGGAAATACTGGTGCCTGCAAAAAAACATCTAAGCCCTGCATGTCACTGCAAATGTTAAGAAATACCAAAATAAGTGAAAATCAACATATTGTGTGTTTTCTTTACATTTTTTGAGTTTCACAATCGACTGTTTATTTGTGTACAGGTTCAAAATCAGTTGTGGCTTTAATACTTTCCCTTACTGTGCATTATACAATTTTAAATCAGTGGTGTTCATTCAACATCAGAATGCTATTGGTTTTTTGATGCCACACGTGTCAGCAGAAAATCATCATTACTCTTTGGTTTATGGGGTTCACAGATATTTCACTGTAAAGATCTTTATGGGGAAACCTCATCGGTCCCAGGTTACAGCAGCTGTCGGAACTGAGAGTTCTCCTTTCTGACGGGCGAATATAAGCCATATTTTGGCATAAATAAAGCATTGTCTGGAATGGATTTACATTCAGTGAAATATTAGCACCCAAAAGACACAAAACATTGATTTTTGCAGTTGCCATTCCAGATGCAAACTTGCATGAGTTCCACAAAAACAGTTTTGCTTGGCATTTCTCTTTTATATTGATTTTTATATTGGTTTTAACAACAGAATGCTCCTTTAATATTTCCCCATATACAAGTCTTGTTACATTTTGTGCTTGAGTTCTTTGCAGCCTTCCCTGACCTTATCAATGCTTCCGTACTAATTTGTTCTGCGAAATTCATCATTTGTGAGCTTTCTCTCCAGCACACACTTAAAACCACAATGAAAGTATATCCACTGCTTCATACGTTTTTGTTTGGCATGAACTTGCGGTTTCAACACATCAGTATCCAGTGGTGTCTGTTTGTGTGTCTGAAGGTGTTTGAGGACGTGTCCATTGTGCGGAGCCCGTAATGGAGAACATGAATGATTTAGAGCCAGAGAGGGGGAGAGAGTGGGTGGTTATGGCTTTATAGTTAGCACCGAAACACACGGGGATATCTGTAATCTCTATTGTAGATTTTGGTCAACTGATTGCGATGAATTATGCATTGCTAAAAGCATCTACCTTCCATTGTAAATCTCCTTTTTGATTCTGTTGTTGTTGTTAAAAGGCTACGCTTGCAACAGCCACTTTGTCAAAACCCATTGAATCTCAGTATTGTTCTTGTTGACAACAACAAAGTCTACACATAAATAATCTAGTGTTTTTTTGTAAACTGCTAAAAGTTCATATATAAGTTAAAACCATTCTTTTATGGCTCATTTTCACCCCCAAAATCTGTTCATATCTGTAGTTGGATTTCCCACACAGTCTGCCTTGTTTCTTTGGGTTATTGTAAATTTCTCAGCCATATTTAGTTTTATTTATCTACTGTTTATGGGATAATATTGATATTGCAGTTTTTACATAAAAAAGATTTTCTATAAAAAGATTTTTTAGCTTTTTTTGTCAAGTGCTATAAAAATCAATATGTTTTTCATATTAACGACTCTTTTGACAGAATGTATAAACACAGCAATGATAGATAATTTATTTCATTTTAAAACAGATAATAGCATTATTACCCAGCTTCAGGAGTGCGCTGGTTCTTCTCGTAGTGTGAAAGAGCTCGTCCACTTCATCACTGCCCTGTAGAGGTCACAGTGGCGTGTTAGCAGGTCATAATTTTAACCAAACGAGCTAACATCATTATGTAGCACTATTATTAATATTAAGACTAAATATATTGACAAAAACTTCACACATGCTACCAAATATTAAATACATGCCTAAGTTTGCATACCCAGGCAAATTTTCAGATTTCTTGGCAATTTTTCAGAAAATATGAAAGAGAACACAAAAGCAATTTTCCACTCATGGTTAGTGGTTGGGTGAAACCACGTATTGTCATACAAATGTGATTATTCTTTGTGAAACACAGAGGTGGGTCACTGATGTTCTGGGGATCTCCCAAGGCACAGGGAACTTAGACAAATTTGAAGGGAAGACGAATGCAGCATATTCTCAAAGAATACTGGTGGACAATGCGCGCTCATCCTCACAGAAGATGTGCATGGGACGTTACTGGATATTCTAACACGACAACGAACCAACACAAGTCCACTACCAACAGAAAAGAAACCGAACAAACTAATAAAAGCTGGAGTGGGTAAACTTTTGATCAGAGTATTTTGTAAAGTTTCTGTTGTTATTATGATGTATAAAAAAGTAAACAACATTGTTTGACAGCTAAGAGTGGGGGAAAAGCGGTTATCGTTCATATTTTCTAAAAAAAAAAACAAGAAATAAAATTTTTCCAGAGAATGTATGAAGTTATGAGCACAACTGTATGTTTCCTTTTGGCCAGAACAGTTTCTAACGAAAAGAATTTTGTGCATCATGCTCACTGTAGGTTTGTTAGTTGTTGTCATAGCTTAGCTCAGTGTGTTCCAAGGTTCTCAGAGATTTGATGAACAGACAGTAAAGCTGCTGTTCCTCAAGAACTGAGACACTGCGGAGGGAGTCCAAACACAACCATTTAGCAGAAACCACTCCACCTCACACTGAATGAATATTTCAGTATTCAATCTATATTCATTATAGAACACACTGCCTTTGACCGCTTCTACTGCACTGCGCGTACACAAGCTTTTATTTCTTCACCTTATTTATTTATTTTGTTCCCTGAAGCAAGTTGACATGCTGCAATTATTGCTGACTATTAAAGGGCACTTAAAACATCGCAACGGTTGCTAGGGGCTCGGCTCAACAGTGATGTGAATTAAAGAGACTCTTGGATCAGGGCAGGTGGGGCTGATGTGGAATGACAGGCAGAAGTGGCTACTGATGTGCCACGCTTCTTTAAATGTGTCTGCATGCAAGTTAAAATAAGATTACATGTTCAATGTGGTTTTATCATGGTTCAAACAATTACAAATTCAAGTGCTAAAACAAAAGAGCTTGGAAATGAGGAAATGTATAATGACTCACTCGCCACCTTTACACGTTTTCTGAGCTGGATGTAAAAATGGATGAAAAGGACCATCACGATATTTGACCATCACGATAAGTATTTTCAAAAATGCCATAAAAGTTAGTTTTGTTTGCAGTGTAAACATTTTATTTTCATTTATGTTGAGCAGATGGATTTTATGTTACAAATATGTAAGTGTGTATACCAGCTTAGGTTTGTCACATGTACATGTATGGAATTGTAAAATGTTAAAGGAATTGATAATGCAATAATGAATGTAAATCTCATTGTGGTCTGGTAAAGTAATTGGTGTTTGCTTCAAGGCTGGGATTTGGTGTGTGACTTTACTTAATGCTTTCATAATATTATACCATTAACATAACCCATTATAAAATAGATTCAATTAGACGGCTAAAGAATGTAAACTTTGATGTTGGATTGTAAAAGTATTAAAGTATTTTTATAAGCAAAACGGAATGGTTGCCAAGGTCATTTTTGTTTGTTATGGAGGAGTCATTGACCTCATACTAAGTTCCAATATGAGTGATTTCAACCAACCCAATATCTCTATGATTTTCCTTAGCTGAGATGGTGATATGCCAAGGTGGTTGCTATGGTAAAATCAGGTTGCTATGGAGGGGTTAGAGACATAATGTTTCCTTAATGGTGACATAATGTTGCCACTATAAAGTATATAAAGTAATCCCCATGTCTATCATTTAACGAAGCTGAGATTTGTTTGCTAGGGAGCTTTCAGTGATGTCATAAAAAGTGTACCGATTGTTTATTTTGTTTGTTGCTTTTTCCTTTTAGTTTTTGATGGCAATAATACGTTTATGGTACATTTTGAACCCCTTCTAGAGCATTTGGTTCAAATACTTTTGCACAGTGTTTGTTTTCTTTTCAGTGATTTTCTTTTCAGACTGATGACCTCTACAAGTGTGTTCTGGTTGAAGTTTCTATGAGGTTCTCAGTTTGAGTTACAGGATCACAAAATTTGGCTCCATGTGAAGTCAATGGAAAATTTCTTAGAATTTTCAGCAGTTTCCAAGAATTTCCTGAAAAGATATAGCATCCAGAGTGAGACTGGTTTGGATACATCAGTAAATTTTGGACTTGGAGATGCATTTAGAATTGTTTTTGTCCAAAGCAAAAGGCGAATGACAAAATGTTGTCTTTGACAAGCCGACATAATTTAAATATCCCACTCTACTGCTTGCCGTAAGGAGTCTCATTGTATTATAAACCTGCATCATAACTGTATCATTATGAGTATTATGTGTGGGATAGGAAACGCAGTAACAAAACCTAAGATCCTTCTGGAGAATTAGAATCAACCCATATGGATTTTTTTATTTTACATATTTCAAGATGCATATTTATTAATTCATTTTTGGCCTGCAGTGTGAAAGGCTTTTCAGATGTATCACACTTCAGCCATCTTTTTTCACATGGATGTGTCTCAGATGAGTGCCTCTAGTAGAACAGATCCCTGATCAGTCAGTCAAGCGGTCTCTAGGGCCTCTTTCTGGAGCCTGTCACTGCTCTTGCATTTAGGTCACCTTTACTACATGCACATTTGCTTTGACCATCATTTGCGCTCCACTGCCTAGAGTACAAGCTACAGCCAGCCAAGCTCTGTTGGCAACTCCCACTGGTTTATTGCTCTGTTTGTGTGTGTATGTGTTTGCACCCATGTTTAGCCTGATTGAAGTCTTTTGAGTGTAATGTAATGTAAAATGTTTCCAATTCATGGTGTAAAAATGAATGTACCATGTTAAAATGCCCGAGTGTGGTTGTGACAATGTCATGGTTCTTTGCTTTACTTCAATATGAATAGCAAGTGTTATTGTGAAGACCTCGTTAGTCGATAGCAACACATCCAAGGCTGAGCTCTACTATTGAGACCAAGACATGATCAAGTCACTCAAAGATGAAACCATGATATGATTGACGTGACAATTTATGTAAAAGTTGTCATAGTTACACTATAAACCTATAGTATTTCCTCTAATGGAAAAATCAATTTAAACAGTCGTCTCCTATTACCATTTTAGCAGAACATCAGAATCCTAGGAATGTCTCAAAAGCTGTCTGATTCCTTCCGATTGCGTGCTTCAAGACCGCTGTCACACTGCTGCTTGAAGGCTGTCCCATTTCGCCAAAAATCGAAGGGTCCTTCAAATGTGTCCTCTTTTCCCCTGAATTCAGAGGATGCATCGCTACCAATCTTCGTGGCCTCAGATATCCCAAGATGCTTTGCACTTTCGACAGAATCAATACAATGTAGTGAACAAATACTTTTGAATTTGTATTTATTCCTAAGTAACAGGTTTTTAAGGGAGTAGTTCGAGAGATTCTTTCAGGACGACCGATTCACCTTTGACTGCTTCGGAGGGGGTTGTCTGCCATTCCCTTCAGGAAGCTAAAATACTCTTGAGAGCCAGAGCATTGTAGAGATCATAAGTGACATTACAGTTACTTACATTAAGAAACGGTATTTTAAATCTCTTAGTGGGTTGAGTGCTCGCATAGTTGAGGAAACGAATGCTACGTATTTTCATGGAAGATGCTGCTGATTGGGTGCATTAAAAAAAAGAATTCTTTATGTTCAGATGCATTTGTGGACAATTTATTTTTCCACAAAACTTTGACTGTTTTACACCAAGACCAAATACAATTGAGACCAAGGGAAGACTGAAACCATATGCAGGGATTCTTTGACAAGAACAACACGTGAGACTGCGATTCCAAGACAGGACTGAGACCAAAGATAGAGACACATTTATACTGGTAGCTCACCGTACATTTTCATAAACATAGCATCTGCATTTGATTATGAGGCTTCAGTCATTTCATTCAATGTTTTCAAGGTTCTTCATGTAGCCTGTTCTAAAATATTTGGCCTCTAGATTGGTCTCAGTCTTTTGATAAGCTACTAAAAGCTGATTATCGATCAGTGAATGAATGAAGGAATCATTGACAAGGAATGGATGGGAAGTAGAGTAATGAAGGATCCAGACACTGCATAATGTCACCTGGGGCAGACTAATGCTAATATTCACTCAGAACAAATAGTTCAGTCAATAGACCTCCATTAGTACATAGACACTCCTTCACTCTTCACTCTTTCATGGCTTTTGTCATACTCACAAGGCCTCTGCCCTGGTATATATTTCAATGCTTTCTTTTTACACATGTGCAGTCTTACTCACAAGTGTGCTGGCCACTCAATTCATTCCCCATTAGTCTCGAGTTTCATCTCTGCTGTGTGTGGAACATTGATTTTTTTTCCTCTCTCTTCAAAAGTAAAAAAAGCTTAGTAAAGCCATTCTCAGTAAGCTATTAGAGTTAAATTCTTTTAAAATGAATAGTAAAAAAACCTTAAGTATCTCAAGTATTTGGTTGAAATTGTTTTTTTAAACATTGTTGTTTTTAACAGTTTATGTTTATGTTTCTGTTTATATATGTGGGTGTGTGTGTGTGTTTGTGCGCGCACTTGTGCGTGCGTGTGTGTGTTTTACAGAATACAACAGAAAGTGTTTTTGTGTTTCGTTAAGGAGTTTGTTTTACTTTTGTTATTTTTGCATGTGCATTAGGCTATGTACCATTCAGTCGCCAATATTTGATGTTATTAATACAATCCATAAGATTTAAAAGGTGCCTTCTCTGCTTTCTGGAAGCAGTAAGAAGGTGTTCAACATTCCTTGAACTCTTAATCGAACCATAAGTCCATTTTAATAGAAAGATTTTTTTTATCTTGCATGTATTTAACTTCCTCCAAATATTAGTGCCAGGCCATTTGATTAAAATACAAATAATACATATTAAAATAATTAATTTTAGATATTTCCAATTCCCAAGACAAGAAACTGCAGAAAAGCAATGAGCAACGTCTGTCCATAGAGAAAGTAAAAGCACCTAAGACTGCTTTTAGTACTTGGGAGGTTTTAAATTGTAAAAAAAAGAATAATGAATAATATTCATACACATGAAATCCATAAACAGGACAATTGGTGGCCCTTTATTCTTCAATGGAACTTTTATTAATAGTCTGTCACTGTGAGATTCAATATAAACGTATGCCGTGAAACTAGCCTTTATGCAACAGATAGTTGCGGAAAACATCTTAAATAAGTAATGGGGTTCATTTAACATGTTATTGATATACAAACATTTTCATAAAGCTTTTTAGCCTTTTTAATTGTGACCGTTAACTATCATTTCTGTTTGTTTGCTTAATCAGCAATCCTCCCTGATTTGAGATCAGCTGAAACACTTAACCAGCATTAAGGTCTGTTTTAGATCTAATCTAAGTGCGCTGAACGGCATGATGCTGTCATATCATTTTCTAACATCTTGAATGGAACATAAATCAGATCCTCCAGCTCCCCAGACTCTCCAAACACATTTAGCTTTTCACCCTCTCCACTTTCAGATAACACACATGAGAACAATGATCGGCCACAGCAGCCTGCTGGTCTTCACACTCACTTGCACCTCGCGTTCGCCTACTGTTCTGCCTCACTGATCTTCTTTTCCAAAAGGCCCACTGTCCACTAACCCCCTTTCAATTTCCTTCAGCCCAGGCCACAGAAGTCTACTAAATTAGTAGATCAATAAGCTATCTGAAACTCTTCAGGGGGTATTGAAAAGCTCTGTTCTCTTCTCCAGTTGCTCGTCCTAACGAATAGGATGTTGTTTATGTTGTAATGTGCTGTGTCATGGAGTTCTTGTTACAAGTGCCCCCCTGGACCACCAGCCACTTCAGGGACTGGCTCCCGCTCTCAAATTCAAAGTCTTAGATTGCTTTATTGGCTGACCTTAAATTCAACAAATTTTCCATGACATTACAGAGGGGATCGGGTGATTATTAGTAAATAAAATGGTGGCAAAATAAATGAGATAATGTTAAATCATTTAAATATATTACAATTGTTGCATGACTGAGTTTGATTTGAACCACAGAAGAAAAAACTCTACAGAAAAACTCGATTGGAACACTTTCATCACAAATATTGTTGCTGATTTTTAAACTCTGACCTTAAATCAGTTGTGATTTTATTTCCTTTTTTTCATTTCTCTATGTTTTCAACTTTCACTGTTCTTCTGTAAAGCACCAATGTGTTTGAAATGCAGTAGCTCCGCTCCCTATATGCAAAGTACCGCTGGGGCACCGTTATCCCATCTGATCACGAAAATAATGTTAATAATAAACAAATGTTAATAGTTGTGCATTAATTGTAAATTACTATTGTTATATTCATATATCGGCATGTATATTTTACTAGGATATAAATTCTATGAAATCTATTAATTCAAGCTGAATCCAGATTTTTTAGAGCCTCAATAGTCCACCTAATTAAACCTGTTCTAATGGAAACATAATATTTTATATTACACGTTTTGTACTCTGTTTATAGCTGTTAATTAAATATTTAATCGTGGTTCCATTTATTGAATCAATTAACCACAGGATATTTACACAAGGTGCAGTTTCTCTTTTTCTCTTAGGGATGCATTCAAAAACTTTACATAATTAGAGTAAGTATTATTGACTGTCATAATCCAAAATATAAGAAATTTTTACTGTAGCATTTTTGTGTTATTTCAAACTAATTACAGCCTTAAATCAAATAATTTTCAGGAAGTATGTGTTGCAGTTAAAATATTGTATTCTATACATTTTTCAACAACCTGCTTGACAATTATTTAACAAGAAAAACCTGATGTGATCAATATTATAGCAATGCAGAGAATGTAAAAAAAAATAAAACTTTAAACCTTCCATTTTTTTCTGTTGCCAATGACAACGACCCCTGATTGAAAACTGAGAAAGGTCTTAAGGTCAAAGTGCTTGGAGGACCCCCAAAATCACAGGCCACTTCCTACTAGTCAACCGGAATGACACGTACACACACACACACACACACACACACACGCACGCACGCACGCACGCACGCACGCACGCACACACACACACACACACACACACACACACACACAAGAGCGTACAAACACTCACTCGAAGGGGGACAATGAGTACAGATGTATACAGACACAACCACCACCCCCGACCGTGGCTACTTGACCCAGAACTGTGCAGAACAATGTGGACAATGGAACCTCATAATAGAGAACTGCTGCTTACACTTTAGCCCACCTTCTAAGTGCAGCTTAAATTCTGGTAAAGTTATTAAAAGAATTTCAGATCAAACAATCATTCATTAAAGAGCATATGATAAAATATTACACTTTTTAATATATTTACAGGTCCTTTGATCAAATGTCTCAAAAAAGTTCATATGTATTATTGACGTTAACCGACCTAACTTTGTGGAATCAAGGATTAAACATGTTCTCTGATACCATTGGTAAACTTTTTTTTTACAATTTAAAACCTCCCAAGTACTAAAAGCAGTCTTAGGTGCTTTTACTTTCTCTATGGACAGACGTTGCTCATTGCTTTTCTGCAGTTTCTTGTCTTGGGAATTGGAAATATCTAAAATTAAATATTTTAATATGTATTATTTGTATTTAAATAAAATGACTGCATCCACAAGGAACAGGCGTCTTGTGTCTACAAGAGTATTGCATCAAATATAATCTAGACCAGCAGTTTCATTAATAAAGGATACATAGAATAGTTATTCAAAGATTTGCATACAACAGAAAGGCTTATGAATATTGCTGCATACATTAAGTCTTAAATGTCGGCCTGTTTCGAAGCATTGTATGATGGAGGCTGTTAAGTGTTTTCAAGGAGGCAATCATCGCACTCATGTTTAAAAACAATGGAAACTTTGTACATTCACCATGAAAATTGATCGACACAAAAATATAACAGCTGATTAGTCATAATACATTTCATATTTGTCAGATTTGTAGTGTGCAGATTCTTAATGACGTGTTTTCGCCTCTTTTTTATTGTTTATGTTTGTTAAACAGGGAGTGAAAGTATCTTTGAATCTCACGAGTTGCTTGTGGTGGTTACGAGTTTTTACCCAGATCTTGATTTCCGTCCATTTCTGGAGTTGTTGTTGAGTAAAGCTACAATACTCTAATATATAAAACTAGCTAGACTATGATAAAATCAATTTTTGTTTCAATTCAAAATACATTTCTTTAATTGACACACTTTCATTTTGGATTGGAATGGCGAGTGAGCACATTATCTCTTGTAAGTGGCCGTCCACACTTCTTCCTGTATCAGCTGTCAATCATGCAGACAGTGAGTCTGCTTCCAAAGCTCAGGTGCCTGCTGGACTGCTGTCGTCAAGCACCAGCATCAGAGCGCTCGGAAACACGAGAGTCTCTGGCGGCCGACAGAAGGCCACTTTAGGAGATGCTATCGCCGGGACCTAAATGCCCCACACACTCACTGACACACGAACACACTCCCACCTACTCTTTATACATTGACACATTTGCACCTATTTGCACAGACACTAGTAACTACAAACGACTTAAGACTTGCAGCTTTGCCGACGAGGAAAACTGTGCATCCTCATCATCATTTATATTTTTTACTTGCTGATGATCTAGGTTCAGTTTTTTGACCTTCTGCTGTACACTTGATTTATTAACACCAGCTGACAAACTTTATACTTCTCTAAAAAACAGTTGTACAAACACTAACACTTCTTTTATCAACAACATGCGCAGCGATTTGGTGCATGCTGGTGTTTGTTAAATCCGTTCAGGTGATTGGATGTGTACAACACCACAGTGATAATGCTCTGCTACCATTCTAGGGTCCATCCTTGCATTAGTATCTGTCTTTGACCAAATGCTTGGAGGTCACTAGGTCCTTACCCCTTTACCTCCATTTTATGTGCTCACGTGAGACGAAGGTGTGTCCCAATTCTCTTTTGAACAAAGGCATAGGGATAAGGTTAAACAGTGTGTAGCCCTCAAAAATCGACACTTGCAAATGAAGGCCTTAGATGGATTTACCAGCAGATGGCATGCTGCGTGTGCATTTGTTTCCTACCTGAAGGTGGTCATCTGCGAGAACAAAGAGACCTACAAATGTAAGTCATTTTTGAAAGTTAATTGTTTGTTAGTTTGCACCCAGATTATAACATTAAATTACTGTAATAGCATTAATGTTACTAGACTCATGAATGGAATGTCAAAAGTTGACTTGTACACCCCTTCGTAGATGTTTTGATTCATAGGTGTGTATTTTCACCACTTCACCTTAGCATTTTCTTTCAAGGGCAAAAGTCAAGGGGAAGGGCTTAGGGGTAGTGAGAGAAACAGATTTCAGTCTTACTCTTTACATTGACATGCATGCTTTTATTTCTTTACTCAGGGGGGACAGATTAATTTTTTCAGGAAAACCAAATCTAAACTCTTTTATTTTGCCCACTTTATCCATATGACATTCATTCCGGAAATGTTTTCTTTTTTATGTTTAACTATGAATATGAAAATGTTCATATTTAAATAAAATGTTACAGAGATACCTTAATGTAGCTTACAGTGCTTTGTCTTTGGTCAGTTAGTTTTTTAAAGCAATAACATTGAAGTATTGAAGCATTATCAGATTTTTGTAATTTTACTGGTGGGGTTTCCTCTGACTTTGTTGAGTATCTAATTATTATTATTTCAAAATTTGGATAAATTATTATTTATAATTTAAGCATCACACTTAACATATGGTTTGTATAATTTTTCTAAATATTTGAACTGCCACAATACAAACTTTCGTCAAGTTTTTGTCTTATTTACTTCTTGTTCAGCATCTAGATTCCTTGCCAGATGAAAATTAGACTCAACATTAATATAGTCACTGTGTAGCAATATTAACACAATTATTCTTTATCTACAGAAAAGTTCCAAAAATCCTAATCCCCTGAAGCTGATTCTACTGACACTCATGCTGATTTGATTTCTTGAGCCAAACTGGTTTTAAATGGAATTGGAATTAAATATCTTGTGTTTTACACTAATTATTAAGGGCTTATTGCCAGCAGTGTTTAATTTTACACATTTTATTCTGTTTATTACCAAGTGTGCAACCAGAAATTACACATGTGCTGAACTTTGATCTAAAATGGTTTGCAAAAATAAATAAATAGAGATTGATGAGCGAAAGCATGCAACCGTGACTCGTGAAACTCAAAACTGCCATTTATTCTACAGTTGAAGGTGCCATC
The DNA here is from genome assembly GCA_007224835.1 of Danionella cerebrum. Taxonomy (NCBI): domain Eukaryota; kingdom Metazoa; phylum Chordata; class Actinopteri; order Cypriniformes; family Danionidae; genus Danionella; species Danionella cerebrum. Next base: position 831,622 of record SRMA01026116.1, on the reverse strand, counting down.
AATCAATATATAGACATCAGAGACATACATAACTGATACCCTTAAACCTGTACATATGGCATGTTTGTGTTTTGGCCTCTTTGATCAGGCTTCGGTTTTAATGGATTTTCCCCTGCGTTTGGCCATGGGACCATGAGGGCGGCCGTATAAAATGGAGGGGTGGAAGGTCATTTGAACCTTGTGGTTTTCGAGCAAAGTGCAGGACGACAGAAGGTGTTGTTCATGTACAGAGACATCTCTCTATTTCTCTCAGAGACAGGAAGTCTGCCCCCTGCCCCACTTACACATACACATAGACTCCAGACCATTAACAGATCGCATGTGTTAATGGGCAGGACTGAAGCAATAGAGTTGGGTATCCAGTTGTGTGATCAGCTTGCCACCTCAGAACAAAATCAGAGCCCGTCTCTGGTTGGATGGCTATTGAAGAAGACAGGGTTACTGTACTTTGCCACATTGGCCTTAAGGCTCCTAGTGTTTAGTTTCTTCTGGACTGAATAAGGAAAAGAGTGAACAGAAATGTTCTTTTTTTTTTTACTATGTTTACTTTTCTAGTTTTGAGGTTAAAATACTTTTTAAAGTATATATGCTGATCAGAGTGAGCTACGTCAGTGTTCTCAGTACTTTTGTTACCTTATTCGTAATCACGCAGAGAAGAATTGTATTTGGAATGTCATTGCGTTCACCACAAAATACTACTTGGACAAAGATTTATCATTCATTTTATCGTATGAGTTAGTTAGCAATAATTATAACCATAATATTGGTCACCGTTGTGAGAAGTCTTTTAAGATCTTATAAGATTATGAGAAATAAATAAGGTTTACTTATGAAGCCATTTATGAGGATTATCAGAAGTATCTTTTTGATTCCGCTATGAGCTTTAGCAAAAAAAAAAACAAAAAAAAAAACAAAAAAAAAAAAAACAAACTCAATTTACTAATTTTTACATTTCTTATCTTGTGGTGTTCGGGTGCAGAAAGGTCTAGAATCTTACAAATTATCAAAGATGTTCTTCCTCTAAACATTTTCTAATTGTGTGTACAGTTCACTAAGTACATATTACTCAGACAGCTTTAGAGAGTTTGTTTGAAGTGAAAAATATATTCAAATATCTGCATTTGTTAAAACAGAAACAATCTTATAAAAATATGATTTTAAAAATTGCCATAAATTAAAATTATACAAATAAAAATGTTTTGAAAAACTCAGACTTTAGTAAAGTATCTGTAAATTGTCTCTTGCTAATTGAGAGAAGGATTAGCAACACAGAACACGTGACGTCAGAGAAACGTTAAAATAACTTAGAAACTCTTGATTTCTCGCTGTTATCTACGTTATATATTGGTTTCTCTGCAGTGAAAGCCGAAGAATAAGAGCCAATCATGGGCATCTCAAGAAGCTTAGTTGAAACAAAAACTGGAGGCCTCCTTCCGGCCTATAATGACATTCCCACACATAAAAATGTCTGATCTTCCCGTTCGCTCAAAGTAAAGATATTTACTTTTTTATGTAACTAAAATGTGCCTGTCGACATTTTTTTTTCTAAAAATAAATGTCAAAAGTGAGTGTCTGAGTTAAACTATAAACCCATGTAAAATCAGTGCGCAGTGCACTTAGGTTGGTCTTGTGTATTTTAACACGAGCACTTGTGGTAAATGCTGTGGATGTTTTAATTGCGCCTTATTTTATAACTTGGAGTGTACCTTTTCCTCATGGATTTAACCCGCTTGTGAAGTTTCCAAGCCTCCGACTAATTCCGTGTTTAATAGGCTTTCTCGTTTGGAATTTGCCTTGTTTTCCCCAGAGAAATTCAAGTACAAGCCCATGGTACACAGCGATGTGCTCCCATGTTTAAACAACACCTGAGACCTAACGGTGACATATAAAAGATTCCACTCGAACACTCGACATCCAGAAGACGCCAATTCAACTGCTTCTGAACCATCAAGGTTTTACGTGCATCCGAACATTGTCTGGAATAAATGCAGGACACAAAGACACTTTCTTGTGAAAAAATGTAAATCAGAAGATTTAATGACACGCGATAAATGATGTAAATACTCACAGCCAGACTTTTTGGCCTGGAAATGTAATAAAACGATAAACTCTAAAATGAATAAACATATACAAACATGCGTTATATGTAAAATAACTGATACATTCACTTAATATGTTTCAATTGCTCGTTTTGAAATTATAGGGCCTTTGAATAAAAAGCATGCTGATATGTAATAATAAAAGCTATTATATCAAAATAAAAGAATGGCAATGTAAACAGTAAAACACATGTGAGCCTGGCATGATTTGGTGCCTGGCTATTTTGTGATGCACGGACAGATGAGCGAATGCTGTGCCTTCTTGGTTATAGAAAATGTTGTAGAGCTCACAATAAATAGAGGTTTTGCATAGAAATACAAGCCAGCTCCCAGCTTCAGAAGTTAAAATTCGAGTATAGGGTCATGTTGTCGATTTTGTTTCTGGACCTAAAACGTGGTCCCATTTGCGAGGGTCTTTTTTATCAAATCATATATCTCCATCAAACAGGTTGAAATACTTGCTGGCATTTGAGAAATAGAAGTAAGGCGCGCTACCTCCAGGATACACGACTGGCAGGGGCATTGGAAGCATGCATCTTCCGAGCAAATTATTCTCTTTGTACAAAGCGGGAAGAGGCACAGTCTTTCCCAGATCAGCGAACTCGCTGGTCGGTCCCTCCAAATCAGTCGACAGTTGTCTTTTCAATTTATTCCGTCGATTCTGGAACCAGATTTTCACCTGAGTCTCGGTGAGCTGTAAGGAGTTGGCGAGGCACGCGCGCTCCGCGCTGCTCAGATAGCGCTTCATGTCAAACGTAGATTCCAGCTGGAAAATCTGTCTTTTGGAAAAGATTGTGCGCGTTTTCTTTTTCGTCATCAATTTATTTTTCTTGCCGCTGTTCTTTTGGTGTCCGTCGTCGCAGCTGTCCGCGCTCTCGCTGCGCGCGTCGACGGCTTTGAGCGCGTCCATATTCGCATCCCCATCTGCGCCCAGTGGATCTGTAATCCATGCAGACTCCATTGAAAATTCGTTCATATTTATTACACGGTCACAGCTTTGTTCCAGAAAAAGAAAAACATCTTACCAATGGTGCGTAATCTTGCATCCGGGGGTTCGGTGCAAGGATCCTCGCTGTCTGCGGGATGATGGAGACAGCCATCCCGACACACCACGAGCGATGTCTTTGAGTGACAGCTGTCAAAGTTTCTTCTGCTCGTCTTGGAGCTGAGGATGTTGTCAATGGTGAACTTCAAAGAAGCGGGTCGACATGACGTCTCCTCCTTGCTCATATTCTCCGTTAGATGCTGACCCCTTTGCCGTATTTTCCCTCCTCCGGTTGGTAAACTAGCGTCTCGATTCTCCGAGCACCATCGCTCCACGACGTGCAGAGCTGCGGTGTTTGCCCAGACTGTTAGTCCACTGACCGGAAGAATACGATTCTCACTCGTTTATTGGTTATGAGAAGGAGAGCGCGCGGCGGCCAATGGCAGAGGGGGGTGGGAGCTACAGAGCAGACCTATCCAGACATCTGGGATTCTTGCATTAATAAAAGCGATGCGGCCCGTGCTGTTTTGAAGGTGGAACATAAATAGTTGTCCGGCATTCTGTTTGGGTTGAAAACCCCGTAGTGTCGATGCTTCATGAGTAAATTAGTGTCGGTTACCGGATGGTTAAATGGCGATTACATTGTGGTGGGAGCAAATCAAATTACAGATGTTAGTATTTTAAGGAAGGCGGACATTCTGTTAATAACTTTTAAAAACGTTGACAATTGTTAATATTTTGCTGTGTAACACATTGAAGCCAAACCTGATGGTGCAGTAATTTAAAAATCTCATATTGTGCTGTTTACCTTACGATGACAAAACGCAAAAGTTCAAGGAAACAACTCTGAGCTTAAGTCTGAGTCTAAACATCCTTTTGTGGGTTCAGACTCTGTTAAATGACTGTCTTTTCGACGTCGTTGGTTCAGTAGATATTTGCGGAAATGTTATGATTTTTGGAGGCAAACTAATATTAATAAGCTTAAGAAAAGTGTCCAAACTTTTGCATATTATAAAAATCGGAACTCTAAACATTGAGTTTCAGGGCCTACAAAATGGATTTTCTCAACAAGTTTGGTTGCATTTGATGTTATTTAATTATTAATTATTTGTGTAGTTATTTATTTCAAAATATTTAGAGTGCGCAAAAGTGTTGAAGTTACAATGTTTGTATAGGCAGACAATTTTAAGAATCTAAATAAATACTGTGTGATTTATGGTGTATTTTGCCCACGGAATACTTGTTTAAACCATAAAGTTTCCATGAAACCTCGAGAGGTTGAAATAAATATACCTGAAATGTAAACTTTTAAATGAATGCAACATGTAACACTTTTAGCTTCATTTTAAACAATGCAGAAATCTTCCAACCTATATCAAACATCTGGAAAACATAGCAAAACTTCTTCTTTTTTTGCAAAAACTTACGAAATTGTGCATTCCAATATGAGAAGTCTGCTCACGTCACATCTGAACTAAGCACAAAAAAAATAATTATTATTTTAGAATGATTTAAGATTGTAAAATGCGTATGCGCATAAACCAACTTCAAATTTCAGAATGTAGAACAGTTTTATGAACTTTACTCTGGAAGTTTCCTTCAAAATAACAAGTTGCATAATGAAATAGTTAAGCAATTGTTACATTTTCTTCTCAATTCAAATATTTGATGCAAGAACATATAATGTCGTAATTTAATCGTTTCTCTTTTGGGGTAGATTTTTCATCGCCAATTTATTTCATCATCACTTCCGTTTGTTTTAAGCCTTTCAGAAATTAGTTTAAAAATCTGACTACCATGAAACCTAAACTTTATATGAATATAATATATGAATATTATTATAAATACATGATTTTTTTCCCCAGAGACAATTAGACCAGTACATACAATGTGATTCGTTTATTAAGATAAAATTAAAAAGTGTGAAAAAGTGACTGTTTATAAGTCAATTGTTGTCATTAAAAATATATTTGCACAAAGCAAGTGTTGCAATTGAGCTGTTTATGTACACACAAGTGAGGGCTGCATGCACGGAAGAAAATACACACACCATATATAGTCTTGTGATCTTGTGGGTGTTCAGTTCTTTGGATGTAGCAAGCATCATTTCTGCAGTTTATAGAAGGATGTGCTAAAATCCATCTATCCGTTATTGCACCAATCAAAACCATTAATGATGTCGTAATATATTATTGTTCGGATGCTGTCGGTCTCCAAGGATCAGACAAGGCCTGTCATCTGAGATGTCAGTAAATTGACTGAATGGGCAAAAGGTGATATTGGATAGGTCACTGAGTTCGAGAAGCCCATTATTGGTGGCGAGACTTGGGACACACTGAAACCGAGGGTCGACACTGGTGTTTTATCGTGGTACAAAATTGGCACCCGTACTATTCGTTGGGAGCTGTGGTTAAAATTAACAGCCTCTAGATCTGCAGCCAGTTGTCTTTTCCACTTGTTCCGGCGATTTTGAAACCAGATCTTCACTTGGGTCTCGGTCAGATGCAGGGAGGCCGCGAGTCCCGCGCGCTCGGAGCTGCTCAAGTACCTCTTCATGTCAAACGTGGATTCCAGCTGGAACACTTGGCTTCTGCTGAAAACAGTTCGAGTCTTTTTCTTTCTCCCCGAGCCTGACTCGGAGATGTCGTTCCCCGAGCGTCCATCGAAGAGCTGCGGAGCGTCTTCAAGCTCGTCAAGCTCTCCACCGCCGCCGGGGTTTCGCGTTACCGTTTCATCTGGAAGTTCAGGGGTACCTGGGGAGCCACCGACGCTTCGAGAATGTTCGCTGGAATTGCGACTTTCCCCTCGTGGACCTGAAATAATATTGGAAAGAGACCGCGGAATTATTATGAGAAATGCTTTGTATTCTGATAATGACACTCGAATTATTAGCAGGTTATCCATTAACTACGTTTATTGTTTCCTTCTTTAGAGTTTTACAAAGGGACATTTATTAGCGAGGGTTCGCTTCAGGAAGGGTCCAATCGTAAGGCTTTAGCAAGTTGTATTTATTTGTAACTCGAATATTCTGCACATTGAAATATTAGCCTTCGCAAATCCGGAGAAAAGCATGTTCCACTACAATTTGTTTTTCTTCTCGGCACGTGGTGACCACTTAAACCTATTTAAACATAGTATTTTGTGTTAAAACCATGAAGCAAATCTCACAACTTACTCAGTTCGTCCCGCGCATTCCACCCCAGAGGCGAGTTCTCCGGCTGGAAACCCATGCATATTTCTTCCCGATAGGCGTCCGCGCTCCTCTCGAGGAACATTCCTCTCTCAGTACCATCCTTATCCTTAAATGAACGCGTTTGCTTTTCTGTCCTACAAGAGCCGAGTAAGTTTTCGATGAAAAACGATGTGTTGGAAGTGTGCTGTTGCTGGCTTTTGTCGCGCATTCTCTTACTCGGAGGAGAACCAGATCGGTATCCCTTTAAGCAAGCTGAAAGCAATCCGTTCTGTCCGGATGTCCCCGTGCAACCATGGCAATCCTCCGTACGTCCGCGGCGCCAGACGCGGGATTGGAGTGCAGAAAAAAACCAAGTCAAGTCAAACGCTTAACAAGCGGAGGGCATTCTGCTATTGGGCCGTCACAATGACAAATGGGATTACCCATGAAAGGGCATTACTGGCTCCGATTCCACTTCGCTTTTGATCGTGCCTCGGGGTCGGTGGAAGCCCTGGCACAGAGGGCTTTATTTGGGTCAATTAGGGAGCAAATCAAAATAGAGATAGTGGTTGAGCGCATCGCGTCAGCTGGGGATCTCGTGGAGTCGGATGCTGCTCCGTCTATTGGTCGGATGGCACGCTGCATCATGACGACGCCATGGTTTGGGCTTGAGCCGGTCTTCTTCGGGGTATCCCGGGATAACGCATTTAAATAAGTGGAATAATCTATTTAAATCACATCTAAAACATTTTTGAAGCTCATCATGATCTGTGAAACACTAAGCCTTTAAGATCAGCCTTATTAGACGTCTTTATTTAGCTCACTGACCCGTGGAATACATGTTAAAATATTTTTCGAGCGTTAACCGTAAATTGCATTAAATGAGATCCATTCTGCAAGCTCTGGGGTCGGATAATATACATTCTATTTACTATGGCTTGCTGCTTTTGACGTAATATGTAAGGAAATTGTACAGCACCCCAATCTAAATATAAAATTCATGGCAGAAATATAAAGCAAGATAATCAATAAGCCATGTTCATTTCGCGAGGAAAAGGTTAAAAGTGCAGATTCATAATCAAATAAATCATAAATAAATTTCGTTTGCTGTTTTGTTGGTTTTGTAGTGTGATGTAAAGTATAAAAACAAATAAATGAAACACTGCATTTTTTAGGTTTTCAGATATTGTATAATAAAGAGTGTAAATAATAAAACATAAAAAAGCGAAACAGCTGCAAAATAAAACTTTTGTTGCATGTATTAGTTGTTTATTTTCCTGTAATCAAAGCTTTGAATCCGATCCCGTTCACTACAATAGTACAATAGTAAACATTTGAAGGCAAATGGAAAAAATTCCATGTCCGTTTATAGTTTCAAAATAAATGTAGAATCTTATTGTATTCGCCGTGCATGTTTTGAAACGGAAACATTTACGTTTTTGCTTCAAATAACATGTGCTCTTTGCTTGACATTTTTAGTCTTTTCTTTCCATTATTGAAGTATTCTTTGCGATCTGTTGCTAACATTTACAAAGTTTCTAATGCTGTCTTTAATACATTATTATTTATAGTTGACTATACGTTATTTGAACTTCAGTCTTGACTTCAAATATAAAGTTTAATATTTTGTATCCCAGAAATATTTCGTTTAGAAAAATATTTTCGTTAAAAAAATAAAAAAAACAATGAACTGAAGTTTTTAGATTTTTTTTCTGACCCTTTTTTCAAAGCAAACGTACAGATTGCAACGTCGACAAGTCCTGATTGCAGTCATCTCCTCTATTTTGTTCATTAATAGCAGTCTTCAAAAAGCCCCCTAAAAGAGATGCAAATGAGGTCAAATACAGTGTTGTTTTCTGATGATGATGATGATGATGATGATGATGCAGCAGCACGTTTGCCCCTTGAACCGACTAATTTCCCGTTATCCCATTCACTGAGTTTTTGACAGGAGATGGTTCACCCCATTCTTCTTCTATTCAACCCTCCCTCTCTTCTTTATCTTTCAGAGTGTGAGGCAGAGATTATTTAGCTCATGTTACCGTGTGTATTTGGGCACTTTCTGTGATACTTCAGCACGTTCTACCCCCTGAGAGGACAGACAGCCTCTGGAGAGCCCCTGCGCCTCATGGCCATGTAACCCACTGATCTTCATGCGGACTGGCATGGCCTTTTCACATTGCTGACCAGGACATAAACCTCTCTTACCTCCCCCTCTCTTTTACTCATTTGCTCTCTAGGTCTTCTGTTGGTTTAAGCCTTTGCCCCTGTCTTTCACTAAATGGCACTTTTCTTTCCCATCGCCTGAACTGTTCCTTCATGAAATGCCCCCCCCCCCACCTGATCTTTACAATAACATGACATTTTGAAACAGCATTTTCAAGTCGGTAAGTTTTTCACGCTACATTTTATTTCGGCAACAACGTTATTTTATAGCACACTTTTGAAAACGAATAAAATAATTCATAGATGTTCTAATGTTGATTTAGCCATCCAATCAGGTTTACCAGAGCGCCTATGCAACTTGAAGTCTCAGCATTTCGGTATTTCAATACTTGTTTACGCCAAATAAATCTTGACTAATCGTGTCACCAATTATGCGCAATCAAAAAATCGGCAACTTTTTGTTATATCCTGATAAAAGAGGTGTACTGTATTCATTCTAATTTTGGAGTGTAGAAGCATGACGTTACCTTTGAATATTGCGATGTTCAGAGCATGCACAAAAATGGAAATCTGAGGATTGCAATAAACATCTCGTGGGGTCTGCCAAGTCTTTTTTTTTTTTCATTTTAAAGTGAGTTATGATAGATTGTTAAGAACAATTTTAGAATTGCTGTTTTCTTGATCGTCTTGGTGATTAATTATTATTTGCATTTGCAGATATCGCTTGAACAAAAAGCTTGCTTGAACTTTAAAAATAATGTTGTAAATACTATTATCTAAAACCTATGGATGCACCTTGATTAAAATTTTATGCTATTGGTATACTTGTTCATTTGCATATGGTATCATTCTAAAATTGTGAGTATTTTGTTCAAATAGAAGAAAAAAACAATCGATTTAAGTTACAAGCCTCATAAACACTTTGAGCTTTACAGTTTGTGATTTTGCTTATTTTAATCCTTTATTATTCATTAAATTTAACAATTCCAATGTTAAGTGTGGATAATTGATGAAAATCTGAAAATGTAATGACAGTTGTCCGTCATACTGTTTATGCTTATCATTCTGTTCAAATGTGTATTCTTTTTATTATATGAATCATAAGATATGAATATAAGAGTACTCAGAGAAATGGTTTTGCATCAAAGGAGAATAATTAATAGAGATTGGCCAACAAATTTCAGAGAGAAATAAATGTACTCCATCCCAATAGATGACTTCAATGCACCTTTAAATTTAAAGGTGCCAATTAATTTAACATGTTAATGTGATTTAGAGGTAACTCTGTACTTTTAAAACTAGGTGTAGACTGCCTGCCTCTGAATGAAAGTCAAAGTCACTAGAAGGAAGTGGAAGCAGAGTTGAGTTACAAAAAAGATGTTTATTAAAATGCCAACATGTGATATAAAATAAAACCGAAATACCCCAAATCCATATTTCTCTCTCTGTTGCTTTATAACTTTTTAAAAAAGGTAATAAATGCCTACACCCATTACATGTTGTAATGTCAGTAAATACAACAATTATACCTACATATTTTATATAATATACCAGCTATAATATATAGCATCAAAAAGTTTTTTTTTTAAAGCAGAGAATCTATAGGATCTACAGCAATAATAAACATGATAAACTTAACTAAGGTCTTTCCTCTAATACAAACAGTTAAATCGAAGATTAAACATCAGATACACAAAAACATGTTGTCAAAAGGATAGGAAGCAAACGTAATCGTTATCAGGATCAGTGGCAGTAACTGGCAACTGGATACAGGTATAGATGCTGTAAAAGCAGTAGCAAAGTGGCAAAAATATATAGAGCATACTGTGTCAACTGAGACTGTTTGAAGAAAAAAGACATGGAGCAGAGCCAGAGTTTATGATGATGATTGAGGAAGGCAGAGAAGAGGTAAAACGATATTCAGGTGGTGGTGATCAGGAAAGATGCGTTATAAAATCCTTAGATAAATGTTTAGAGAATGTCACAAAAATTAAACATCACAAAATGTGTTCCTTAAGCTTTATGATGGCATTTAAAAAGTGAACAGAAGGAAGGAAAAGCAGATTAATTTCTATTAATTTGACTAAAATGACGAATTGTGCAGCCGTTCGGTTTCTCATTTAAAAAAAGAGCACTTTTCTCACAAAAAATGCAGCTCGGTGTCCAGTACAGACACTCCCTATAAGCACAGAAGAAACACAGAGAGAACAAATACACTAAAAGAATGCAGAAGTTCATGTTCGTCTGCTCACTACTGCATAATGCACCTTTAGGCTGTAATAGGCTTTCTGTAACCGTGTTCCATGAGAACTTTACACGAGTAATATCCAGAAATAAACAATGACGTTTTCTGCAAAATACATATTGGTTTTTTGTTATTTGTTCCAGTAGAATACTCGAAGTTAAATATAGTACCTGAAATCAATCTCATGTTCGATTTTAAATGTCGTCCATCTCAATACACATATTTTTGCTACTCATTTCCAAATCTAAAACCAGCTTCATTTTACAGAGATTGAAATACTTCATTGAAATTTACATGAATTCAGTCTCGGAAACTGAAACTATCTGACCCACAAAGGTTTACTGAACTTATATCTGAACCAGTAGACAATCCAATCAAGAGGATAGTCTTAGGAAAAAAATCTGTTTGTGAAATTGGGAGAGCTCCACGCGGAGTGGGCCGCAGTTGGGGTCAGCACAAAAGCTAATCCACTCTAAGTGTTATAAGTGTTATAAATGTTGAATTAATGGGCTAGACACTGTTGAAAACCAGAGACAACAGCATCAGAAGCAATTTATGAAACCGGTCACCGTTAAAAGTTTGTCAATAATTTAATGAAAATATGTTCATTATTAGTTTGTCTTGATTATGTTGACACAGTTATTTTTTGAAACTATTGGAAGGATTTTCTCACCAGTTAATTCAGCCAATTTCGGGCAAAAGTTGTGTATTGAAACATTTTATATGTTTTTGTTTGCTCATACAGATTGCTTGCTTCTAATATATTTTCCCTTCACTGTATGTTCATTATCAGCTACTAAAAATGTAAATTTCAATACAAAAAATAATTGTAGTAATAAGTGTGAATCAGGTCAATGTACATTGTTGACATTTGTTTTCAATTTCTTTCAAAGTTGCCAGAGTCCCATTCTTTAAAGGTTTGTAGCAGCAATAAATGTTTTTTTTATACACCTAGAAATGTTTAACAAGGTCATTTTACTATTTGAAAAAAAAATCATGTATGTGTTCAAAACACATTCAAGAGAAATCACAGATTGCTTCGTTGAAGTTTTCACTTTTTCATAATTACCATTAAAAATCTTCAAATGATATTCCTTTTATCATAATTTGCTCTAATTGGTTCCAAAATGTGTGAATAGAAATATTATAGAACACATTTTATTTATGTTTATTTGATTCTTATCCCATCGATTGTCATTAGGCTATAGAGTTTTATTTTTTTACAATTTCTTTGCTGTACCTTGTGTTTTTTTTAATGGAAATGATATGTTGCAAATCTGGTTGAGTAACACTGGGGTAGCGGACATATGGTTGCAACAGGACTGCAGTAAATTCAGCATTTCATGCTGTTTTTTTTTTTCAAACTCTGTAATGATTTGGTATTCAAGCACTCTTTGGAAGTAGCAGGGCTCACCCTCGAACTACTTTGTTGGAAAACTTTTTATTTAACCCATTAAACTCAGCAATGATATCGGTCACATGGAACAGCCTCTGCCCTCAGCATGCATCCAAAATCTCTCACCACATTAATTTGTTACCATGACTTGAATCATTGGTGGGGGCTTTGGTTTATTATTTTCTATTTTGTAAGCCACTAAATGTCTTTCACTGAAGAAGAATAACTGCATCATTATCAGTATTCTCATAGTTTTTTCAGCTTGGCCTGAAATGTCACTTTATCTTCTGTATCAGCTGGAGGTTTTTAATGAAGAATGTCTGTTTGTTTAACCTCCTCATGTCGGGTTGCCCCCTGTCAACCCCTGCACATCATTCCGCCACAAAGAGCTGCAAATCTGAGGTCTTTAAACCAGCTCTGCTGAGATCAAACTGAAATTCCTCTGTGTAAACTTAAACATAACCAAACAGAAAACTGATTTCATCCAAGGAAGTATTTGAGAACAAAAAGATCCACTTTGTGGTGTGCTTTTGACTCCAGGAAAAAGATGGAAGTACATTCACAAGAACACATGCCATTTTGGAAACGGAATGGCAGAGTGGATAGCTTTAGGGTTTTCTGAAGCAGAAATAAAGGCTTACTGGAAATGAGATCGGTAATACCATTTTACTTTACCCTTTTCATTAATTTAGCAAAACTATTCAAATTTGCAAACTGTTCTTATTCTTAATTTGTAATCGTTCAGTCACAAATTAATCTTGTAAAGTAGTATCTCACTGAATGCAACTATACATGGCGCTACAATGAGTTTTAAAACTAAAATCTAAGTTATTATTTTCATGATGTCTGATTTCAGAGTTCTCCTTCTTGACTGAGCTGATTTCTTCTGACAGTGAACATGGGGAAACACGGAGAGATGCAGAGCACGCTTTACTGAACTGCTGCTCCTCGAGGTAGAGGGGATTGCGTGCGAGAAAGAGAAAGAGGACACAAAGAATGTGCAGACCGTGGTACGTGAGATTTGCTCAAGGTCATATCTTAAGCGTTCTGTCTGATAACTTTACACTGTACATGCCTGCTTCTGCATGAGTGTAAAGTCATTGAAATAATATGTTTTTAGATTTAACAAAAGTTTCACTTGGCCCTCTTTTGATCATGAACCTTTGAAAAAATTAGCATTCTGTGAAGGGAATGAAACACTTTGATTTCCCTTTAACTTCACTGCAAGAAGTGTTATTTTAAAGGGTTTTTTTGTTGAGATGGTAACATGTAAGCAGTAGTATCTGCCTGCAGAAGACTGTAACCTGAACCATTTACTTTATTTACTTAATTTTACACTTTTCGAATCACTTCCTGTTTGAGTAGCTTGATAAATTTGGTGGCCATGGCAATTTTCCATTTACATGTATCTTCGTTGTCCATTTTTGTGTATTCTTTCACGAGTTTGCTGCCTGAACCTGCCTTGACATGGAGCATGACTTTACGGTTACAAATGTAAAAGGCAGGGTGTCCAGACATGGATATAATCTGTTGAGTGACGACACAAGTCACTTTACTTTACCTTTGTTTAGCCACTGTATCATGTTCCAATCACAATGCACCTAATCATTTGTTAAATTAATTGCTATACTCACCTTCAGTTATGCTACTCATAACTTTTACAAGTTATATTTAATTGTTATAGCTTTAGTTAGTTTCATATAACATTGCAATACTTCACCTTATTCATGTAGCCTTCAAATATATACATATATAAAAACATATAGCCTTACAGTAGTATTTAGTTCAAATTCCATTACTCTACTTTTATTTATTCCTTTTATAATCCTGTTTTATCTTACCTGGGCATATAAGTGTGGGATGGATGTTATAATTGACATATCCTGTCACCTCCTCCCGAAATTCATTATACAAATGTCACGTATGTAGTATTGAAATCTTAACAACGATAGAGTAATTATTGACTCCTCAAATGTGACACGAATGACTTCAGCAGCCAATATCAAACCTTTTCAAGAACAGGCATGAACACAAACTGAACGGTGACGAGTCGCACCTGTGAGATAAATATGAGCGATGTACACAATTTAGGTGATTTGCAAAAAACAAAATACCTTGAAAAAATAGTGTTTATTTGTTCCATAGATGATTTTAACATTTTATACGACTCTTAAACACTCTCTTCTGTTAAATGAACACATTAAAAGTTGAAAGTGTAACACTATAATTTTTTTTTTAATTCTTGTGTAGAAAACTGTGATGACTAAAAGTAGCAAGAAATCATGGGATATTAATAATATCTCCGAATTAATATAATTGAACACTTTCAATTGAAAAAAGCTCTTTCTGTGAAGAAATCTATACTCAAAATTGTTCAACATCAAAAAAATAATGAAGGTACTTAGAGAGTCCAATTAAAATTAGAAATACAAGGACATAATTTGACAAAAATCATTGTAAATGTTTGAGATGGCCAGTCCAGGCTAAAGTTAAAGAAAAGCTGTTTAAAATCATAAATAAAACATACCCTGCACAGCTGAGGTGCTGAAAAAAAGATTTCGTTTTGAGATAGACCAAACTGATAGACATGTTTTTTGTTGTTATTTTTTGTCAGTGTGGAGCAAACAATATTTGTCCAAAGAATGCAAGGCAATTTATTTTGGATCAAATTATATAACATTAGTCACTTATGTCAGAGCGAGCAGCTGTGATGCACTTCAAATGTTCACTTCGAAAATACATTACCCATATATATATATATATATATAGGGATATATATTAGAGGGGCTTGCTCAAAATGCTCAAAAAGTCCCCAAACTTCTAAGAGCTGACATGTATACGTCAGTCTGCTGAAAACTGTAACGCGAACCTTCTACTTTACTTTGTACAATAACATGATTAACTTTCTGGTCATTTTGGCACTAGAATCACAATTCTGGTTAAAATATTTGAAACAACTTTCTGGTACGTATTTTTGCTTCGTACAACATCTTAAGTGATGCTCTTAAAATGTAAGATATTTAAATATTGAGCCAACTCCTTTTATTTAAATGTGTGTGCTTTTTCAGCTAAATAAGTTTTGGTTATCCTTTTTTGTCCATAAAAGTATCAAGATGCCATAACCCACAGGTTTTAGAGCGGACATTTTGAAGCTTAAGGTTCATGTAAAACAGCTGTTTCAAGGGAAAGCTGTAGGTTGCCTCTTGGGAGTGATATGTGCAGAGGTTTTATGGGTAATGTATTTTAGAAGTGAACATTTGAAGGGCATCACAGCTGCTCGCTCTGACATAAGTGACTAATGTTGTATGATTTCAAGATTTAGAATAAAACGGCTTTCATTTATTGACAGTCTGGACCTTTTAGAAGGTTATACAGAGACTGTTACACACTTAACAAAAGATTGCAGCATAACACAACTCGCATAACTTATAAGAAAGATATTTCCCTCTATACTTCTTCACTTACCTCTGCACTCATGTATTTATCCTAATTAGGGTCATGGATTCTTCTGTCAGATGTCTCCATGTCACATTAGGTGAAAAATATCGATACACCCTTGAGACTCAGACGTTCAGAATCACATTCAATATAGTCGTCAATCAACCCAGCATTCAACCCAGAACTTGCAAACTGACCCCTCTTCTAACTGGGAACCTTCTGGCGGTTGGGGCAAGTGCTAATACATCATCGTGGCCATCTTGGATTAAATAAATGTTCTTTGAATAAATAAATAAATGACCTCCAATGTAAAGGTGCTTCAGTTTTTCAACAGAACCATTTTTTCGAAGGAGGTACAGATCTTTATTAATTGCTAATGTGTCTCCCAGGACAGATTATTTAGAGTAGATGTGCTCATTTTTACAGCTTGTCCGTCTAAACATGACTGTAATTACAGTTTGTCACGTCACCAATTTTGAGAATCGAGGTTTGAAGACCAAGACCATCTGAATCATGTTAGTAGCATCTTTTTGGAGAAGAAATAGGAAGAGCTCTTGTATGTTAGGAGGTATACTCTTTCAATCACCAGGTCTAAGACTAATGGTCATCGTTATGCACAGTGACAGAAGAAATGACATTACCTCATCGCATTAGGACGCCTTTGGTGAATCTGAGTAATGTATGTGAGGAGTAAGCCAGTCAGCGCTCCATCCCTGCTTCTATGGGGATGGATTGCTTTTGCCTGGCCAGGCTGACTGGGGTAATTGGGGAGGCTGATTAAAGATGGATGTGGGGAGTGGAGGCAGCACTGGCTTAACAGAAAGCGACAGGAAAGATGAAAGGCGGTGGTATTAATGCATTGCCCAGAGGAGAGGAGCCCAGCCTGGAGACGCTTGTTTTTCACTCTGTTTGTCACGCAACTCTCTTGCCCCGCCCACCTCTTGCTCACAGGCCACTCCCACCCATGCTCTTTTCTGTCTTTATCTCCTTAAATGGTTTTTGCTGCTTGAATCGTGTGTATTTGACAGATGTTCTGTGAGGTGTATATCTCCCAGTCCATCATTAGTTGACTTTCTTTTTGTTTTGATCATGGCGGATAATGAATTGTTTTGCTCTTATTTGTACTGTTCTGGCTTTAAAATAGTTTCTTGCAAATGGTTTAGAATTACTTTCTTATCCTTTTCTCTCTCTCTCTAAAAAATCTTTTAGGTGCATTTTAAAATAGGGACAGTGGTTAAAATATTGATTGTGGTGATGTGAAAAAATTCCTTTACATAATTAAGCAACATTTTAAATACTGTTCATTCATTAATTCATGTTCGAACCTGCTTATTAATGACTTTTCTGGGTTGCCGGGATCTCCATTGGGCAAGAGGCGAGGGTACACCCAGGGCAGGTTATCAGTCCATCGCAGGGCTGACATACTGTTCAGCAATTAATACAAAGTAATGCAATTTAATATAACTATCTATGGAATATGGTAATTAGGCACAACTCACTTACGTACTATTTTATTGCAATATTAGAACAAATACATGCTTCTTGAAATGAAACATATTCATAACAGATCTACCAAGACCATACAATCAAATGTGTTGAATTCATAATTTAAAGGTTAGCTTTCGTTTGTTAATGTAGTTACTGTTCAAAAATATTACATCACTTCAATGCAAGCAGGTAGAAATTCAATTAAATGATTAATTGGTTCCTTATTTGAAGAAAAGTATTACACTGCACCAAATTTCAAAGGGTTAAAATGTTTGGGTTTGTGTTGTCATCATATGTCTTTTTGAATTTAATACAAAATGAATTCCAATGTCAACATTTCATTCTCATAAATTCATTCTCGACGTTAAAGGTTTCTGAAAATGATTTGTCAGTGAAGGATAATGTTTTTTACCTAATTAAAGTTAAAAGAGCTGCTTTTCATTAGAGTATAGGGTTAGTTAACTGCTGAAAAACAATGTTCCATGTCTCTTACAATTGAAATCAAACGAGTTAAACTAGTTAAATGAATTTAGCATCATGTTTGAGGTAACTTTTGCTATGATTGTTGCCAATTTATATGAAATTTTTCATTCTCCAAGTTATTAAACACAATGATTTTGATTAAATGATTTATGAAATATCTGTATTCTTCACTTTATGTGTAGAATTTTTACTAAAGAGGATGTTTTGCTCGTAGTCTGAACGTTTGCTAACATTAGCTGCACGGGTAAAACCTAATACTGTATGTTCTGCCGCTTGTATTTGTCTTGATCAGAGAAACATTTAACCAATGCATAGATTGTAAAGTGTAATAGTTAATGCTGAATTTTAAAAGATATTCATATATGTTAACAAATGTTCAATTTTTTTATCTGCTGTGGATTGTATTCAAAGTTTTTTAAAATAATCAATTCTTTGCTGAAAAATAAAAATGCTTCTTTTGAATACTTTTCCATTCATGAATGGAGTATGTAAGGTTTAATAATCCCAATATTCAGATTTCTATTCTGTTCTATTATTCTAATCAGATAAAAGTAGAATAGAAAATGAGGATAATTCTACAATCTAGCAGCCTTCCTGATTGGTTGCAGTCATTTTAAACATTTTCGTTGATAAAAGATTTATCTGATAATCGTTGAA
Organism: Danionella cerebrum; assembly: GCA_007224835.1. Classification (NCBI taxonomy): domain Eukaryota; kingdom Metazoa; phylum Chordata; class Actinopteri; order Cypriniformes; family Danionidae; genus Danionella; species Danionella cerebrum. The sequence continues at coordinate 813,493 of SRMA01026116.1, read as the reverse complement.
TTTTCTTGATAACTTGATAAGTTTAACGTAACAAAAAACTTCCTGCAATGTTGTAGTTTCTTTTAAAATGTTGGAAAATAATGAATGTGTCATTATATAAAGTTAAATATATCTTTGTTGTAATAATCAACAAGTGTTTGAGAGAAAAGCTACAATCAGTGCCTGGATCCCAGCTGCTGTGCAGAACGTTGTAAGCTGTGGATCCTCAGGTTTAGTTCCCCCGCTTGACCCTTGAGTCCAGTTGTAAGAGGGTCATCCAATATTTTTTATTCTCTCTGCTCACATGCTGGAGACTAACTTCTTCTGGTGGACCTTACTTCTGAGATTTTTAAAAGAACACTTTTTTTTTTCCAGCTGGACTTCACTTTTTTTTATTTGTTAATTGTTTTATATTAAGTTGAGAGTATAAATGTTGTTTTATTGATTAATAGCAGAGACAGAGATTTTTATTTGTAGTATTATGACCATTAAGGGTTTTTTTTTCTTTGTATTTATTACAATTTGATTGTGTTTTTTTTTCTTTGTGAACACCAGCACAATTTCATGTGTAGCTACAGTTGTTTGCAAAAGTTTGGACACCCCTTGACATGTTTATGATAATTGGTTGTCTAGATAAGAAAATTCAGCATCATGTAACAAATATGAGACAAACACAGGTTAACAAGGTTAAAAATGTGCATAAATTATTTAAAAAAATGAAGCATATTCACATATTTAGGCACCACAACAGAAAAATTTACTTAATATGTTTGTGCATCGTCCTTTTAAAGAACTAACAGCCTCTAAACTCTTTCTATAGCTTCCAATTAGATTCTAGCAGAAGGAATTTAAGATTTGAACCACCACCAAATTTTACTGAAGTAAGCAAGTGTTTTCTGAGATTGCTGTATTGTTTTTCAGCCCTGCAGAACGCTATTGTTTTGCTCAAATAACTCTATTCCAAAATGACGCTGGCTTGTCCAGATGTGCTTTAGTTTACCACAAGTGACACTGTGTGTGGTGTGTGCAGAGAAAAGACTTTTCCACATTTCTGTCCGTACAGCATCTTCTTGTGTAAAGTGCACGGAATAGTTGAACAATGCACAGTGAGAACCTTTGCAGCAAGATGACGTTGTAGGTCTTTGAAGCTGGTCTGTGGGTGGACTATGACTGTTCTCCCCACCCTGGTTCTCTGCTTATCTGAGATTTTTACTGGTCTGCCACGTCAAGCCTCAACTAGAACTGTGCTTCTGGTCTTCCAGTTCCTCACAGTATTCCTCACAGTTGAGACCAAGAGCTTAAATCTCAGACACACATTTCTGTCTCCTGTTTTAGTTGTTTTTAAGCTCACATGTTGTCACTCTTTAGAGAAGATGCTAAAGGCATTGAAATAAATAAAAGGACAAAAGTGCTTAAATTAACGTACTTGCACATTTTCCATAAATCTAATAAATTTAATTCACTTCTCAAATATCACTGTGTTTGTCTCCTATATGAATATTTAAGTGTACTTGCTTGTTCAAACAACCAATGATTTATAAAGGAAAACCATGACAACAGATGACTCTAGATGGAAAATACACCCCTTTTTATTTATTTATGTATATTCGCATGTACAATGACTGCAAAACAATTTTCCATTTTCATTATTTACTGAATGAGTAAAATACAATTAACTTAAAAAAACACCCTATTAATGCAATTATTGCAATATTCCTGTGAAATAATACTGTGCTTTGTAACAAATATAGCTACTAAAAGCATTACAGAGACTGTTTTCTGCCATAATACAAAATAAATGTAATGCTTGTAAAACATCGAGACATTGTATGCAATATTTTAATCGGTGTGTCTCCAATATCTATTGCATAAGTAGTTGCATAGGGAAATGAAGCACTATATAAGAGAATTGACGTAGCGTCATTACAAATCCACACCCTTCCATTGCTCAAATTGTGCTGCAGATGTTTTACCGACCGCTAGAGGGAAGTAGAGTACTTCACAACAAGCATTACCAGCTTAGCATCTCACTCCTCGAGCTTCAATAACTTCCTAAACTCATTCTTGTTCTCTGTAGAGCCATAAACTGGGAATTAGTTTGATTTGAAAACAGTAATATTTACAATAACTGTTGGGTATTCGTATTGTATTGTTTAGCAACAAGTACTGTAAGTACAAGCATTGCTGTACACATTTTTTATGTAAGGTCGCACGTTTTTGAGGATGGGGTCCAGAAAATGTAATTAATTTTTTTTTAATACAATAGAAAGGAAGTACAGCTAACAATAAACACAATACTAGTTCAGAGAGGAAACACTGATGTAAATAAGGCAGAAAAAAATAAACATTGTACATTGTTTGATATACTAGTCCAAAAAGGGAAGAATCTTTTGCGTTTTGAAATAAAATTAACTGATTTACTTTGATGATTCATTTCAACTGTAAAGCCAAGTGCGATAGGCTTCTTGCAGAGGAACTTTTGTTTTTGCATGTAACATTTTCCATATGTTTTCTAATATTTTCCACACTCTAAAGACTTGACTATATATGTAAAAACATCTGTAAGGCTTTTAAATTTAAGAAACTGTAAACATTACAGGTAGAAAAGAAAGGAGTTATGTAGAGTGAAAAACTGATTAAAGGTGAGCGTTTCTGGTGACCATCTGATGGTCAGAGTTGATCCTGGATGAAAGCACATTCTTTAGCTCTGTTAAATGTTTAAGAAATGAACTCTACAAACAGAACAGTTCGGATACTTACTCACAGTTCTTCGGGTCGTAACTATATCTTTAAATTCACCCTGCATTTGACTAATATTACAACTATTTAGGAATACCTCCCCCTCCCACCCTATAAAAAGTTTTGTGTAAATCTCTAAATGGCTTAATTACAACTTTACAAGTAGGAAACTAATGAGGTATTTTAAATGGCTTTCGATGCCAAACTCTCAATGGGTGGCACTGTTGACCAAGAAATCTGGTGAAGGTTATGTAGCTTCCAGAGAGATGGATGAAATGAATCGCATCCCTTTGCTGACTGCTATCTAGGCTTAAGGAGAGCAGATGTGTTTGTGAAGATTTTAGTTTGCTTATATTTTTATTCGTTGCATTGCAACACTCTCTGTAAATGTTAAACTCAAGCCATGGACAGAGTGTGTGTCTGTTCCCTCAATCACGGGGAACTCTGAACTCGCGGAAGAACAGATTCGACTCATGCTTTTAAGACATTTGTAGCAGCTTCGGATGGTGAAAAGTCTTTTTTCAAGTCTGCTAATGAGTCACAGTGAATGCTGTTAATCAATCAGCTGCTTGCTGAATAAATGATGAGGCCCTTTGTTTCCAAAAACAAAACAATCTTAAATTCACATCTTGACATTGGTGGAACCCCTGTCTCTCTATTGTGTGCAACACATGTCTTTGTTTTGTTGAGTGTTATGAAAAGAAGGCAGCTTCCTTTAGTTGTTATTGTTTAAGGAGCTTGCAGCTCTCAGACCTTCACTCCTCATGTTTTGTACAAAGAAAGGACATCAGTCTTTGTTACGAAAGGCTTCAGTTCTGCAAATAATGATTTCAGTCATGGTTCGAGTGGGAATCGCTCATTTCACCATATGTGGCTATAAACCTTTTACCCAAAGAGACCACATTACGTCTTTAGTTTATATGATGCTGATAAATATTTAACTGTTAATATCGATCTATATTTACTCTGATGCTCAGGATCAGTTCTTTGAATCAAATCACACTGTTTGTTACTGGGCAAGCCAAGATTATCTCTGTAGCATATTAAAGATATAGATCAAATTCATAAACAAGTGCCAAACAATTAAATGTGGATAAAAATCTGAAAACATTATTTACATTTTTATACATGTGCTGTCAACAAGTCTTTTACTTGCTTGCTTTAAAAAGTTTTCAAATCATTTCAAATAATAAACCTCCGTGCTAATACTTTGATTTCTCCATGGTCATGTGATGTGCGATGAAATTATGCAGCATCAATAGTGCCATTCATTAAAGGATGACCGTTTCATTCTTGGCCCCGTCAACAAAGGGAATTTTTTTCACGTAAGAGTGACCTCTATTGACCGCCTTTTCTGTATAAATGGTGTATTAACTATAGGGTGGCCATATTCTGATTTCCAAAAAAAGAGGACGATTGGCACGGCATCGAGACACATTCAGACAGGCTTCTCGGAGGTTGATGAACATGCTTTATTAAAATTTTCTTCTGAAATAAAATACAGTGAAATCTTAGACTCATTTAAATTAATAATATATATCGTATATTTCGCTGTATAAGATGCACCGGCATATAAGACGCACCCAATTTTAAATGAGGAAGATCTAGAAAAAAAAAGATTCTGAAAACGGTCTCCAGTGTTTATTATCAATTGAGAAGGTATTTTTTTACCATAACAGGAGCTAGGCCCAAGCCGCGGCCTCTTTTACACCTCTCCTACGGCCGTGACCGCCCTCCGCTCTGTGGCACTCTGCATTCACCGTATAAGACGCACCAACTTTTCCCCCTCAGTTTTGGGGAAGAAAAAGTGTGTCCTATTACGGCGAAATGATAATAATGTTCTAAATATGTTAGAAAATCTATTTTCAACAATATATCTCTTAATAACTGTAATAACATAAATAATAGAAGTCTCACAAAGATACAAACTTAACAAACAAAAAGGATCTATACTTTTCATCTTTAGCTCCGCCAACAAGGCAGCCTCTTGTTTATTACGTTGTGCAACAAAGTAGTACCGTAATATTGTGTACAAAGAACCGGTCAAATAACGTACATGCGTAATGGTCCTATGAAAAAGAGTGAACAACGGACATTTTCATGAATTTATAAAACCCGACCGGACGTCCCTGACTGGATTTAAAAAGTGGACATGTCCATGCAAAAGAGGATGATTGGTCACCCTAATATTACTGTTAATGGTCAGTTTCATTGAGCCGTGTTTCATACCCGACTTCAGACTCCCCCCTTGTCAGTATTACTATGTGTGCCAACTGAATTTCTGCCATAAATCATTCACTGCTCTGATTGGCCAGAGGTCTTGAATATTCACAACCAGCTAGAACATATATTATCTGAAAAGAGATGAAAAGGTGGCCAGCGGCAATGCAAAAGTGAGCTTTAATTTTAGCATCAATCATAAGAAAATTAATCTCTAGATGCAAAACAATAATGTCAAAGCTGATCCCAAATTGAGAAATGTTCACTTTATTATCACTAATACTTTTTAAACTGTTGTATTTGTGGAGCTGGATCCAATGAGTCCAGGTTCAAGTCCAACCACAACTGCTATGATGAAACATACTTGATATTACATCTACATTGAGACATGAGGTGTTTTTATCATTAAGATCTTTATTTTTCAATGAGACCTTCATAAAATCGTATTATTCTACAATGACATGATAACATTTGAATTAAAATTTTCATTTCAATTGGATCTGCATTTGACAGAATGGAATTAATAACATACAGTTAAAGAAATGATCTGGGGCATCACAGCAGCATAAAGACTTGCAGTGGGTGGAGTTTGGATGTTCTCTCTGTGCTGCAGAGTGGTTTGAGTGGGTTTTGTTTGGCTTACATTTTGGCATTCACTGGGTGTGTACTCTAATGCAGTGCCATGCAAGGATGTTCATGGCTGGTGAGGCACTGACGCCATCAGTCAGATTTACAAACGATAAAAAATGAACCCTGCAAAGGTTCTTATTTAACCATTTGATTGACAACAGTTAACATGTTTTAAATGTAATTTCTAAATATTTCCATATGGAACCTGTGGACAAACACACAAAAAAGCTACCAAACTTAACTTGCTCTAAAAGAAAGTTCATGAGCCACTTCTGAATAAAAGAGGTGATGACTTGTTTGTAGAAGTGTCCCTTTTTACTCAGTTTTTAAATTCCCTGTTTCAAAGGAGATCAATGCCAGAAAGCTGCTACTTATTTTATTCTTTAGCTGAGGTAAACGCTAATCTCTTGGGATCATCACTACCTCCTAGTTTGAGGTCTGACAGCTGCATGCCTTGCCTCTAGTTTTTCACAGCAGGCATGTCATGATTGCTCTGCACAAGAAACCTGTTACACAAATACAATTGTTGATAAAAAACAAATCAAACAAACAAACAAAAAAAAAACAACCTTTTTTATACCTCAGGTAAACTATGTAAATTCCTTACATGTTTGAACATTTTAATACCAACTTACAGAAGGACAGGAAAACCGATCGTGCCATCCAAGGTGAGACTTTGTGTCTGAACCGTAAATGTGAAATTCAGCGATTTTTGAAAACAACAAAAAAACATACAAAGTGGCGAGTGTTTCAGTGAAAAATAATTGTAAAACACACATTACTGAATAAATATATAATAATTTAATTGATTTATTTGTTTTCTTCCCATAATTCCAAGTGAGGTCCTCCCTCACCTGCCTCCTCTGACCACGTCACTGCTCTGATTTGTTCATTATCTTGATGCAAGAGAGATCTTGCAATGGAATGTTAACCTAACCTTGAGCTATGGGTTCGACACTGGACTCCTGTGACTAGAATTCATAACCGAATACAGCGTGTGAATGTACCGATGTTCTTTGAATTTCAAACTGGCCATTTACATGTCATTTGTACATGCAGATGTTTTAAACTTAGCAAATACCTGTGAGTGAATGACCCACTCCAGTATATCTCTGCAACTTCCTCATGGAATCTCACCAGGCCGCTCTTAGGTTGTGCTGCTGGATTGCAAGAGCACATCAAAATCTTTAAAAAATGAACCAGACATTGTAGATTCTCTTAGAAACCCCAAAACAAGCATCTTGCAGACGTGGTCAGACTTCTCAGCGACCGGTCTGACCACTGACAAGAATGATTTATTGACAGCGCAGCAGGTAGAAGAAAGGATGATTTAATGACTTGCTGCTTTCCCAAGAGAGACCTTCAAATTTAGCATTTTTTTTCTTACTTTCTCTTAATGGTCAAACTGCACGGGGTGTTCCAATGCTACACTCAACATCTTGCACACTTCGTCATTATTAATCCACACATCTGTTTTTAATCTTCACTTGAGCATCTCATCATCTTCACTTGTTTACTTGTGTTTCATCAGAATGAAATGATCCCACCGCTGCGTTGACTAATTAAGCACAAGTCTTATCTGCTGAATGATGATGAAAATGCCATTCAGGATGTTAATTAGCATGGATTATGACTGGCATTCTTTTTATAGACAGAAATACCCTTATCCCTCAGATATTTTTGTTATCAGTCTATGAAAAAGAAAAATAATTCCAGGCCATTAGGGGATTTAAAAGCAAGATGCATCTGCATACAGTATGAAAAACTGCAGTAATGTTGTAGCACGGTATTGATCATGAAAAACATTGTTACAATAGCTTTTTTTGAAAGACACTTTCATAATTAAAGATGATTCCACACCAAAGTGCTTCAAAGAACTTTGGATTTAAGAATTGCAAAAGTACTGGGCACTTTTGTTTCCACATGTCAATTACTGGTCATACATAAAAATAAAAAAAATCATAGTTGTTAGCATTACCTTTGAATCTTTCTCTGGTGGGGAACACATACAATTTTAGTTCACTCAGAAGTGTAAATCCTGATAGAACGAAATTACTTTAAATTAAACTTGCTCCAAAGTTCTCTTAAAATTTCCTGTTAGTTGACTGTGGACTTAAGAAAATCCAGTGGACTAACCAAGTCAACACTGACCATGGAAACCTAACACTAGACTACAAACAAGCCAAGCAGGATTTTGTGCCTTTCTACAATTCACTCAGACACTAGGACCTCAGTTCCCTTATTACATATACTTTCATCTGACAGAGGACATAGGCACTGAGCAACAGTCCAAGGCCCTCATGGGCATTGTCAACAAGATATTAGGGGCATATGAAATATTAACGGATGCCTCAATCTGTGGTGGTCTAGTGGTAGTTTGCTTAAAGAGGCCATATTACGCCATTTTTAAAGCCTTTAGAATCAAAGATGTAACCTATGCATCGTAATAATATTTATCATGAATAAGGTCATGTTTTCAGTCTCCCCCCCCAACACACCACTAGCCCCTGTTCCACTTTGCTTATTCCACCAATCCCACCCGGTGGTCAGAACTCAACGAAAAATCTGTACCAATCATCTCTTTAAAAGCTGTATTAACTTCATCATGTGGATATATAAAAAAATGTTTACAAGAGACAGTTTTTTTTTTCTCCATCCTCTCCAACAGCGCTTTTGCTTCTTATGGAAACGGGAAGTGAATGGTTGGTGTAGAAAAACAATCTTGCAGAATATTTTCTCGAGCTCACCAAAGCATGCACAAACAACTGTAGATACAACTTGTTCCTGAGGAGAGCACAACAATAAAACATGGTAGAAAGCTCTAAAAAGTCTTTTAAATCTTTATTATGGGCCCTTTAGCAAATAGTGTGGCTTGGTAATGGCAAACAGCTTTGAGTTTCCACATCTAAAGTGTTTCACGATCATTTTTTCACATTTGCTTTAAGTTGGTGTGAAACTTTTCCAAAACCAAAATTTTCATTTAAAATGATAAAAATTCACATTTCTATTATTACCTTTTTAAACAATTTTTGGCCTGTACTTGACTGGTCCAGGTTCAGTGCTGGCGCAACAGACTGTTTTTGAAAAACTTGTATGCTGTAAAATACAGAGAGAAATGAGCATACGCCAGACATGAAGCTTCCATGGAGAAATGCACAATGTGACATTAGTAGATGTGGCAAACAAATTTACATTTTCAGAGACACTGTATTATATTTTTATTAGTCTGTAAACCAAAATCCACATTTCAAGATTTAAACACTTGTGCTATATATCACTGTGTTCCCAATCTGCATAATATTTGACTTTCACTTTCGAAAATAGTGACAAAAAATATGGAATATTTATAATTATCTCAAATTTCAAAATTACAAATAGTGCAAGTATTTGTACCATTCCAGTGTGTTGTACAAATACAAACACAACTGGAAATGATTTAGAAGACTGATGCAAGGATTGGATTTGGGTTGTTCTGTGCAATAATGAGTGTAAAAAGGCATCAAAGCTTCCATGTTATTTTTAACACCACAGTATTTAAATAAAAACAAAAAACAGTTCTTGATCTTTCAGTGTTATTTCAGGAGCATGTGTAAAATGTTGCTGATTCTGAAACTCTAGAGTATTTAGCTGTTGTGAGAGATAAAGCGATATCTGTGAGTGAGCACATCGATACAAATCCCACTTCTCTGGAGAATTCCATCCAAGATGCTCAGGATCTTAAACGTTTGCTTTTTCATTCCTGTAGTGCAACACGTGAAGAATACAAATCATCTTCACCGATCCCTTGTAATTCTTCACAACAGCACTAGGACATTGAGGTATGGATCTCATCTGCTACAGCTTTTACCATTGTTGACATCAGTTACAGTGATCTTTAAAATGTTTTCAAATATAGCTATATACCAACAAAGATACTACTCGCAAAGTCCTTCGGGCCATTTATACCATTTACTACAAATTCTTGACCATCATAGCCATGAAATGTCAACCCAAGCCAATTAACAGACAATAAACATGTCATTGCAGTTTCATAGAAAAAAATATATACTATATATACATATTACCTGAAAAACTAGATAATTTCATGACGAAAAGCTAGATATTTGTCAATTTTTGTCCTTTTACCAACAACAGAATTGGAATGGATATGCCTTATGGTAATTGTTTGGACTGTAACAATTAACCTTACAAATACTAATAGGTATTTTGTAATTTGTGTAGAATAATACACATTTAGGATAATACAGGTGGTACACCAAGACTTATGTTGAAATCAAGTGAATGGTCTCCATTGGTTAGACTGTGATCACCGGCTCCCTGACAGTATAAAACGTGCTGGCTTTCCTTCTATCCCTCTGGGAGTACAGCTCCTACCGCCACGTCCTTTCTCAGCTGAAGGCATGTGAAAAGTGTAACCAAACAAGTGACACCATGTGACCAAATGAGCCAGTCACAGCTGTTTGACTTGTGCGTTCCTTGGAAATGGACACATCGATGCACTGCATTTGGTGGGTAAGGTCACATTAGTGCTCATGTACTTAAACTTAAAGATGCAGATGCGTAGGGGTAAAAAGGCCTTAATTGTTTTAAATGTCATCCAATAACATTGAAACGTTGAGACATGGCATAAACACCCAACTCCTCTCTCTATTACCAGAAAATGTCTATATAGAACATCCCATGGAGGAACCCATCAGAATCCATTAACGCACTATTGCAGGTGGTTAGAAAGTTTTCTCAAGTTATTGTGAAAATAAAAGTCTCCAAATTATTATTTAAGCAAAAATATATAATGACAAATTTACTCAAAGCAGCTACAATTTACTTCTAATCTGATTTCGACTATGTTTTCATGATCAATTTCTCAACTCAAACTTGTGAGTGTTTGGTTAGTTTTACACTTAGCAGACGCTTTTATCCAAAGAAACACTGTCATGCAGCCAACTTCAAAAAGGCTCTTTATTTGGAAATAAAAAAAAGTGTGATTCCATGTGTTTATTCTATTCTATGTTTTTCATCTTGCCATAGCATTATTAGTATGTCTAAAAATTGGTTACGAAAAGAGCAAACCTGAAGCTTAATGCATCAAGGCACAAATAGATGAAATATTTCTAGAATGATTCTACAAATTAATGGAGATGACCGTAATAGAGATGATGTTTGACACTTACACTATAGGTGTCCCTTAAGTTTGATCTTGAACACTTGCACTTTTTAATTGATATAGATCGGGGGTGTCAAACCCAAATAAATACTTGGATGAGGATGTAGGTCATCTTTGATTTGCATTGGAATAATGTTTTTTTTTCTTTTTGACTAGATTATGCATGAAATCGTGACAGCTGTGTGGGTACATGAATGGTCATAATTGACCTTCAGAGAGTTCAAAAGATACAAAAACCTCTTTCTCTAGAAGTGTCTGTGAGAAAGAGAGCGAAAGATCTTCCTCATGTTGGACCTCTTTCAAGTGTTTAGGGCATAGGGCAAAAGTGTTCATATATGACATTTAGATTGTAGATTTTGACTTTGACCTTGACTGTTTTCGACGTATCAGCCTCTTGTCTCATGTGTGAAATGGAATTGTTTGAAAGCAATATTATTCCAGATGAAATGTTCCCTGAGGTGTTTCTGTGAACCGAGTTACTGTATCTGCCATAAGAGGATGAAAATCAAGCCATTTTTATTTCTCACTAGCCATCTGGACACTAAAAGGACCCACGGTTGCTATGGTGACAGAATATTTTGACAAGCAGCCCCCTGTGAGAGATCACAAAATACGCATACAGTACGGCAGACTTAAATATGTGACTGCCACTAGAGCAATCAGCGCAGCACTGAGCTTCTGAAGGTTTATGTATTTCTAAAGCATTTGGTGCCTACTCAGAATCAACCCACAGTGACTTGGCAACAACTAGATTTGAACCCTTCATGGCCATTTAATTTTCATGGTGATTGTTTACTGAATAAATAGAGTTCCTCTGAGGACCCTGGACCTCCTTTATAAACAAAAGGCGGGTTAAAAGGCTCTCTCTCTCATTGGCAAACTAATGGAAAACGCGGTAAAGCAGCTGCTTCCACTCATTAAACCTGCCCGGTGCTGCTCTTCTGGATGAACACTGAGGCCCTGGTCATCTTAATAGGTTTTATGAAAATAGTAATGAGTTCTTCCCCATTCTTTTTGTTGAATCTAAAGAGATTCAATCTTTCAAGGAGATTGGTTATATATTGACCTTTCAACATTCCAGAAATGCATAAAAATAAAGTTGATATTATTATTAATGGTTTCAATGCCCCCTAAATTTAAATAATGTCTGTTGGAGAAAAGGAGGATTTTGATGATTGTTGTGATTTTCTCAGGGTCGAAATGGTACAATACTCAACCTTTTCCCCATCCAAGAAAGTTCATGTCTCTTTTTGACCCTGGTGGACTACCGTTCCAAACTTTGATGCAGGAATTCTCTCGTTGAACCCATAACAGGGTTGGAATACCAAACTAATTTTTGGTGAAGTGAAGAACTTATTTAAACTTTATGATTGATTAATATCTGAATTACAAACTCCTTGATCCATTCGTTTAGTGCTTAATCTTAATTTCTGGCTACTGTTCTGGATTCTTTTTTATTCTGCAGAAACTCAGCCAGTTCCCAATCAACAGTCCCTCCCAACAAAACCAAAAAGCTATCATCCAATTATCATCAATTCCTTAAAAGACTCATCCTTGCACCTCCTAAACTGTCAGATCTACAGTTCACATTGACTGACTCACCAAAGTGACTGTGTACCTGGTTAAAATCTTGCTTCCTGATTCCATTGCTGTGTCACAGAACCTCTGCTTCAACCAACTCTCTTCAAGATCCTGCTACTCCAGCTTCTGAACCTGTGTTAGAGTGTTTTGGTCTTACTTATGCTGTCTCTGCCTCTTTGCTTCCTTTGGAAAGAACAATATTGTTTTGTGCACTCTATTTGTATATGTATATTTGAGAATTAACCTGAGCAGAAATGATACTGCTTCCTTCTCTCCTCTCAGAACTGAGACAGCTATTGCATTTTTATTTAAATGTTAATGTTTATTTAAACACAAATGGCTTAAGTGTTATATCTATTGTTTTTAAAGCCACACAAGCATCAGTACTCAGTCAAGCTTTCAAAGTATGTTTTTCATGAGCTACTTTATACTTTTAGACAGGTGACTTATTTTACTTAAATACAAATGCCATATCCTATGTTCCCCCTTGTTGCCTGTTCTTTAGTTCGACGCCTGATGTGACTCTGAGTAATTGTCTGCAGCTGTTCACCTGTCAGTTTAGTCGGATTGTCCTGTGTATTTAGCCCTCTTCATGATAGCAATCCTCTGTCAGTAATTGCTGAATGTCACTATGTTGAAGTCGTCTCCTGCATTCCTTTTTGTTTATTAAAGTAAGTCTTTTATTGTATATTTGGGGCTTGGCATACTTGCTTCTCTGAGCTGCAGTGGTTTGTACACTTGCCAACTGTGTAAATCTCAAACGTTGCATGTTGCTATCTCCCACTGTGAAGTGTGTGGCTTTCTCTGAATAGACAAATGTCAAAACAAACACGGGTTAAAAAACACTGATTCATTTCCAAGCGATTTAGAACCTCTGAGTTTTAAATTACTGATATGGTCAATTCACACTGGATTAAAAGGATGAAGGACTCTGTAATTATTATTAACCAAGTCCCAAAATATTACTAATCCTATGTGCATAGCTGTAGATACTCAACAGCGAAAAATCATAATAAAAAAAAACACACACACACACACACATAAACGCAATACCTTTACCAATCTGGTGTTAATACGAGAAAAAAGTAAAACAATTATTTCACCAAAAATAAAGCATGACTCACTGAACTAGATATAAACCTAAATGTTAAATCAATATACCTTGTGTTAAATGTAATGATTTCACAACTTGTATAAACATCTTCAGGCTTCACATCATAAATAATGTCTCTAAAAATGGTTTCACTGTGAAAGAGAAATAGAGTAGTTTGGCCAGAAGCATCTATGGATTTCTGTCCTTGGCACCTTGGGATGGAGCAAGAACAATGTTGTTTTATTCACACCACCACAGCAAGCCATGTTTGAGACGTGAAAGTGAAAAAGCAAAACAGGGAAAATATTTGAGCCAATGGAAGCCAGAGGCAGTATTGCCTTTCGCTGAAAGTTGTTGAAATGTTCTTTTCATCTTTATTCGTCCGCCGTGACCTTGCTGAGAGGCTTTTAGCTCTGTTTTATAATATTCAACTTTATGTACAAAAGCCAGACAGTAATAAAAAGATCCATTAAATTCATAATGCATCAGTGGCACGTAATTAGCAGAGTTTAGTTCAAAGATCATTAGCTTTTTAACTGCAGTTGTAAAACACAGCTTTTACAAGCTTTTTGTGAACAGTGCCAATTACGTTGATTAAAAAAAGTCCATTGTTTTATTTGCACTATGCTACACATTACCAATATGTGAATCCCAGAATATATGTTGAAAATGATCAGCTAAACTTAAAAACTTAATTCACTGTCAAGAACTTTATTGACTTCTAAAGATATATTACCAAATGTCATTTTTTATTCTGACTAAGATATAAGCTGTTGACATTCACACTTATTCACATTCCTCTTTTCAGAACAGACCTTGAGTTTTTAATAGCACAAGTAGATAAATAACGATCAAAGTAGAAGTCCTAAAACTAGAAAAACAAGTCTTGAACACAATGAATCGATCAACCTTGAGTCTCATCTGCTTGACTTCTAATTCTTCACATTAGACTGGCTTTTTAAAATGTATTTATTGCATTTTCAATACATATAGAATAGATGTACGTAGCAGTATTTCTGCTGAACAATTTTAATAGTAGCTTCTAAAATGGAATTGTTTAATCATGAAATACAATACACCACGTAATGCTTGAGAAGCAACGGAAACACAAATGCCCTAAATCTGTCAGATCATAGAGCGTCTCCTCTTTTAATTACATCTATAGGAGTTGGGAAATGGGATTAAGAAAAAAATAGGCAGTTATCTTAATTAAAAATGCCTTTGCAGAGATATTGTGTTGCATTGATTTAAATACAAAGAAGTATTTTATTTTTTTAGTAGTTGCATAAATTGGAATGGCCAATTCCCACTTTTTTACAGTGACTGAAGTGAGCAGATTTCCTCTGACACTCCTAGTGCGGAGAAAAAAAAAGAAGAAAAAAGAATTTGAAATTCAGATTAATAGTATTGACCAGCATGGCAACTTTTGGGGCAACTATTTATTCTCTGTCTATATATGAGGCAACTATATTCATAAATTTTATTAAGACTTAAACTTCCATACATCACTACAACACCCATTACCTGCCTCTATGCACCATTTACCCAATTTATGGTAGGCTACTCCCAATTTAAACCTCCCAGCACTTCATCAGAAACCTATGGATGACATCATGGACACCACACTGTCAAGATTTAATCTTTTAGTGGTAAGGTGGTTTATTCATCAATGAATGGTAAGACAAGGGCTGTTTTTATTCTATAACACTGATTAATTTGAATCTGTAGGTCATTATTTATACGACATGACTTGAACTTTGATAAAATTACATCATTTGTTTACCAAAGTGGATTCCCATTGATTCAAAGTCAGACAACACATTTTCTCAAAATGCCTGCTGCTTGTTTGCTCTTTGGAAAGTGGAGTATTGATTAGAAAATGGCTTTTGCATTGTACTATAACTTTAAATGCTCAAATAGTTTTTCTCCATAAGTTGCCAAGGGCTTCTGGGTAGTATTGCATTTTGTGAGTGTTGCCTTTGTTTGAGGAAATATAGAAACCAGTTTTTGGTGCTTAAACTGCCCATTCAAACGCATGCTGTGAGATTCATTGTGGTCTCTTTCTATGCAATCTTTCTGTTAAATAGCGCAATATAAGGAGAACTGCGTTTTATAGAGTGCCAATTAAAACAGTGCCTCTGGATGCTGTTGGCTAACGTACAAAATTTTCAAGCTTATTATTGTTGGATTGTATAAAAATGTTCATAATCAGGGTTTCTTCAGGGAGGAATTACATTGTACCTTGTCCTTTGAAACTGTACAGAATTAATTTCCCAGAAATGGCCCCAATAGATACAGTGGCATGCAAACTTTTGGGCTCACCTTTAAATGTTCACAATTTTCCTTCATAAAACATTGGTTGTTCAACTTTCACACAATGACACTGTTCACACTTTGACCCTCTTCTTGTAATGGGAACCAGATTCTGGTTCCAGGACACATCTGTCCTGAAGCAGTTTTTCTGCATCTTCCAGCATCTAGTGATCTTGAGTAGAATCCATGTGCACCCCAACTTTTACAAGATTCCCAGATAAGTGTTTTTCTTGAGTTTCAAGTGACACCATATGTGGCATGTGCAGAGGAAATGTTTTCTGTTCATACTGCATATCCTTGTGTAAAGTGCACTGAACAATTGAACATCTGCAGCAAGATAATGTTGTATGTCGTTGAAGCTGGTCTGTGGGTTGACTGTGACTGTTCTCAGCATTTATAAAGTAAAAGCATGAAAATTTATAGGAGTGCCCAAAACTTTTACTTACCACTATATTTTCTTAATCAACAAAAATTAAGGGTCAAGCTTTATAAAAAAAACAGATTACATTATGAGAAGGACAATTTTAATTGCTATCACCTGCCTGTCGACACCAACTCAACCACCAAACAGAGTGAACCTACCACTACAGCAACGCTGGGAGGAGAGAGAGAGAGAGAGAGAGAGAGAGAGAGAGAGAGAGAGAGAGAGAGAGTTCTGGGCTTGGGCTTGGGCTTATTGGTAGTGGTGTAGCTCAGATTCAGAGTTAGAGCAAAAAAAATACACTCCTGAACACTGGTGAGTGAGCTCAGAAATAAAACACATCCCACGAATATCATGTATCACAAACTGTGGTTAAAGCTACAGAAATTAAAACTCGTAAACAGTAGGAATTAGCTGTGTTTGAACAACGGCAGAAACCAGTTTGAATCAAGAAAATATGCCACATAAATCCAGTAAATCCCACATCCAAGCTGTTTTATCCAGATTTTATGAGAAAAGGATGAAATCATCAGAAAATCGTGATTCGCAGGCACGATACGCCAACAACCCAGAAGCAGATTTTTACATGTCCCAGTCAGTGTTGCAGTGGGTGAAATACAATCAGCTCTGTGCTGGTCTGACGGTACCAACCTAAACCCCTGTTCCCTGTCTCTATCCCTAGAGGCATTAAGCCTGTGGGCTTGAGAAAAGTGAGAGAGGGAGGGATGGAGAGATAGAGACTTTTTCAAAGGAACTGGCAAAAACTGCTGCCAGGGACATCTTGCAAAAGTTGGCACATGATTGAGAGGGAGTGCACTTACACTTATCTTACAGACAAAACCTTTCCTCCTGATACTTTTTCAGAGCTGCTGACAAATGGGGTCAAATAATGGAGCAGCTCAACATGTGTGACTTATTTGATGATGAAGTCTAAAACACATTGAGATTCGTTAAAAAAAGAAGGCTGCGTTTGTTTATTAGCATTTTTGGCATTAGATTCCATCTGCAAACACTCAGTTGGCAGTCAGTATTTCTGTCTAGTCTAGACATAGCACCGAATCTGTGCAAATGACATTCTTTTGGCCCATTATAAGCCATTTTCTGTTGTCCTTCTGTTACTGGATCTCACTTAGGTCTAAAATGGAGCTGGATGATTTTATTTTTCAACTTTATCTTTAAACTTTTAATTTAACTTTTAAACTTTAAACTTTCCACATACATATTTTTTCTTAGTTTATCCAATATATGATATAATGATTAAAGGAAGTGCCAAATTGCTCACTAACAAGGTTTTTGTTCAATTTTCTTAAAAAATTTGATGACTTCCAAGCCACAAAACATTGCAAAATCCAAATCAAATTTATATTTTCAGTTATGCCTTGGATTTGCCTTTGATACATCAATCTTTCTTAACCAGTTGTTTATTTTTTCACCATCCTGGCAATGCTGCTGTTCGCTTTGAGGGATGAATCATTCCACTTTTATAAACATTTTATCAAATGTTCCTCTATTGATGGTATGATCTCTCCCTGGATCTGGAACTGTGATTTATTGGTCATTTTATCCTTTTAGATCATCATGCTTTATGATTTCCTTGGTTTAAACTTCATTCGTGCACATGAAGCCACATTATCTAGACTCGTCAGGATCCATTTAGTTTATAAGGTTGAATCCTCTTGGGGAAACCAAAGTTCATCTTTGTTTTTATGTTTTATTCCTTCTCTGCTGTTATTATAGTCAATTTATTCCCATGGTGAACAATATGGGAAAGATCATCTAATGATCTCTCTTTCAAAGCTTTACCAATGGGTTATGAATTTGACAGTTTGGGACTGTAGACAGGTGGGAAAAGTAATTCAGGAGAATTCCCCAAATACCGTATGCAAAATGAGTTCTGTTATTAACCAAATTTAGACTTTTTTGGTGACAAATTTTAAGTGAGATGTACATGAACATGTATAGTTGATTTAAAATGCCATTTGAGGACCTTTAAGACTAGTCACTGGGGCTGTGGTGATGGTAGGACTAAACATTTTTTTGTTTTATTTATTTTTTTTTACATAAACTATATTACAACAGTTCTTTTAAAATTGTAATAATGTATTGTTTCATTGTATTGAAGTTTTGTGTAGTGCTTTCTTCAACTTTGTTGCGGTAGTATTTTTCCACAAATACATTGATTTGATTGAATTATTCATTCATTCATTCATTTTCAACCTGCATATTCCCTTGTTTGGGATCACGGGGGTATACCGGTGTCTATCTCCAGTGCACATTGGGCGACAGACTGAATTAATTGTATAATATAGATCTTTCTTAAAAATTGCACTACACTGCACATGTCATCCACAAATATCACTACCAAATATCCTTTGGCAGTGCACTTAGTCATGGTCATTTCTGATGTTCACAATGGGGAGGAGTTGTTACTATAGTAACTGAAGCCTTTACAGAGATTGGATGATAAATTTATTAATGGCCTGCAAACATCTCATTGATGGTGGAAAGTGAGGAGAAGGATCTCATTGGCTCGGAAACCCAATGTAATGTCAAAGTCAAGGTTTGGGGAAAAGCATTTCTGAACTTATTACATGTTTAACCTTGAGGTAGATGAGGTACGGCAGCAGAAGAGCACACTGGGAATCACTCCTGACAGATTGGAAGAGGAAACTGTTGGTTGTTTTACAAAAACCTCTAAAAATTGACACTGTTGCTCATATCATAGTTTAACGAACTCGAGAGTTTTTATCTGTGCATTAACAGTCTTATTTTAAAGAATGTGTGATGTTAAATGTTGAAGCTTTTTTGACTTTGTTAAACAATAATTGACCAATATCTGATCGGGTGCAAATTTGCCATGCGTGTTGAGTCCATGCCTGAACACATCTATATAGCAACCTGCATTATCTGTTATAGCTCTACCAGATGGCCAAAAGAAATAGAACATTTAACATCGATAAGGTGCTTCTTTCACCAGTTTTGATGTGTGAGAAAAAAAATGAAATAATGACAGAACAATATTCATTCTCATTCATAGTGCCACCTGGTGGTAATGACATTTTTTATTCTGGTTTGAATTTTTTTAATTCATCAGTTCCCATTTTTCTGAAGTTTCACCAGATCTCTCTTAAATACATCTTGTAAATTAGGATTGGTTATACAAATAACCCAACAGGTGATGATGCCTGCGGTGCTCGAGCCCTTTGATTGCTGCTTGCATCTTTAATTTAGTGTTGTAGTATAATTATTCAGGCATCAACCAAATTCATCAGGGAAAGCTTTCCACAAGGTTTAGGAGTTCTTATGGGACTGTTTTATTCCAAAAACTGTTCTACTGGGTAGAGATCAGGACTGTGGGGGCATTGAACGGTAATCAGTCGTGTTGGAACAGGAAGGAGCTATTCCCAAACTGTTTTCATAATGTAAGGTCCATAGACAGAATTAAATTCACTGCAACTAAAGGGTCAAGCCCAGCTCCTAAAAATACACTTAATGATAGAATCATTTTAAGAGCACTGGCTGCCCTACCAAAGTATGGTCAAGGTTGCTCTTAGAACTCTCTTTAGGACCACAACGTGTCCCTTGTTTGTTAAACGTTGTTATTGCAGTGGTCAGTCACTTACATCGGCATATCACTTCAGCCTCTTGTGCTGGCCGTTAATGAACAGAAAGCAAAAACGTTGTGCTAAACAAATTGTTTTTAAGAATTATTTTAAGCATATGTCAAAAATGATGTTTTCAATTCATGATAATAATTGAAGCGCAGTCTATATTGCAGTTTTTTCATTCATCCAGTCGGTAGTTTATAATAAATGGCTTTGCTTTGGATATAATCAAACTTCTCAGATGACATTTCTTCTGACTCTCTCAAGCATTTCCAGTCTACCTTGTTCGAAAGCACTCGATTTCATAACGTTTTCTGATTACATCGCTTTGCACTCTCAGGGGTGTCGAGTATTGAAGGCTGTATAACTTATTGCATGTTTGAATTATTCATCTTTCCAAGTTTTGCCTGAAAATTATTTGCCAGAATGAATTTGTGTAAATATATTGAGACTTTCCTGCAGACTTAATATGCACCAAACAATGATTTTCACATCTCTCTACAAAAGAAAATGGATGACTTCTTTGAACAATAGAAATGCTACATACATGTACCATTTCAAACTTAAATTTCTGTTTAAAAATCTGTTTTGTGATGTGTGCTACATACAATTATATTACAGTGTGCAATTGCAAATACAGCTGGTAAGGAGAACAGCCAAGAAAACGTAAAAACATTTATGCAGATTAAAAATCTTCATCGCAATTTGAAACCTTTATAAATGTAGTACATTTTAAAGGATGTCGAAAACAGATAACAATTTACACTGATTAACATTTATTGAAGTTAGTACTTACTAAGTTAGTAAACAGAACAAATGTGAGGGCAATTCAAAGGAAAACTATTGGGTTTCCTCTTGTTTTCCCTATTCTGAGCCTGTGTTCAGCTCTATCTCCCTTTCTCTGCTCCTGCCCCTCCCTGACAGTTTCTTCCTAATTACCTCCTCAGCTGTTCCTGATCGTGTTATCTGATTCTCTGTTTCTCCTTTCTGTCACTTGTTCGTTTTCACTTTGACGCCCCCTGTTTTTGCCCTGTCGCTCTTCTCCTAACTCTGTATTGGTGATTTGTATTTTGTTACCATAGGAGTTCAGTTTGCCCCTGTTTCAATATGTTTCGTGTGTGAGAGTTAGTCCCCCCCCCCCACACACACAGAGTATGAGAAACAAAAAAAACCTTCAGTATAATGTTATAACAAGATGTACTTTACTTTTATGCATTTAACACACGCTTTTATCCTAATTGACTTACATTTTCGGAGAAAACACAACAAGCAGTTTGTTACAAGATCGGTTGATAATAAGTACTCGCAGACAAGGTTCCAGCTGTTTCCAAGAGCTTTTAATTTGTAATTTTTGTTTTTATTTAAGTGCTCTCGGAAAAGAAGAGTTTTTTTTACTTTCCAGATTGGTATTTTAATGTAATTTGATGTGATATTTTGATTAAATGATTTTGTTTTGATGAAATAAATGTTTTATCACACTATAATGTAAAATATCGTTTCCTGTTGGAAAAAAAAAAACCCAGCTTAACTGTTAAACAAGTTGTTTGCACATCCTCGTTTGTGCAAACATACCTGGCAATAAAGCTCATTCTGATTCTGATTCTGAAGTTATACTATGGTACACATGTTTAATATAATGCAGATGTCATTTTTGTTTCACGAGTACACCACCTGGGCCTGCTCTGTAGTTGACGTTAATGTGGAGAGCACAAACGTACACTGCAGGCTCATAGGACTGTATGCGGATCAAGATTGGGTTTTTTTGCCTTTTACCTTACACATTTTTTGGACAGGAAATGACAGGAAATGAAGAGCATAAGATCATGAATCAAACTCATACAACTGCATACAAATCCTTTATTCTTTTTGCAAAGCATTATTATGTTTTTGCGCTTCTGATCATCACACAGTGTTTATGGGGTGAGGCTTCTTGTTACTAATCATTTTGGAAAAACAAGATTAGTTGTTTTTAAAAAATTCATTGTCTGTAGAACGCAATCAATTTTGAGCCATTTGCTTTGCATCTCATTTGAAGCTAAAGTTTATTTAAGCTCCACTGGGCAGATATTTGTGCAGAGAAGAAAGCGAATAGCGAACGATCACTTCAGCTTTGTTTTTACAACGAAATTCATTTACCACCTCTCTGTCTCACCTCCCTCTCGCCTCCCCTCATCTTACACATCCTCCTCTTCAGACATGAAATAAAGTCTTTAAATAGCCCTTCTCTCTGACTTCGCACATACGTGTTCTCATATGTTGGCCTGGGTAAATGGAAGATCATTAGCATGTGCACTAGCCCTCAACACTGTGATTACTAATATGCAGCTTTGTTGTTCCTGTGATTATGGAAGGTATAATTACTATAGACTGAGTGTGGCAACTGCTTCACATCATCTGGCAACCCATGGAAGCAATTTGGACATTTTTCTTTCTGTAATTAGCCAACACATTCCAGATATGTCCAAGTCTTCCCCTGGATGTCCAAGGCTACATGTGATGCAGGCCAGAAACATCTGACAACTTGTTTAGTTTTATTGGTGCACTTTAATATAGTCACATGTTTCTATTACAGAAAAGTGTAAAATCACAAAAAAAATGAAACTTGATCGTTCAGTTTTCTCAGCCTAAAAGTTGTCGCATATAAATATAGCACAGCAAGTATTGCAGTAGACCTACTGGAGCTAGCATGGTTCCAAGATTCACCAGTGAAGTTTGGTGAATGAAAAATCATGATCTGGGGTTACATCCAGTAATGGGGTGCGTGAAAGATCTGCAGGGTGGAGTGCAATATCAATAAATCTTAGCTACCGCTTATATTCCCAACCATAAAAGAGGCCAAACTCTGCAGCAGGATGGTGTTCTTTGACATGCTTGCATCTGCACATCAAAGTTCCTTGAGGCGAAGAAGATCAAGATGCTCCAGAATTGGTCAGCCCAGTCACCAGACATGAACATTACTGAATGTGTCTGGGGTATCATGAAAGAAAAAGCATGGAAGACAAAACCAAAGAATATTAATGAACTCTGGGAGGCAGACAAGACTGCTTTCTTAAAGCAATAAAGCAATAAATTGTATGAATTTTTGCAAAACTGCAAAGATGGAGTCATAAATTTATATTTGCAGTAATTTTGTTGAGTTTCTGTTTAGGCACCAAAACGTTTGTCTTGCCAAAATTTGACCTTTCTGTCTTTCTCGATTGAATGCTAAATCTTTTTTTTTTCAGTGAAGCTAATTGATTTCAGTGCATCAAACAGAATTTGGGAGGGTTTTTGCTTTTCATACGAGCTATCTGTAACCTCAAGGTTTGACACACATTTGCCACAAGCTCTCTGTACTTTCTCCTCATGAGTTCACTGAGTTTTGTGTGAAAGAAATTCGTGTTAGATGCCATTATTTAAAAAAACTGAGATTTAGTTACGCTGTTCGTCTACACACAAACACATTTTTTGACATTTTGAAAATGCTTTGTACTTTCTGTCACTGCTTTGATTACAAAGACCAAGTTTAATAGCGGAAGAAACAAGAACTGTGTACCTGTTTACTCTGCTATCATGGTTTACAGCATGTATACGATTTCTTTTGGTCTCCTGTTTGACCACTGAACAGAGGTGTTTTTGCAGACGCAATGCTGGATACCTTTTTTAAAAACCCACTTGCCACCTGTTAGTTTGGTAGAATCTTTACAGCGGTTCATGGATTTGTGGGTGCTGCAGTTTTTTGAAAATGCAGCAGAGTTTGTTTTCTCTTCTGGTAGAGAAAAGAAGCCTAATGGAACATTGTCTCACATGCAAACACACACACACACACACACGCACACATTCACGTTTACATGAAACCATATTCTGTCACTCGAAGGTGTTTCTCAACCCATGGGGATTTCTTTACAAAGCTCATCGTCACACAGAAGATGTTGTTTTTCTGTTAATCATTCTTTGGAAAACCTAATTACATCCTCCTCAGAGTGTCTCAGATGACTTTGGTATCTTCCATATCAACCTCTCATATTTGATTAGACTGAATCTGATGCCGCAGTGCTGTACAGAAAAGGCTGAACATCATGAACCTTTTAGCTTTGACCCTGTGGCCTGTATCTCCAGGTCCTCTGGGGATAGAGGAAGTCATTAGTTCACTTTCTCTGATCACAAGAAATTAACGTAGAAGCATATTGTGTTTTTGTGGGCGTAATATCTAATAGAAAATTAAATATGAACGTTTGTACAACCTGCATGATTGCTGTCTGTGACAGTCCACATTGATGACCAGTGACCACATTAATGATGGCCATGGCTCCTCTGACTCACACTTTACTCGTGGAACAATGCTAACAGAAGTCAGCTTATTTATGACCGTGTCGGGGCACTGTGAGGGGCTGCTGCTGATTTACCACAGAAAGTCAAAGAAAAGTGCTGGAGTAAATCAATTGTGCCCATTACTGCTGAATCCTGGCCTTGACTTTCCAACTAAGGGAATACGGCTAGCTTTTTTTTTTTCATCACACTTATGACGGCTACAGATGGACACATAGAGACCAGAAGAGATATTTTAATAAACAGGCAATTTCCCAAACTGGTGTGATTTGAAGCAAAAGGCATCCATGAATCCAGCAGCATTTCAA
The DNA here is from genome assembly GCA_007224835.1 of Danionella cerebrum. Lineage (NCBI taxonomy): Eukaryota > Metazoa > Chordata > Actinopteri > Cypriniformes > Danionidae > Danionella > Danionella cerebrum. Next base: position 789,132 of record SRMA01026116.1, on the reverse strand, counting down.
GGATTCTTATATGATTATTATGAATAAACTCTGACAAAATCACAGGAGTTACTGGTTCAGAATTGGTAGAATTTATTTAAAAAAAAAAGAGAGAGAATAAAATTAAGTTTTGAAATGTAATTATGCAAATATCACATTCTGAGATGTGTATATGTGAAAGTTATTCGTAAATGTTAATATTCCTTTATTTCAACATTCACTATTCAATTAAGTTAAGTTCCCCTCCCTCATCTGTCTTTACGCAGAGCAAACACAAAGACCTAAACGAATAATTGACCAGATTTTGTTGATACCACCCAGCAAAAACCAGTTAATACACTTTGTGAATGCCACTTTGGGCAACTTCACAAACAAAACATTAATAGTGGACTTATAACATTTTTTTTTAACTACAAGTGTTTCTTTTTACTATAATGAGCAAACAAATAGATATCTGATACCTCCATTTAGAAAAATTTCTGGGATGTAACCATGAAAACTTGTAAACACAATTCTGCAAAAACAAATCTACAGGTTTAACTACAGTGCTTTGCAAAGGTCAGTTAAATTTGGCATTGTTTCCTGGACATTGCTCAGAATCTGCAGATATTGAAGGGAATCTTTGTGTAAAGTGTGCTAAATAGTTGAAGAATGCACAGTCACACGGTCATTTGCTGCAAGATGATGTTGTTTTCCAGACAACCAGTGATTTAAAAACGAATTTCATAAAAATTTACCATTTACATTCCATTGTATTAATAATTTGTGATATAATAATTAGAGATTTGTAATAGCCATGAAATTAACTGAATAATTAAAGTAAGAAAATAAGAAATCATTCAAATATATTGCATTCTATAATTTACACAATACTTGTCTAGAGGGGTTCCAAAGTTTATAAAAGGCATATTATGTCTCATTAAAGGGGTAAAGATGTGTAACCAACACTGCAATACATCTTATGTCTGCAACACAAATTCGGGTTTGATTTGTTTGTTAAATGGATTTGCTGATACTTCTATGGGTTAAAGAAATAAAAACATTAATCAGAGCCATGACACGTATATGCCTTGTGAAAAAGCTTGTATTGATGGCTTTCTCTCATGTTCTAGTTTTCCTGCAGAAATGTTTTCTGTGTTAAAAGTTTAAGCGAGGGCAATGGAAATGTGCCTGAAAATCCGCACAAGAAATGATGGATGTCTCTTTGCCATAAGTGTGTTTTGTGTTCCTTCAAGGAAATCTGCAATGAGATGATCCCTGAGGACTAACAGAAATAAAACCGAGGTTGAAAACAATTCCCATTACTTCATAGCCAGCAACCGTGCAGTGTCACGATTCACTTTAGTCGTGACAAATTGCGAGACAAGTCAGATCCTTGAATCCATTATTATTATTTATTTGACTAGATTTCCTTTGTTTCTTACTTTTTTTATCTGCTATTGTTTGAGTCATTGTGTTCGCAGAGAGACAGAGGGAGAGAGAGAGAGCCAGCAATCTGGAGCTCGAGCAGCATGTTCTGAAGCACTAGAAGAGAACACCCACTCTTGCCTCTTACACAATCTCACCAACAGTGATTTCCTCTCCTGTAGTGTTGGCGAGGCAGTTTGGTGAGAGCTTCTGAGCTTCACGTCGTCATGAAACTTGTATCAGAGAATCCTGCAGCTTACTAATGAGGACTAAAAACCTGCAGACAGAGAGGAACGGGTTCAGATAGGACACTGTCCTAGGTGCTGAGAGAGAGACAGAGGTGCAACAGACGAGTCTTTTCTCGGCCGTATGCTCTCAGAATTCTCAAAACCCCTCAACTGTTATATAGCCTTGATTGTCAATATTTGTAGAAATCTCCCTCTCTCTCAAGACATACTTGAGGTCATGTGAAAAAACTTGTTCCTAATGTTTATGATTAATGTGGGGAGGCCTATAGCATAGGTTTGCATGTCGTCCTCATCATCACCGTCATCATCATCCCTATGCTGTGATATCATCCGTTGGTTTCTCGAGTCAGATTTAAGAAGCTGAAAGTTGTGAGATATCCATTCAGCATGAACCTATGGCTTCTATGGCCGCTTCCTTCATTAAACACTATTTTCAAGTTTAACATAACTTCTTTATATTATATTAAAGTCCCAATTTTAAGGATATGAAAGGATCATTTGTGAAAGGTTAAAAGTGCTGTAATTGGTTCATAATTTGAATTTAGTTTTACCTGATTTTCACAATGACTCGTCCATTTTCAGGTAATCATTAGAAATGTGAAAATTCGCTGCTTAAAGTGAATACTGGGAAATTCATCCCGCTTTTCATTTTGAGTGGTATCCCCTTAAAATTTGGGCGTTAGCTAGATGAACCTTTCCTCCATACCCCACTAAGGTTCAGATCCAGAGAGTAGCCACTCTATTTTTGATTACACTATTGCTAAGCTAATACAAATAAGAAAATTCTAATATTGTTTCTGACTAATTATTCTTCCAAAGTTATAGTTTTATAAGTTCAATAAGTTTTTCGATGTAAATGAGAAGAAACGACTCAACCATTTCAATTTGAAAGGTTTGTTCTCTCCATGCTTCTTCCAGAAAAAAACAACTTTTGAGGGAAGAAAAAGCCCAACTTTGATTGATAAGGCCTTATGAGTATATAGTAGTGATCAAGCTGATCTCAGGATGGCTGATTTCCTGAAGCATCAGTGGTTCGCATTCATCCTAGAGCATTCGCAGATGTGTGCTGTAGGATCTTTAATGTGTCTGCTGAGCTCGAGGTACTGGCAGCTTTCAACTCTCTATTTAAAGCACTTCTCTGAATTCTGCTTTTGGAGATGGAGATAATGCACAAGTGCACCTGTGGTCTAAAAGATAGTTCTAAGTCTGTCATTATGTTTGCTGAGCTTTTAAGAGCCGTGGAGTGTGAAAGATGAGTAACTTTTCAAGGTTTTTCTTTTTGCTCGGCATTACCATATTCATGGTAATATTTGAACTAAAAATGGTCTGTTTAATGACTCACGCTCACTTATGTGAAGCCTCTGCTCGAGAGAACTCATGCACACAAGCGTAACTACTCAATATAGCGCAGGTTCATTTGGGTTTGAAACAGCTAGAGAACTGAGCCTTATGAACAAGCAATGTATGGATTGCACAGGAAAGATTTAGTTATGGTAACCAAGGCAACTGTAATCATTGGAGTTTCAAATATTTATTTTCCAACACACTCATCCAAGCACAACCTATATACATCATGGATTCTGCATAAAATGTTGTTTTCATAAATAATTGACAATTCCAGATGATCCATCCCATTACAATTTAATGCATCCATCTAGTGTTCAGACAATTGTAACCACGAGAGCTCTGGCACACACTGCTCACACTTACCAAAAGTCTCAAACCTACTTTGCCACCTACAATCAACACTCCACATATTCAACTTTGGTTGAAATTCACTTAAAAGTGACAGTGTGAGGGGTTTCTAAATCATAAGACAGACATTTTCGAAAACGTTTAGTTCAAATGGGTTTGCTTTAAACCCTTAAGGCGATTAATCAAACGTTTTGCTACAGCCACTTTGCAGCAAAATAACTTAAATTATCCAATGATGTCAATGGTTGGATTTGAGGTGAGAATAACATTTTCAAATCAGTCAATCGGTGACGTGTTATGTCTGGATATTGGTTAAATTCAAACAGTGAAACCAATGAGATTCAAAACATGTTTTACTGCACCTTCTTCTCTTGAGATAAAAGAAGGCTGCTTAGTTTTAAAGGAGCACTCCTCAATGTTAGCAAGTTGTGTTCTGCCATCTATTCAGCTGTTCCCCATGGCGATAGCGCTTTTAGCATAGCTAAGTGTTCCTTTAGATCACTGAATCTGTTTAGACCAAAAGAATTTCCAGAAGAATGATCTTTTTTCTTTTTATAACTTGGCTGCAATATTTATGTCGTATTAAAAGCAAAAGAGATTTATGATCTATTAAGTCTGCCTATAGGAACTATACTCTTCTTCTGGTGTGATAACTATGGTGTCTTTATCTGAGTCAAAGAACCAAAAGGCAGGAAATAGGCACTCTAGTGGCCAAGCCCTTAATTAAGCACAATTTTACGGTTTATTACAACTTAAACTAATGAGTATTACACAAATCCACCCCCTCACAGTAGCCATGAAGCTCAAAGTGTTATGTTGTGAGCTTTTGGTGGCTTTTCCTGCTGAAAAATGGGGCACTTTATCATTTAGAGTTTATATGATCTGCTCCCTTTTGGGACCAGGTTGAATTTCAGTTTCTGTAACATCTATAAAGTTAAGAGGAGGGGGTTTCTGTTTGATTGACTGAGAAGAACCTACATTACTCAAGGCTGCCATTAGGTGGAGTATGCACCTACTGATTAAACGAAATGGTGTTAATTGGCTGATAATGGCCATTGACTGATAAGATGACATTCTATTTTGATTTCCCTGAAGGAATCCTCATGTTTTTGCTCAGAGTATGATTGTTTTGCTGTGTTCTGTGCATATATGAGGCCTAATTGTGCTTGGAAAGTCACAGAATATCGCACACCTCAGAACTGATGAAAATGTATATCTGATTGGGGTTTGAAAAGTGAGTGTGGCAAAATGACTCTATAGCGCCACCTAACACCTTCGGCACACATATGCACTTAACTATAAGTAAAAAGAATTTCCAAACTTGGCAGGAAGTCGGCTATTTTCCAATGTCTGATCGGGTTCAGATTTACCATGCGTTTTAAAAGGAACATACTATTTATTCATTCATTTTCCAACCCGCTTATTCCCTTTTGGGGTCACAGGGGGCAGAGGGTACAGGTCGCCAGTCCATCCCAGGACAACATTCACACAAAATTTCACATGTTTTTTGGATTTTGGGGGGAAACTGGAGTACCCAGAGGAAACCCACCCAAGCACAGGGAGAACAGGCAAACTCCTTCCAGGAAGTTCACCGGCGAGCCTCGAACCGAAAACCTTCTAACTGGAAGGCCACAGTGCTACCCACTACGAACCTGTGTCACCCATTGGAATTTACTATTTTATGAAAAATAACATTGCACACTTATGTAAGGGACCTACAAAAAATGTATAGGAGTGAGTTTACAAAACCAAAGAAAGTCAAGTTATTTTTGTAGTTTCTTGAAAAAATATAGCACCGTTTCAGGCCTTGTATTTTAACAGACTCCTAGAGATTTTTTTGTTTCTCTGTCAATAATCGTATACAAAACAATACCAGAAAAAACTCATAAATATTTTGACACTTTAGGATGTGGTTTTAATTATTTAATTTGCCTGCATCTTTCAGTATTCTTAAGAATTCTTGTTGAATCTAAAGGATTGGTCAAGTGTGTAGTGCAACAAACTAGAGGCAATGGCGCCGGAGATTCTCAAGCACTTTGATCGCTACATGCACCATTAATTAATGATTATTTCTAAATGAATGTGACAAGCATCTACTTTTAAAAATATTCTAACTTTAAAAAGTATTGCAGTTTATCAGATATCTTACAATTTTGTCAGTAGGCCATTACTTGTATTTATGTGTCCCTTAGGACAAAGATCAAATAATTACAAATAATAACCAATCTCTTCAGGGTGATTTTAACACATTTAGCAACATTAGGAAAACCAGAAAATTATGAGTGTGTTGGATATACTTGATTGATGAAAAAGATCACCAGTATTTTTGAAAGTCAAAAGAAAAGATCTGATATCTTCACTTAACCTAAATGCAACAAAATGAACAGCAGCTAAGATACATTATACCCACTTTTGTGCTGGAGAGACAATGAATTGAGATCAGGATCTAGATGGTGGCATAGATTACCTTTTTGCTTCGAGATCCAGCACAACACCACAGCCTCGGCTTCAAGATAACAATACACTCTATAACGAGTATCTAAAGGCCAAATATGAGGGGATTGATATTAACTCATGAACAAAGCATAAAAGATACAAGGAGATACCAACTAACACTTTGCAGCTTTTACTGTATTTATATGTAATAAGTTATTCACAACTCTGTGTTTTACAAGCAAAATGAGCAGTTTATACGGACTGTTTTACTCACCTATTCACTTTCTGAGAGCCATCAAGAAGCTAAACCCAGCATTTCCATCAAACTTCTCCAACCATGTTCTTTCAGCAGCTAGTTCTTAAAAAAACCAAGCAGTTAATAACACAAAAGGAACCCCAAAATAACCCCAGGAAGTTTGAGTTCTCGACCTTTAAAGCAGCTCAATCATTATAAAGTTTGTTCAGTCTTGGAAGTGTAAACTTGCAGTATTCTGTCAAATTAGCTTAACTGAATATAGAAAAAAGATAAGTCACTCCGAAGTGTGCATGGGTTAATATGTTCAGCTCCTGACATACGGCAGTTCTAATTGGCAGGAAAGATGGCAGAACTGCTTTTGGCTTCATATACTCATTCCCAGCACAGCCACTGGTTAAAGCAGAATCAAATCAGCCACATTGGTCAAAGTCTTTCCTCTCTGATCCTCACAGAGCTGGGACTGGACTAACTCGAACAGAGCACCAAAGGCAAAACATTGTTTACTAACCCTTTCCCTTCCACTTCCTCATTTCCATTTCCCCTTTCCCTTCCCAAACCCCAATTCATCCAAAATTCTTTACCCTTCTAGTTTGATAAATTGCTCTTCATTAAATTCTTTTACTGTATTCTCTTACAAAACGGATCTGTCACGTAATACTCTGCAATGCTTTTTACTCTGAATATGTTAGCGGTCTGGTTCAATGTTTGACATGTTGTTTGGATAAAAGATTGTAAAGATGTCAAGGTAACATAATATTTTTAGATTGATTGTGAAACTAATTAGCCAGAACTGCTTTGGGAGTAATTTTATCTTATTTCCTATAAAAACAAGGCATTCGGAGACTGTCAGTCCTCCAATTATGAAACATGAAACTTGACTATTCCATTTCCGAAACGTCATTTCAATGGGGTGAATAACGAGAGAGAGTTTAAACTTGAAAGCATGTCAAACGTAATTTCTTTTTCCCATAGCTTTGGTCCAAATGCCACTCATCATTCAGCAGGATGAAAATGCTCAAGGAAACTATTTCAACTGAGGTACTTCTGCTCTCACTGTGACATTTCTCACACATTGTCTCTTTCGGGCTGAAACAGAGGTGATTTTAAAACTCATTGCGCTTCAATGTATGTGAAGATATATTCCATTTCCATTGCTTTTCTAAGGTTGCAACAATGATTTGGATGGAAAACCCATTTGCACTTTGCAGTTTTCAACCTGCTGTCTGAAAAGAAGTATTTTTCTTTCTTCTTTTCGGTTTCAGATATTCTGACTTGAAGAAATTGCAATTACTAACCGAAAGCAGGAAAAGTATGGCAGTGCTTTTGAGGTTTTTAAAAATGTCATGATTTTAGAGTTGGGTAGTTAAGAAATAATAAAAATCTGATTGTGTGCGTGTCATAGAGATAAAAAATATTTATCTTTTTAATTAAATATATTTAAATTCTGTTCCTCTGACAAGGAACTAGTTGTGTATGTATATTAAGATTTATACTTTAATCCTAACAAAAGATTTGACAAAATACAGCTTTTTTTATTAGTGGTAATTAGTGTCAATATTTAAGGTTTTAAATTCATTCATTGATCATTTTCCAATCCGCTTATTCCCTTTCGGGGTCACAGGGATCTGCCAGGATCCCCACCGCAAGGGGGCGGGAGTTACACCATGGACAGGCTGTAAAAAGCTTTTGAATAAGTTATTGAAAATAATATATTAGAAGAAAATAAAACAAATATCCAAAATTTTCAATGTAAATGTTAAATGTAAAAGAAGTCATGATTTAAATGTTTGAGGAAGTGAGTCAGAGAAAATACATACTCCATTTTGACTTTGTATTAAAATATAAAGTGACACCTTCACGTCACACCATATGAAAATGTAGGATATTGCTGCAGAAAATTGCTAGAAAAATGCATAATTTCAACATTACATCTAATAGAACATACATCTAGTTTGAAATTTATGAGTCAGAATTACACCAAAATTTTTTCAGGTATAATATTCAAAGCAAAAAAAAAAATTTTTTTGTAACCGGTTTAAATTTCTGAGCTAAGGTACAGTACATACAGTGAGGTAAAGAAATATTTGACCCCCTGCGGCGCTTTAACAAAAACTGATCACTATATATACAGTATGTAATGTTTATTTTAAACAGTGTGAGATAGAATAATACAATTCTGAAAATTACATTTCAAAATAATAAGCAGATTGGTACACTTATGATTAAAAAACTAATTTGACTCTAATTTCAATCTAAGACTCTAATTCAAATGTCTTAGTGAACTGTTGTGGTTTTGTGGTTTTGTTTCAACCCATCTTGCACATGTTTGGAGGAGGCATGTAGCCTTTGAACTTCAACAAACCATCATAATGTCAAACACTATGGTGGAAACATTATTGTATGGGGGAGGTTTGCTTTCAAGGGAACAGGGTTATCAAATTTGAAAACATCTGCCAGGGAATTGAAAATGGGCAATTAGTGGAGACGCAAGCAAGACAATAACCCAAAACACAGTGCCACTACAGTTGCTCAAGACAAGCACAGTAATATTGTGAAGGGGTCAAACAAATACATTAATCCCATAGAAAATTTGTTGGACGTTGTAGTGCAAACACATCAGCCTCAAAACCTTAAAGATCAGCAAAGAAAGAACGAACATCTGCCAAAAAAGTGCTTTGTTCAGATTCACGCTTCAAATACTTATTTAAAGAGCAAATCAGATTTTTTATGCACGTTAAAACAAATCTACCACTAAATGAATGGATTCTGAGGGCAGACATTCAGAATCAGCAGGGAGTCAAATACTTCTTTCCTTCACTGCACATAGCACTGTTCTAAAGTCAGTAAATATCATGCCCAAGCTCATCAGGATGTAAAACATATATTGCACCTGTAAATATAGTTGTATTCAATAAACCAAAGCAAAAAATGAATAATGGAACCAATTAAAGTTTTGTATTATTCGATAAAGTGCAAATTTTAATAACTTAATTTGTTTTCAATAACAGGGAGTGTTTTATTGAAGACACAGATGCAGGCGTAATTGCAAATAGTCTGGCACAAATACATTCAATTAATTCAGAATCTGTCTTTATTTGTTCCTTTTCGTACTATTATATTTGCTTGCCATTTTTCCCAGCAAAATAATAAAACAGTGTTTACTCACAGCCCTTTCCAATAGTGAGGAGCCCACTGAAAAACAGGGCACGATTCGAACTTTTGTACACTTTTCACAATGTAAAGCAAATTTAAGAGCAGAACATTCCATTGATTTGTTCAGTTTTGTTTGATCATCAGCTGTGCTTATTAAGACCCCTCAATATTTTCAATTTTACACGTATATGGAGTAGAAAACCAAAGAAGCCCCGCATTCATAAATGCAGATGTTTCATAATATACAAAGTCAGTTTGCTGTTAAGAACTGAAAGCAGCCTCATGTATCATATGTATTATATGTTCACTATGATAGTCGTGACAAATGGGAACACTGTACAAGCACAGCCACAAAGCTTAGATATTATAATCTGATAAAGAAATCCTGTAGATAAATAAATGTTTCAATGTGCTCATTTAAAACGCATATGTTTCTTACTGTACCTTTTTTATGGCATTTAAAGAGCAGCAGTGCTTTGATTCATTTCTCCAGAAGACAGTTTAGAACAGTTTGTAACCAAACGTTCTCCTTTCAGTACTTTGCAAGCCGAGGAAAAACCTTGTAATACATGAAGGCAATACTGTTTCCACTTGTCAATCAAATGCCACGTCTCCCATACTCCTTAAACAACAGTGACCAATCCGTCTCTCTCATCCGAAACAACATCATCTGGTAATTCACTTGCATTTTTTTTTCGGTAGACAGCCTTTCATGTTACACAGCTCTCTAGTCACAATGACAGAAGCCATATGTGCAAACTCATCATAAAAATATCTCATGATAACTTCAGAGTGCTTGCGGCCATCATAAAGATAGGCCTGTTTCCTCTAATGCAGTACAGTGCTGCCCAAATCAGGTCAAGTTTTTCCCAGCATCTCCAGCATTGTTTCCTGAACAGCATTACACAACAAAGTAGGAAAGAATATCGGTGTCATTCGTGTGTACAGATTGTCAATGCGAAGAGAAGGAGGCAGTGGTTTAGTTGAAAACGTCTCTTCCTGCTCAACCACCTGTAAACAGCACTGGGCGCTGCACATCGGTCCCTAAAAAGGCCTTTTCCAGGACTTGCAGAGAATCTTTTGAAAAGCTCGCCGAAAGTCCTGGTTGAAGATGGTGTAGATGACCGGGTTTAGGGAGCTGTTGCAGTAACCGATCCAGAAGAAAAACTTGAAAAGAGGGTCAGGGATGGCGCAGGGTTCCCTGCAGATCCCATACAAGCTGTAGCTGAAGAAGAAGGGAAACCAGCAGACTACGAACACGCCCATGACCACGGCCAGAACAAACGTGAACCTCTTCTCTCGTGCCTGGGAAATTTTCTTTCTCGAAATGGTGTTCCTCCTCTTTCTCCGGGAGGAGAACAAGTCTAAGGATTTGCTGCTGGCTCTTGACTTCCGGCTGGAGTGTTTGGAGCTAGAACTATTTTTGCGACTGGATCTCCGGTCTTTTCGTGATGGCGCCATCTCATTTTGTGACCTCTTGGCCTTCTCATCAGACGAGCTGCTGTCTTCTAGGTCGGCATCTGGGTCATCTTCGCCTGGTTTGCGGTCCCCTGGTGGCGACGAGGCACAGTGCCCATTTTCTCGTCTAGAGTCATCACGGCTCAAACCGTTCTCCAACTGTGGCGTTCCTGATGCACCATCGGGATCCCTCCTCTTCTCAGACATATTTCGGGTTCTCGTCTTAGCCACCTGATAAATTCGAATGTAAACTAGAATCATAATGACACACGGGGCGAAGAAGGATCCAATAGTAGAGTACAGAATGTACCACGTGTGGTCGTTCAACTGGCATTGTGGTTTACTACCGTCGCCCTCTGTATTCCGGTCCATAGAGATGAGCGGTGGGAAGGAGATCACAGCCGCAATCAACCAGACCACCACAATCATTGCTTTTACTCTCTGAGGAGTCCTTTTTAAATTATACTCGACTGCCTGTGTCACAGACCAGTACCTGTCCAGACTTATGGCACACAGGTGAACAATAGAAGATGTGCAGAAAAGAACATCCAGTGCTAGATAGATATCACACCAAACTTTCCCAAAAAGCCAGTAGCCCATTAATTCATTGGCTAGAGAGAAGGGAATGATTAGAGTAGCCACCAGAATGTCCGCACTGGCCAGAGACACAAGAAAAAGGTTTTGTGGGGGCTTGAGTGCTCTGCTTGTTAAAACGGCGATAACCACCAGAACATTCCCCACTATAGTAAACAAGATGAGGAAGCTCACCAGTCCCGTAAGTCCTATGATGGTGGCTGGAGAATAGCTTGTAGAATTGGTAGAATTCCCAAAGGATGTAAACCCAATGTCAATGTAAGGGTCCATTTCACTCGCAAAGCTGAAGTTATTCATGTTTTCATAGGGGGAAAACAGTGTCCAGTGTTCTCCGCGAATATCCTCCTTTAAATTTCACCACAAGTTAAAAGGCAAGCTCCTCTCGGCGTCTTCTTACCTTGTTCTTATTTAATCCCGTTCGAGTGTTTTCCCATCTCACAATTCCCCGTGAGGCTTAAAAGTGCGCGGCATTGAGAGAGAATCCCATCCCGGGGTGAGTTTGGAGAAATCATCACCGTCTCGTACCTCCGCGCGAGCTGTCGGTTCTCTCACGGGCGTCTCGGTGAGCGTCCTCTGCGCGCGCTCTGCCCGCCCGCCCGCCCGGGACTCAACACTGTCCACGTGCTGACAACATTAAACTGATGGAGCGCCGCCCCGCCCGTGAGGAGAGACCCGAGCAGCCGACTGAGTACCGACCGACCGACCCACCTGCCTCCGTTCCGCGTCCTTTTATGTCTTATGTAGCAGAGCTCTTCACATTTCTCGTCACATCTTCATATCTGACACCACACGCGGCTGAAATTGCTTATCTGTACTGGAATACGTTTTTTGAGAAATTCCATACGCAAATGAAAAAAAAATATATATAAAAAAAAAAGACTTTTTATGTTGAGAAATGTACGTGGTTTGTGCGTTAGAAGGCAGTAACCTGTGAAGAAGTGATCAGTTCTTGCTCGCTGGGTGTCACTGTTGTAACAATGCCTTTTGGGAAAACCCAAGACAGTCGGAGCATGTAATTTCCTTATTATCTATTTCAAGCCAGGTCTTTTTTCATGTTCTTTCGACAAACTATTGGATTTTCTGTGTGACGTAATTCTTTTTAATAGTTAGGTTGGATTAAACGGAAATCTGAAAATGTGAAGTATTGATTCATTTACAATTGGAACTCGTAATGAATCTTGAAGTGTATTTGGACATTATTGTGTTAAAAAAGCTTGTACAAACTTAATTCAGACATTTTAAGGGTTTAAAAGGTTTATGTTGAGTGGTGTACCTGAAATATTCTTTTTTATATTTTGCCATTTTTGTTGAATTTACCCAACAAAAAAGAAACCATTTTAACATCTGCCAATGACTGGTGCTATAGATGCTATATAATTACACACATCTCTAGCGCTCAACTTCTCGTTTAATTTTGTTTCTTTATTTTGAAGACCATTTACCTCATGTGTTCATTGAAAGTATTAAAACTGAATGAACATAATAATATAGTAAACAAAAAGAGAGGGATATTTTAACTATTAAAAATAGTCGTCCTTTGAATTTTTACAGCGCTCCACAACGTGCCCTTCTCCCATTGACCTTAAGGCCTCTACACACTAATCCGTTTTGAGATTTGCACAAATCTTCTGATGGCTTCTCAGCGGGTTCTCTTAGACTGGGTCGAGGAAATGTTGATGTAATGATGCTCCCTGCCTGAAGATGGTGTTTACAGTAGAACTTATCACAGAACCCATAGAGAAAAATCATGGATGTCGAGCAGTTTATACTGTTGGAGCTGTTTGACCAAAATGTAGAGAAAATGGAGGATTTGTGGCAGGAAATCGCTATGAAAATGTGGGATGAGCGCCACTGAGCAGCCTTGAATCACATCATCAAAAAAAGGCAGCTTTTTTTGGTCATTCTCCTTGTGAAAGTACAATCCAGTATGGCAGTGCGAAACTCTAGATCAGCGCCACTCATTCAGTCAGATGTGTGAGTTCCTGTTGACGCCCATGGTTTTCGATCGAGGCGCGCTCTTTCGATTGAGGTGTGTGCTAAATCGGTGTAGCAGCCTTTAATCTAGTTGCTGTAATGGTTTTCACAGAAGTGGTGTTATTTTTCAGGGTTCATCTGCTAATGTTCTATTAGATTTTAATTTTAGTGTGGGCTAAATGCAGAAAAGGTGAACTGATGGCTGTTGAATTCAAATAAATAATAAAGACTGATGAAGTAATCAAATATTATAGGCTAAGATTAGCCAAAAGCCAAGCCAAAGTGTATTTTTAGCATAGCTTTAAACTAGTCTATATCAGACTGTTTTCCATATCAGATATTGAACTGTTTTTTTTTTTTACAAATGAATAAATACATGCTCTACCATTAGGAACGGTAGAGGTTACCATTAGTAAAAAATATCATGGTGGCCCCTTATAATGTATGCAACAAGGAATCAGATTGTATTACCGTAATCGAAACTTGAAAATCTTCAGATCCTACAAAAGCTGCTTTAGATATATCTCTAAATGCAAGTTGCTTTCAGGTGTTATATACAAAAAATGGACATATTATATCCTTATTTTTAGCTTTTTGTATTTGTGCTGCTTGGTAACCGTTTTCTAAAAGTCAAGCTCAAGGCTTCTTATGAAAGTCACTTTGCGTCAAGAATGCCCTTCAGCTACGACTTATTTACAATGCAGCTGCACCTCATGCTTTTACCTGTACAGTATACAGTACAGTACATTCAGTGTGTGTGTGAGTGAGAGAGGTTGGGGGGGGGTGTCAAAACACTGCAGAACATGATAGACTGCAATGGATAGAAGGAAGGAATCAATGATTTTGTGAGAGCTCCCACAAAAGGGTCATAGAGGTGGCCATGGCTCCTGTAAAAGTGGTGGCCATCGGACAAAAGCTATGACACTTATCAGGGATGTTCAATGAAGCTCAAATAAATGCTGGGCCATCTTTTAAAAGACTGTCATCTAAAAATGGCAGCTAAATTACTGCTATTCTTTCTGATCTGAAAAGATTCATTCATTCTGGTGGAAATTGAATCTGTCCACAAAACCAGTTGGTTTGCTACAGAAATAGAAATGCTCAATACATTAATATAAGCAGCATATTAGGGTTAGCTTTGCATAAATGTTTGATTGATTTGATTTCATTTGATTTTGGATTTATCCTTACTGTTCATTACGGTATGGTCATTTATCAGGACATCAGTGTTATATCATACAGCTTGTGGTTTGTTTGTAAATCTCTGCGACAAGCATCTGCAAATTGTAAATGGACTCAATGGCATGATTGACAAGCTGTGTTTTTTCAGCATCATAAGTGATCCATCTTTTCTTTCAATTTTATCACAATAAAACATTAAAATATTGACCATTGTTGCATTCTGTCTCAAGGGACATGCATGACATTTTTTTAATTAGCAGCAGATGAAATTCAATGAAAGGAAGTGGCATTTTTCTGCACTGTAACATAATGATAGGTGCTAATGGGCTTAGCAGTTGATACTTTTGGTAAAACGAAATCTTGAGTCCAGCTGTCAAAGGGTAGTTTTGGTTCATCGCACAGTTGCATGGTTACCGTAGTTACCATATCTCAGTAAAATCAGCTTTGATGGTAGTTCAAAAAAAGTTTCTAGACCTCTAGATCAATCCTTTCATTTGAGCTAGTAGGTTCCTGCTCCATCTAATTGTGTGCAGTAGGTTAAATTTAAAACTAATAATGTCTATATATGGTATGTTAACATCTCAAGTAGCTGAGTTAATAGGCCCTTGTGTGCATAACAGTTTTCCCATTACAACTCATTTCATTAGGTACACCTTATTAGCGCTGTGCTGGTTGTAACAATAAAAGTTTCTGATTTATTTCTCCCTTGTTTTATCTCTTATCAGTCGGCCATTTTCCTTCTGATATTATAAGGCATTCACTTAAGTCCCCTTTCAACCCCATTCTTATATTCAATTTGAATGACAACACATCTACATCTATAGTGGATTTACTGTGTACCTAATAACATTTTTCAGTTATTTTCCATTCGTTTTATATTTACCTCTTTCCTGTCTTCTAGATTTGACAAAGCAAATGCATCACGGTAGAGCAGATCAATTTGGATTAAAATAGTTCTTTGAGTCTGGCTGAGTGCAAGCGAAAATTCTTATCATATCCAAATTTTCATCCATTCTATTCATGAGCATTTTCTGTTGTGGGGCGTTTGTCCAGATCCATTTATCTCGGGTTTCTTTTAAGTGTGGGTGTCATTTCATTTTTATTTGGATTCTTGTGTACAGTGAACAATAGATTCTGTGAGACTCTGCCACATTCTGCTTGTGTGTCGGTGGGCTGGCGGGTGGCCCTACAATTCAATGTGGTTAAGAGCAGCAGAAGTTGACCCCCTGGCTTTGCTCTTCTCAAAGCTGATTTGTATTGAGTTTTCCTGGCTTGTGATCATTAAAGGTTCCCCTTGGGCCACACTTGTGTCTGTTTAATTGAAGCCTGTGTGTGAGTGATCCGCACCATTACCTTAAGTTTATCCCTGTTCTCTTTTCGCCCTGTTTTTAGTTCACATATACGTGAGACAAAAGCAAAAATGAATGCGCAGAATGTGAGAGTTTAGAAACAACTTTACATGGGGCTGCTTTTTACATTTTAACATTTGAATTTGTTTCACTGAGAGGCATCTATGAATATGACTATTAGCGTATTATAAACTTATCATACACATCAACGCAATGTATAAGGCACAGTAGTACCTAGAGAGAGAGAGAGAGAGAGTGAGATATTTCACATTTTAATGGTGAAGACGTTTTTTTTCTTCAAGTACTAAACACGTATAAACCGTGCAAAAACTCTAACACAATGTAACTGACACACACCTTCAGAATCAACACTTATGATGTAAATAAAACACATAAACATCAGCAGAGATGTGGTAGCCTTCGAAGACTTTTATTGAAGTGCTTTTCTCTCAGGGCCAGAAACACCAGAGATGCATGCATTGGAGGATTAATGTTAGAAAGCACTTTACCTCTCTCTTACTAGTCGCAAAACTCCTGAAACATCTCCTACTTGAATCTCCCTCACCCTTTCTAGACGGAACTATGAGTTATATCCAGAGAAGTATTCCACTTCTCTTCCTCCATCAGCCATGATGAACATGAATGATTGATTGAATGCAAAAGCTTTCAAACGTGCAGCTAAGTGTTCAGCAAACGTGACCAAAGTGGTTATTAACCAATCACTGGGCAGAAAAATGATGACATTGCAGGCCTAAAGGAAAAATAAATCTAGAGGTGAACGCTTGTGAGGTCGTCAATTCTGAGACTATGAAACATAGTCAGAATAGCAGCGTGTTTAGGATCTAAGCTAATTAGGTTCTAAGCTGGTTCTAAGCTTGATAGACATTAGTAATTACAGTTTTAATAACTCCATCCATCCATCTACTTACCCACCCATCCATCCATTAATCCTTCCATTCATCTATCCCACCAACCACCCATCCATTCATCCATCCATCAGTTTCCTCATCCATGTACCAATCTATTCCCCTATCCATCCTTCCACTCTCCCATCCATCCATCCATCCATCCTTCAAAATCTATCCATCCTTCAATCTACCCACCCACCTACCAATCCATCCATCCATCCTTCTACCCACCCATCTAACCACTTACCCATCCATCCATTCCTTCTTCTTTACACCCATCCATCAATTCATTCATCCATCCAATTCCCAATTTATCATTCATCCATCCATCTATCCATCCTTCCATCTTCTATGCCAGCTTCTTTCTGGTTTCTGGTACACACTGGATGAAAGGCGGTGTATTGCAGTCCATCACAAGACCACATTCATTCAACATTCATACCCACAGACCCTCCTAATGGGAATTTCATCTCTTTGGTCTGTGTGAGGAAACAGAACTACCCAGAGAGAAACCCTCACTGACAACTGATAAAACATAGAGAAAAGCTCATTTGGATGCTGTGGTACACTGGTAGCCGTGAACTCGTAACCATCTAACTATAACAAAACACAATATCAGAAAATATCAGAATGTTTTTTATTTTATTTTCATGCATTCATAATGCTATTCAAATGAATGTATTTAATCCATATTGTAAAAGATTACAGGTGAAACCCAAAAATTATTGTCAGGGAATCAGTTTATCCTGAAGAGATACAGCCAGTCCCCAATCAGCAATAACTCTCCACTGGAGGAACTCCAAGATCTACCCTATTCTGATGAGCTTGGTTGATTCCTTTGAAAGGAACAATGTTCTTCTGAACTCTATAAATACTGGTAAATAAACCATAGTTAATACTGATGCTCCATCTACAGTTAAATAGATTCAGCACATAGGGTGAAACATTACTAGAAATGCTAATGAATTTGGTTTACAGATAATGAACGCCAAAGTTCAGTGTCTAAAAATGTAACATGGGAAATATTTGAAACAGAAATGAAATGTGTTACTTTCTAGGCAATCATTACTTAGTTGGTCCTCATTTTGCAGTTGGTCCTCATTTTGCATTAATCACTGCATCCATGTGGTATTAAGCCTCTGGCAGTGCTCAGGTGAACTGGAATGGAGGTTGCTTTGATAGTGACATTTATGTCATCTGGATGGTTGGGTCTGGATTCTCTCATTTTTCTCTTGACAATACCCCAGAGATTTTGGCCAATCAAGTGCAGTAACAACACCATGATTTATGAACCAACTTTATCTCTAAAAAGCCTGTAAGCATAGGGAGCATGAAATAAAGAAGAAATACATTGTTCTGATAAATGTATGCAGTGAAAGTAGATTTAAAAAAAACCCCAACGGTTAACATGACCATCCAAATCATCAGTGTCTTTGAGAACTTCACAGTGGGCTTTAAGAAACATGGAATCTATGCTTTTCCTGGGACAATGACTTCCAAATTAAAATGCAAGAAAGCGTGGACAAAATACTTCTGAAACTTGGAAAATGAAAATGGCTTAATAAAATTAATGTAATATTTTTAGCCCATGGTTTGAATCTGTCTCCAGCCTGAGTCTCAAGCTTTCCCACAATGGATTTTTCCTGGTTGCTTGAGTATATGGTAATTTCATTTGCTGGGACACCTGTGCTCACCACCTAGCCTTCAAAGAAAATGTTTGCGTACAATATTTGTTCAAATACTACAAACTTTTGGAATTGCCTTCCCCTCCTTGTGGAGGGGGTCAATGACATTATTCTGGGCAGGTGTCGAGTTAGAATACTTGCTCCACCTTACAGACAATTTAAAGGATACTTAAGTAAAGCATTTTTTTTTAAAAACTCATAAAAAACACTTTTTCTCCAAATCATCAATATTTCAAAAGAATACAGATCTCCATTTTAAACCCCCCACGTTTTTATTTTATAAAATGATTCTAAGACATGTTGGTGACTGGTGTTGGTGTAGTAGCAGACTACCAAAATACTTTAATTATCTCTGCAGTCTCTCTGTATTAAATACAAGGATGGGGTTCAAATCAAAAAGGTCAAATAGAAAAGTAGCACCCTTGGATGTTAGTAGCTCACTGCGTCACAATTACTTACAGCTGTGCGCATACACATGTGCATGGCTCCTAGTTCCTTGTGCACAGTTAGAAGCCGTGAGATACTGTGGCGGGTTTGATTTTAATTCCCCTGTCATAAGAGGCACAGTGTGAATTGTAATTGAGAAGAACTGCAGGTTTGCTCTAGCTTTGTACAGTGCTCTGATTTTTGAATTTCAATAGTACAGTAATTTACTGGGAATTCGCCAGTTTTAATGCCATCCAAAACCACTTGTAGGGTTCATGGAACATTTTTTGTTTGCAGTTTCACGCTGATAAACTAAATTGCTTCAAAAGTGGCTCGGATCTTTGCAGTGGTTTACTGCTGTAACCAGAATCATGGCAGATGGCTGATTGTGTGTGTGAGTGTGTGTGTGAGTGTGCGTGTGTGTGAGAGGTGTTTATTTCTTGGAATTGTGATTGGGCTGAAAGTCTCTTGTTGCTCAGTGACCACAATGCCTTGTTGTGCTCTTGTGCTCATTATTGTTCCTAACAAAACCTATAACATCTTCATTCCACAGAAAGAAGCACATGCTATTTGACAACAATTTCTAATCCTCATGATCTAAAAGAAATTAAATCAAGTAATATTTTTAAAAATCTACTCTGATTTGTTCAGTCAGTAATGGTGTTTATGTGCTAGTTTCAGAGGAGGGACAAGCCACTACTTTACAAGTCAAGTCAAGGCAGGGCAAGTACAAGTCAAATCAAATGTTTCAATTTTTTTATTTCAAGTCACTTCGTCATTTACAAAAAAACAATAACAAAACACAAATCAATAATAGATTGTTTTCAGTGGTTCGTCTGCTAACTGCATAAATGTAAATGTATTTTAACTCTAAAATGCCAAAAAGCAATACATGATGTAAATGAAACTTCTGTTGTTAAAATCTGTCAAGCCAACAGGACTCAAGCAAAACAAATATCTCAATCGCTTGTACATAGAAACAGGCGTGATGCAAACTCAAATAGAACGAAATGTGAATTGATTAATACTGAGGTCTTTCCGAGTCAATGGGGTCAAGTCGCGGGTCAAGTCGCAAGTCTTGTCAAATTAATGACTCAAGTGCGATTCGAGTTCAAGTCATATGACATCTCTGGCTTGTTCCAACTGACTTTATTTGCAGTCATTCTAACATATGATTTGAATGAAGGTGAATGAAAGTGCTCCAGCGATATGGTGTTTCTCTCGAGCCACAGTGCAAAACAAAGGGGTAGATGACTGCTAGCGCAACCAAAAAGATATACGTTAAGTTATTTTGTCACGTTTACATTTTTTCAAAATATGAAACCCATTGTTTATATATAGGTCAGTAAAAGTAATTTAAATCGCAAAAACCAAAAAGGCCAATGCACCACTATTAGCCTCATAACATTAATGCTACACCACTAGCAAAAAAATGGCATGTCAAATTATATTTATATGTTTAAAATAAAGAAAAATACATTTGCTGATCCTTAAGAACCATTTGGTTGATGCATTTGATCCATAGGCATATATTTTCAGGCCTCGGTTTCAAGGGGAAGACGAAAGCTTTTGATTCTACTTGTCTTGATAGAATTGCTTTGTTTGGAATTGGTGCTGCTATGGAAAGATCTGCTGTTCCCTCTCGAGAGTTTAAGTTCTTTCTGAGATCACAGGGTATCCAAGAAGGAAGAAACCGACACACAGTTGACGCTTCAACCAGGCTTATTGACCGTTTTCTCAGGGATTTATACTTTTGAACAGGTTGGGAGGGGTGTGGAACGCATCAGAAAAGTTAATCCGATTATTGTCACTGTCTTTTTATGGTTTTAAGAGTATGAGGTATTGGCTCAAGTCCCTACAGCTGTGGGGTCAAGTTTCTTTTTTATCGATCAACCTGGCCATGGATCTGTGAATGGCTGCATTGTCACATACACTTTTAATGCAGCAGAAACGAAGAAACTGTGGGGTGTCTAAAGATCTGGACAGAGTTTGTGACTGTGTATTTGAATACCCTTTAAAGCTAATACAGTGCTTGTTGAGACTTGTTTGTGCTTGATCGTCATCAAGAAGCATTTGTGTGACCTGCACAAGCTCCAGGATCATTCATTATAAATTTCAAACACTTAATAATGTGCAAATTTAATATTTTGTAGTAAAAATTTATAGCAGGTTTTTTGGACAGTGTGATGCCTGCTTCCATAGGCATCCTTTGCTTAGGGAAGAGATGTTTAGCTTTGGCAATAAAAGTCTAGTCTGTATGAACATTTAGTCAGAAAATGTAAAAAATATACCGTTTTTTTTTTTTGTTTTGACAATGCTTTGTTAATCATCGTACCTTTCTTTAATGTCTTCCGCATTCTAGATTCCTTTTGCCTCAAGTCTACATAATACATCCGCAGTCAAATATGAAACTCTCCGCAATAACTGACTTGCCTTGAAGATAACAGACATTCCTCCACTGAGGCCGTTGTCCCTTGTTGCCAGTTTCTAATATACTGCATAGAAAGTCTGCATAGAAAGTCACAGAAATTCCCCTAAAGTCTGCAGTGATTTTCAGGAGCTAGTTATTCTCTAAACTCACAGGTGTCATGCAAATGAGATGAATGCATATAGTGAGACTGTTGGTCAAATCCTTAGAGGCTGTAAGGAAAGAGCCTAATATATGGATCGATATGAAAAACCAGATCATTAGGAAGCTCTTGAGAACTGACAAGGACAATGTGTGAAAACTGAGGGCTTTTAATGACGAAGAGAGCAAGTACAAAAGAGACTCACATTTGAGTTTGTCATCTTTACTTTTCCTGGATGCTAATGAGTAATGACAGCAGAGATGATGAGAGAGGGAGGGGTAAAGTCACAGTGCACTATTTAACATGCACTGTGATGCTGGATGGCACATCCATTTATATAACTCACATGCACTGGTAAATTGAGAGAGGATGGTATTCAAGCTATTTCAAATGTTGCCCGTGTGGTTTATGGGTGGGTAGTGGGGTCAATGCCTTCTTGGGAAACACTTTGCAGTATCAGCTCTTTTATATTTTTGTCTGAAATGTTTAGCTCAGCGCTTCTATTCATATTCTATTTCTGAGAATTGTTCTCTGACGGGTCAGTCTGTTGCAGATAGTACAGTAATTAATACAGCAGCCCATGATTAACAAAGGTCGTTTATACATCAGCCCTAGTCATAGTAATAGTACACAGTGAAATCCTTAGAGAACATTTGGTCCCTTAAACTGACTCTGATTTAATCATCTCTTTAATTTTGTTACATTTATCTGCCAATGAAAATGCTGTATCCATGTGTTTCTGTATCATCACTAATGATAAAAAACCTAAATATTCTTAATAATTAATTAGCTATTTTAAGAGGGGACCAAATGTTCTCAGAATAGAGCATTTATCCTTTCTAATAGCTTTTTGTTTAGAACAGAGAACTGCTCTTTATTTTATTTTTTGACTTCTAGACCATCGTTCTACGAAGTGCCTTACTAAGTTGTGTATTATTGACGGTGGATTGTGGTGTAGATAAGAAAAACTACATTTACAATTATTTTCTGCAGATTCTGTTACAAAAAGTGCAGGGGGGAGGTACATCACTCTTTGTATTGTCTTCTGCAATCCCCTGTTCCAAAGCCTCCCATCTAAATCCCTCCATAATCTCCATTTTGTTCAAAAGACTTTAGCTAGACTGATAACTCACTCACTTCGATCTGCGTCTACCCCATCATGCCTTCAACAACTCTATTGTCTTTCTGTGAAGTTTAAGGACCTCCTTTCTATCCATACACTATGATGTACCCTGCATTCAAACTCAGAACATCTTGGCGCAACCCTCTACTCCACAATCTGCAACTGGAGAGTGGGCTTTCAGCTAAGCAGCTCTTGTGCTGTGGAATTGTCTACATCAAAAGCTCCAAAATGGTGTGCATTGATTGTTTTTAGTTCTGAGACTTTTCTATTTCAGCAGGCCTATGTGCTTTAATCTATGTTCTTTCATGTTAACACTTCCCTCTATTTTATTCTGCAGTTGTTGTTATTGGAGGAACTCAAAGGGCTTGGGGATAAACTAAAGTATGTGTAGTATACCAAGAGTCTAAGTAAGAGTAATTTTCGTCATTTTTTTAAACCCTGTCATACTTTAAGGAACTGCTTATAGTATGACAGGCTCCTTATAAGACTCCGTCAGTCTTATCTCAAGGCATATGGGATGTTAAGTTGCGAAGCTTTTTTGACTTTGTTAAACAATGTGTGCACGGCGGTCGTCGACATTAAACATTTTGCCTTTAACAGAAAGTTGTTAATGACTCGGTCATGCAGTCTGATTGGTCCCAATTTTACCCACATTGTTAAAACTCCTGGTCTGAACACATCTACCATGTAAACTCTCGGGTATAGCGCCACCAGGTGGCCACAAGGAACACTGCATTTGTCACTGATAAAGTACTTCTTTTTAACAATTTTTGCATACATGATAAGAAAATCGGCCTTAAGAATGACAGAACAATATCTCATTAATGGCACCAAAAGGGGGTCATGGCACTTTTTGATGTGGTTTTCGTTATTTAATTCGCCTGTAATAGTTCTTGCTTGAATACCTCTCCTAAATTAGGATTGGTCATAGTGGATAGTGCAAATGGGCCACTTAGGGGTGTTGGTGCCAGAGGTGCAAGAGTCCTTTGATTGCTGCTTGCTGCTTTAATTTTAACTTAAGCCTGAAGATTAAGGTCCAAGTTGCAACACATCAACCTTGAAACCTTCATGATGTATTATATGCATCAATGCGACTGGTTTGCTCTGATTCTTCCTTAATCTAAGGATCAAAGTTAGGGTGAATATTGGAGATATACACTGGAGATTTGTACATTGTAGATTTAATCAAGTCTCAGACATTGTGAAATACAGTCATTCCAATTCCAATAAATGAAATGCATTTTAAGATATTTAGTTCCTGCATCATTGCCAACGAAGGCTTTAAGTGTTGAAATAAATCAGTTTTGTTCCTGCAAAAACACTGCAGCAATGCTGAGATCTGCAATGCTGTGGGTGAATTCTGTGTCCACATCCCTCTGCTGAAGTCAGATTCCCATGAATCTCCAGCCACTTTTATTGTGACTCCGAATTAGTTTTGATCTCAGTGTTAGTGTGCGAGCTGTTTGGCCGATTCATGCATGAGCCATGAAGTTCATCAAGCCACTCAGGGTTCCTCTCTGTTTTGTTCAGATCAATACTCCCTGTTCTCCATGGCTCTCGGCCGATACAAACCCATTTAGAACTCACAGACGATTGACTGCTCCTCCAAGTGAAAGTTGAAACAGTGCATCTACTTCAGACCGTGTGATCTTTGACTCAAGTGTTTGCTAGCACAGCGTGACAAACAACTTC
The DNA here is from genome assembly GCA_007224835.1 of Danionella cerebrum. Classification (NCBI taxonomy): domain Eukaryota; kingdom Metazoa; phylum Chordata; class Actinopteri; order Cypriniformes; family Danionidae; genus Danionella; species Danionella cerebrum. Next base: position 764,997 of record SRMA01026116.1, on the reverse strand, counting down.
ATGGAGAGCATTGTTTTCATTCTGAAAGGTTAACAGATGGCAAGTTCTTTGTGTTGAATTTGCTCGCAATTCTAGTTGAGATGTTGAAAAATAAAAAAAACAGACCTGCTCCAGAAAGCAGGCAGGTGGTGTGACTCAAACATACAAGCGCTCTTGAAGTCGCTCATATTAGCATTCCAGGTGGCCCAAATGGAGAATGGAAAATATGGAAAAGTAGGTCAAGGAGATGCCATGTTTACAGTCTCCCCTTGCTGTCAAGAATGTCAAAATCCAACCTTCAATTTGAGCATATGTTAACAAGGCTTGCGGGTACCTCTTCGGTTCATAGCTCACGTTGCTAGTCATTTCAGCTTGCAGCCTAAAACTGGCTGCCCTCCTAAAGTAAGCCGGGATGGTTCATTTCTGGTTGGGTAGACAAATGGGCTAACCCAGTTGCTTTGTGGGTGTTCAGTTCTGTGACTCTTTTAAAAAGCATTGTATTTGAATGAGTGGTTAAAGTAAGGTTCTGACTCCAAGCTCCATCTGCCAAAATGGTCTTCTTCTGCCATAATGGACGACTATCAAGCTGTCTTAACAGTCCAGTAATCTAGCACTTAATCCATCTCCTATCCATCTGTAGCCATCATTAAAATGATAAAAATCACAAAAACTTCCATTGAGCAAACCTCACTCAAAGTGTCTTTGGCGGTTTGGGTTCAAACTAGAAAGCTACTTAGAGGCTACAGCACAAACCCGAGTTTTAAGCAAGCTAAGTATGGGTTTTCATTCAAGTTCAATCCACATGTTTATATTTCCACCTAAAAGTGAGCGATTTACATATACAATAGCTTGCATTTTGATTTTATCCATGACCATGGATTATAATAGACCTTGTCCCTGTGGCTGCAACCTTCTTCGTCTTGTACACTGTAAAAAACCTGTAAATTTTACTTTAATAAATGGACAGCAATGCTTAACAATTTTGCGGTATCAGTTTTTGGCAGTCACATGCTTTTTGTTGAAGTTGTCGACACTCACATGTCATTTGTGAGGGATGGACTGTTTTTTTCGTACGTTGTTTCGTACAGTTCATTCCTTAAACAACTTTAATATTTTGATTTAAAAAGCTTCAAAAAGAAGCAAGGGAGCATTATATAGGCAAATTGGAGTTACTTAGCCATCAAGGTTGCTGTGAGAGAAGAAGATCTCACACTCCTGCCTCCAACAACATGCCTGGACATTGTGAACATCTTGTTTACGGACACATTAGAACCATTTTAAAATTACAAACCCACTGATATTTCACCGAATGCTGGGAACAGGAGTTGTTTTCATGTCGACCAATGGACTGTGACAACACCGTAGTAAAATCAAAGGCATATTCTTACGGGTATACCTCTGGAAAATAATTTTTTCCTACTGTAAACAAAGTATTATTGTGTTACTGGGTTACAGTTGGCTTTAGCTGGTACTACGTGAAACACGTCATGCATCCTATTTGTAATTACAAGTTCATTGTTTTCAGAGCTGAACACAATGAACATGACTTATGAGAATGTTGCTATACATTAAAAAATGCTGCCGTACTTTGATTTTCAGTCATGCATTTTCAGTCATGCACCTGTCAATAGCTGATCGAACCCAAAGTAAGTACTATATTATTAACAGGTTAATCATTTTCTAGATGATTCATGAATGTCTCTAGGTAACATGTTCATGATGTTTATTTATTCAAGTAAAATTCTGGAGCTTAAATGGTAGTAATAAACCATCTGTCAAATGAGTCAAATATGTTCTGTTTGTTCACTGTTGTATCTTTAGCTTTATATGCATTATATCTATCCGTTTAAATTGTGGTAGTAGATTACAAGAAAAGCAATACAGGTTTGAGTTTGAATACAAGTTTAAGTTTGAGTAAAAATGTATCGATTTTAGGACGGTTACACTCCTCCCTTTGTCAACTTTCCCCCTTGTTTTCTCTGCCTTCCCAGCAGTGTCTCGTTTTCCCTAATTATTCTCCCCGGTGTATCTATAAGGTGTATTTTCCTCTTGTTAGCACCTGGATTTATATCCTGTGTTAGCGGTTGCTTAAGACGGGATCATTGCTATTTCTCACAATCGTTCATGTCTTCCACCTTTGGAATGTTTATTCTCTAAGTTGTTTAGTTATTCAGGTTTTCCCCTGAATGTTTTTTTTTTTTTGTATGCTGTTTAATTTCCATGTTCATTCGAAATAAAACCTTGTTTTGGGAAATTCACTCTTGCGATTGAGTTCATCACCATAAATGCCTGACAAGGACATTGTAATTAAAAAATATGTATTATCTTATTATTATTATTATTATTACTATTATTATAAAAAATAAAATTCCTTTTAATTAATACTTATTAAATACATTTCTAATTTAATGTTTTGGCCAAAAAAATAGACCAATTAAACAAGAAAGTTAGTTTGTAAATTAGGTTTACACATTAATGATCTTTAATGATATTATTGCTTAATACATTAAACTCATCTGAGGGGGTGAATGTGTGTTGCACTGGGATGGAACACTGGTTGTTTTTTCTGAAACTAAAGAATCTAGAATTTTGTAACGTATAAACGTATGGTTCAGTATATTGTTCACAAAAAATGTTCATTCTCTGAGTGCGAAACTGGAGTTGCCAACATTATTATGTTTTCCTTTCTATTCTGTTGTAACTTGTACAGTTATTGCTACTTTTGTGAAATATTCTGTTTAATCTGTAGCATTTTTCCAATACTTCACTGTAAATTCTTTTACAGTGTGCCTTTGGCTACTACTATTGTGAATTATGATCAACTCCCTGTTCGATGTCTATAGTAATTGTACATTATGATCAACCTCCTTCTCCTTTATTTTTGGCTACAATAATGGTGGATTATGACTGGACTTCTCATGGTACAACTATTGCGATTTTCTTTTTTCTGTGACTTTTTTTAGACGATAATGACCCAAATGCTGATGCTCCCTTTGTGATATAAATGAGTGTCTCTGCAAACAGTAGCCAAAAATAAAAAATTCTCTATTCAATGAATTAAGACACAAAAGCTTCATTACATTTTTGATAGCCAGTTGAATGAAAAAAAAAAATTGCTTCTTATTTTCACTTCACCACTGATGTAATATAGAAAAATAATCAGCTTATTGGTAACTAAGCAATAGAATATTCGTAAGAGAATATAACGTGTGCGTGTTGTTTTTCTTTGTGTAATGAGCTGCCATCTCTGACAAGGTGACCTGTTTATTTCATGAATGTACAGTATGTTAATCCTGTCACGGTTCACTTTGACCTGCTCGCCAGTGTCACACTCTTTTGAGCTTTGGGGTGTTTGGTTGCAAACACTGCTGTGGATGAGCTTGAATGCTGCTGTCCTTGGTGCTGATTTTCATTCACGGTGGAATGCTGTTTGAGCTCCATGCAGAGAATGAGGAACTCTTCTAGGAGACTTCTGAATGTGTAGCAGCAGGGAGCTTGACGTGCTTGAAGTGCATGAGCTTAATGCCTGTTATGTTTAAAAGGGGTAAGATGTGAGGTGGTTTAATGAGTGTTTACATATGAAAAGCCTGTACATTCAGAGCTAGCTCTTTCAAACGGGGAAATGAGTTTAATACTAAACATTTGACCTTATCGACACATTTTTTTGTGTGCATTATATTATCTGCTCATTACTCAGAGTACACAATAGGGACATAATTATTGGATTGGAAATTGGACTGAATCCTGATAAGGACAATGGAATTTAATCAACAATCGAAATACAGAGGATTCGCTTAAAGTTCATCTAGTAGAAACCTTTGATTCATGTTATAAATCTATTACTCATCCAAGAGCCCATCCAAATTCATGAAGTTTAGTCAAGCTTAAACACATTTTAGTTTAAATTACTTCACGGAGATTGAATTCTGTGGTTTTTCAACTCAGATCGATATTTATAATCTTCCAAAATTCCATAGAAAAAAAAAAGAAAATACCTAAATATGGCTAAACATTGAAATTCTGGGAACATGGCCAATTACTGTTAATTTACAGTGAAATACAATTCCATATAAAAAAAACAAAAAACAAAAAAAAAAACAGGATTTATTCATCATGCAAAAAAAATGAAAAACAATTTGCATAAAATGTTTAGTATTTTTACCATCAGATACTTGTTTTAAAAATGATATATTACTTTGATCAATCACTTTGCTTTATTTAAAAGCACTAAAAAACCACAACCCTATAAAAAAAAATACATTTATAGTGGAGTATTTGAACATCTTTTTAATGATTTAGATTTTTTTTTATATTGTATTCTGTACAATGAAAATCTAAAGGAAAAGATTTCATCATATATTGTATTGTTTTGTACGCAATTAAACAAAAAGAAAAGTAACACTTCAGAAGAAGTGTTTGGTCCTTTGTATATCCAAAAATATTTTCCTTACTTTTAAATCACTTTAAATGTGTGATATCCACTGTAATGCTGGATGTAAATGTTATTGTTCCGACTTTTAGTATAGTCCATTCCTGATGGAGGCAAAATAATAAAAAAAAAACATTATTTATTCATATTCGAGTAGAACATAATATTTTCAAGTCATTAGCTACCTCTAGAACTCTAATTTTTTATATATAAATATTGTTATGTGCAGTAACTAAACAAAGAGAACCAACATTTCCAGCATCACAAACTAAAAAAAAAGTATTTCATTGATTTCATTACAAGACTCATGTGACTTATTTCCATTAAGCTACATTTTAGCCATATTTAAATTAAATCTAAATAAATAGTTCTCCTCAATTTTAATTCTAAACAACCAACAATGAGGTTCAGAGCAATGAGAATCTTTAGTGTTGGTGTCTCCTAGAGCACTGCAGTTCTAAAGAACATCTCCAGAACTCCACTTTATACAACAGATTCATGTCTACGGTGCTTCGTTTTGTCTCTCATGAAATATGAATGATTATAAATGGATAAAAGATGTGTTAAAGGTTGCGTGAGCGTTTAAGAGAGGTCTGGTACATTTTATTGAGTCAACTTGCACCTTCTGATCTTTGACAGAGCGTACGATCTCAAATGCGGCCCTGCGGCACATGGAAGAAAAGGTTAATTTCTCACTGGATTCAGTGGATACGGTACATCCAGTTCTCTCTTGTAAAATGAAACAATTTAAATACAATGATATTTGTTTAGCTCTTGATGGCAGAAACCTGGATGAAGGATCCAGGCTACTGGGAGTTGGAGTTTATGAAGGGGTGAAAGCTGCAGGGAATAGGATTGCAGACACTCATGAAGTAATATAAGAAAATACATTTCACATATATTTGTATTTGCATTTTTGTCTTGAATTGATTTAATCTTCTTCAATTAATTTGTTTCACTGCACTAAACATAATTTGTAGCTTTTTATTTGAGCTATTTGTATTTTTATTGTTTAATTAAAAGTCAGGTTAATAGCATATGTTTCTACAAAATAGATTTAAACAGGAACTGTATAGCGATGCGGGTAATTACACAGTATAATCATAAATGTGATTCCTTTTCTACACTTTATAGCCATTTCCATTTGGATTGATAGCCAAAGGAAAGAACCATGAGTAATTAGCATAGTTTGCATACCCAAAACGCAAATTAGTGCAAAGCTTCATTATTTTTACAACTTATCTTTTTGCCAACATCCAAAGCAGGAATTAACATTCAATTCTCATTGGAAAAGTACAGTTTCCATGACATTTCTACAGAGCGTACCCCGGAGCCACTGCTTCCCCATCATTAAGACTGATCTGAAAACACATTTTTTAGCCCGGCAGGAGCTGCTGCAGAGCATTGCCTCTGTCGAAACTCTCTTTACTATTTGTCTTGATATTCTCCCTTTTTCATCACATATGTAGCCAGTCTCTGCATAGAAACCCCATTGAGATGTTCTGGAACGGCTTGAGGGTAGGGTATGTAGGAAAGGTCTATTAAACCAATCTGTCTCGTGGAAGATGCTCAAGGAACACAGAGATAAAATTTCATTCAATTTTCATGAGGAGAGACAACTAGAATTTCTAGTGTTTTAATTGCTAATTAATAATAAAATAATCAGCATTTTGTAAATGTAGTCAAAGTTTGAAAGAGAACCTCCTATTATTTCTATATATTTAACATTTAACTCATTTAGGGTATGTTTCCTTACAGAATTAGGACATTTATGGGATGTCATCGGAATTGCAAACTTCAGAATGTTATTTCTATCATAAGATCTAGATAATAGTAACACTTGTGTAATGTAAACAGAACTTATATAATGTATCTGTGGTTCAATCAGTAAAACGGGGCATTAGAAATGGCGAGATCGTGACTTCAAACCCAAGGGAAAGCAAGACTTCATCAAAACGTCTGCCAAATGCGTGGATGTAAATTCAGTTCTGATTCTCTATAGATTTAAGAATGTAAGAGATTTAAGGGGCACTAGAAGCCCAAAAATTCCCGTGGGTCATTGCCACAGTTTTTCTCAAATATTGGGGCTTGGCCCAATGCCAAAGAAGGGCATGTGACCCCAGGTAATGTTCTTTTTCGGGTCGCAGAATACATCTTTGTTCCACTGAACAAGAGCACACTGCATAGAGCAGGAGCCATGAAGTGCGTATTACCCTTAAGAAACACCATGGAGAAAGAGAGAGAGAGAGAGAGAGAAAGAGAGAGAGAGATAATGAGAGAAAGGGTCTTACGAAAGTTAAAGCAATGAAATCTTTAGAAGCGTATGTAGTGCTTTGATTAACAGTGGGAGACTGGGAGAACCACAATATTTACTGTATCTAAAAATGTTGCCAGCAGAGAACACGAAGCCAAACTAACCCAAACAGAACTAAAAGAAATGTTATTTCAACAGAGCAGCAAGCATTGTTAGTATCATATGCCAACACAGTGGAGCTATGCGGCTCGGATGCCACGAGGCAAAGTCTCGTCCAAAGAGATTGAGCTCAGACAAAAGTGCTCCTCATTTTAATTTTAAAGATTTTTGAGCTTCACTCAAAAACAAACAAACAAACAAAAAATGTTTTTCACATCCATTTGTAGTCAGAATGAATTCCATTTCATTAAAAAACATTTCAGTTTAAAGTTCAATCATAAATAATACAGAGTAATGGAGGATAATTAATCAAGGATAGTTATTAACATTAACATTTCTGTACAGACTAAAACCAGTGTTGACAAAGTTTTTTGTTGTAGGTTGATTTCCAATTTGCTTTTCTTTATTTTTCTTAAATGTTCATTTTATAACCAGATTATGCTATGTACAGAACTGCGTCAACCAAACAAGTTAACAGTACTTCAAACTGTTTGGAAACTGATGACACATTTAGGTAATGCTGTGTACCTACATTTTCAAAACATTTTTGAACCCAAATTTTTTTTCTCCTTAGAGATAGTATACTGTGGCTATTAAGAGGATGTGAATGTGGTGTGATCAGGAAATGATCTCGGGATGTAAACTCAAATCACAGTCTGAATTGTGTTTGTATGTTAAGCTCACCACTTTTAGCACTCGACCTACATATTATCACAGTTCTCAGGTTTACAGAACACTAGTATTCCTTTAAAACAAGATGTACTCTGCAAATCAATAGTCACTGAACACGGAGGTCATTTATTGTATAGCACATTTCATACACAAGGTAATTTAAAAGTGCCTTACATGGGATTAATAAAGTAGAAACAAAGGAACCAATAGAGCAAGATTAGCTGGACATGAGTTAAAGTACATTTTAATATAATCAAGAACGAAAACAAGTCATATAAGAACATGGTGTTTAAAAATGGAAATGAAGACATAGATTAAAATGGTGAGATTTTGTCAGTGCTCAGTCAACAAAAGCGCATCTAAACAGTGTCTTTAGCCTGGATTTAAATGTGACAAAAGTGTTAGCACCCTTGATTCAGAGGGAAGCACCATCTGGAACAATGGAAGTTGCGAAGAAGGCAGGAAGCAGGTAGGTGCACTGGTATGGAGAGGACTCTCAGGAGATCGGTGACAGGTGAGTAGACATTAGAAGTTGTATTCAATAAAGACACAGGCTGGAGCTGAAGAACCATGGAGTAATCCATGTAGGGAGGAAAAGAGAAGGAATGTAACATTGAGGAGGAGTGCAGATAACTGGAAACAAAATACAGTTGTTGTTTGATATCTTTAGTTGCATTTTTACTTCGAATCTACTCAAAGTTAATGAGTTGCAACAAAGGTTTTGTTGTGAAGTTGTTAGGTTTGCAGCGTAGTCCTTTGTTATTTCCTGCATGGTCTCTTTTTGCTGGCTCCATCTTTGCCTCCGAAATAAGAATATACTTCATTATATCTCAGTTCTTTTAAATATCAAGGTTTTGTGGATGTGGCTCATTTCAGGAGCTAGATGTGTTTATTCAAGGAATGGCATGAACACATGAATAAATCAGATATGAGAAAATACAGTTTACGGTGTGAACAGAAATGGCTTCGACCAAATAAAATCCCATAGAAAAGTTAGCACAAGGATTTTCCACATCTTTGTTAGTATTCCCTTGATTGTAAGATTGTTGCATGTAAATCTGTCTGAACATATTCGCTTATTTTAGATGTTCTGGCCACATCTGCTGACTCTGGACAGATGCTGGTTGTGCCAGGTTTGGTTATTTCTAAATATTTTGTGACAGACTTTCTCTAATGATTTTTGCTTATGCTAATATGAACTGAATTTTCTCGCATTTGGGAATAGATGAATTTTGATAGCCAGAATGGAAGGATGATTAGCAAACGGATAGGAGGAATTAGCATAAACCCATGATGACTGCAGCTAATTAAACATGTTTTTTTTGTAAGACTTGTACTTTAGAGACGTATAAGTGTGTGTTGTGATAATTCGTGAATTCAGTATTTGTACGCACGTCTTTGTAGTCCTCTCAGCAAATTCTGTTTGCTAACATACTTATGTTTCAGAAGTTTCACAATCAGAAAATTAAATCAGAGTAATTTCTTGATTTCAAAACAGATTCCAATAACGTACATACTTAAATATTCCAAATGGGTAGTGCTCCATCTTAAGTAACTTATTTAAATGTTTTATTAGATTTAAAATCAAACGAGGGGTGCCGTTTTGTCTTGTTGCTTGTTATTCTTTATATAACTAACTGGACTGAGTTTTAGCAAATAATTAGCAAATGCGTGCTACAGCCACCAGGAACCAGGAAATTCTGCTAATTCAGTTATGAACCAAACATCTACATTTTAACACTAAACAAATTAAATCTATGATATAGTTTGAGTAACATGATAGTATTTTTTAAACGATGCGCCAAGTTATCATCACAAATTCATCCAATAAAAAAATTGAGAGCACTTACCTTTGCTCTTCTTATCACCTTTTAAATATCCAAGTGATGCAACTTCCTGCTGAAAAACTGACTTATGGAATTTGCCCTCTATTTCATGAGGGGGATGATTCAGGGTAATAGGAGTGAGTAGAGACTGCGGACATGACAATTTATATATATATTTGGGTCATTTTTGCCTTTGGGATGATAGGACAGTAGGGAGACAGGAAGAAAGAGGGGGAAGGTTGGGAAATGACCAGGTGCACCATCCACTATTCCACGGGAGTAGACAGTACATGTATTTTAACCAAACATTACATATGAATTTACATATCAATGCAAAAGAAAGGTACTGTTTAAAAGTACCTTTTTACTTAATTATTATATTTTATGGTGAAGTATAGCATCAGAGACTGTAGACAAGCAATAAATGCTATTTTCCAGTGTTTTATATGGATATTATTAATATTTTAATTGTTTTAAATGCCCAATAAAAATGTATTTATGAAGCAATTTTAAGGATTATTTATACATATGAAGTCCCAGGGACAGAAATGGCTCCCATTCGGTGGAATGGCTCGTGAAGTGTCTTTCATAAAGGAATAAACAGACAGTTGAAAAATGCCTGAGCATTTCTCTTCACTGTAGCACTGAAAGCAGGTCATTTTCTTTCTTGACAAGCATGAAACCAATCCTGGACCTATTTTTCATTACCATGTTTGTGGTTTTCTCCTGAAGCAAATGCTTCTTATTCTCTTACATTCCTGGTAATTCACCATGAGCACTAGAAATCAATTTCAGGCAGCAGTAAACAACAATGCTCTCCAAAATAAACACTGTTGTGGATGCTTCAGGAAGTATCTCTTGTGCAGTGGATTCCTTCCATTAAGAGTTTGGTTGCCATGACAAAACAGAACATTGCAGTTAAATCACATTCCATTGCTCATTTAAAGAAAAAAATACAGTCAAGACGGTTTCAAGTATTTATAGAAGGCTGTTTTCACACATTATATTATTATTTTGTTCAAAGTAATTAGCTTGGACACAAGTGTTAGTCAAGTGTCTCAGTATTGTGATTACAGGACATGGTGACTGCAGAACCAGTACCATCAGACCACCACTTACTAATTTATACTCTGATAATTAATTTTTAAAAGCTGGAAATAAAATGTGTTTTCCATGAGTTCACCATCAGGGCCTTCCTGGTAGTCTTAGCATAAAGTGGCAAGTTTGAACATTAAAAAATAAAATCTGTGCTATTCCTCTGTGGAGATTGGACAAAGCCAATGAGAAAGCAGTAGAACTAGCTCAAACAGTGATGAAAGCCTAATTGGGAACACTGATGACCCGTCCTGTTTGCTCCTCCTGAATCCTTTTTGGATGAAAAATGTCAAGGAGCAAAAATCTATTCTGTCACTTCATTTTAAATAGTAGAGCTCAGGTGTTCTAGTAGCCCATTCTAGGTTTATGTAACAGGAAAAGTACTTCTTGACAACATAAAGTCGTTACAACAAAGGCTAACAAAATAAGTAGTGGTTGTTTGTGGAAGGAACCATATTAAACTTCAAAGATTCTCTATTTAATTGATGCAACCATTCGATAATTTCCAGATTCATGAACCCAAACACAAAGCAGTGAGGGTGGTGATATATGTAAGGGCTTCGGCATAATGCAATGATTTATGGGGTTTGGTGTAATGTGTGTATGGAGTGGGACTTTCCGAGACATGTAAGCTCCACTCATCCACAAAGTTTAACAGTGCTTGGACTCAAGGTAATTGGTTTCATTTACTGGTACAATCTTAATTGAATAGAGTAGTGATAGAGATTCAGAGAGTTCTGTCTGCTCAGTTGAGCGAGAAGCCTTACACTGCATTCAGCAATAAGTAACTGGCTTGGCAGTGAGCGGAGAAATGCAGGACATATAGGATAAAAGAGACAGAAAGAAACTCCATCATGGTTCTTCACAGCAATCGATCGCGTGGAGGACTACAGATCTCCAGCTAGGATCCAATCCATAGTCATTAACACCACTTTACAGACTGGAATCTGAAACGGAAACCCCACAGTAAATGTGGATTTCGATGGATGCACTCTCTTTTTTCCAGTTAAATAGCCACTGAAAAGTAAAAAAAAAAAACATTGTTTATCTATTAGGATCCGTACCCCCCAAGATTATTCTTTTTGTGTTTAGTGTTGTAAGCTAAACTATTTAAAACTACTTGGTGGTAAGCAAAATGTTTGAGAAATCTCTGTAAAAATATCAAAATGATCTTTCATTTTCACAGACTATACTTTGTTTGCTGTGCTCCAAAGTAACAGTGGCGGTTTTCTGATTAGTTTTGCTCTGAAAGATCTGTGGCAGTAAACATCTGCAGGGCTTTATCAGTGCAATGGTGCTTTTTCCAGAGCTGTTTGGCTATAGAATGACCAGGCCCGGCAGATGGCAAGCCTGATAAAAGATATAAGATATCCTTCCGGGAATTCACTCTCAAAGTTTGATTCTCAGTGCAATAGGCTACATACTAAATTGGATTTCATCAGTCTCTCAGCAGGTCTGAAGTGTCTCATGAGGGCTATTCAAATGTTTGTTTCTTCTCTGAAAAACGAAGCGGAAATGATCGCAGCAGCTGGGATCAAAAAGGCAAATCTCTTGAAAACGGCTTTATGTGCTTGTGTTTTGGAGGAATTTGACAGTTGAGCATGGTTATAATTGGAAACTTAGAACCATACAATTACAACCAATGAAGCAAAAACCAACTATGTTCAATTAGTGTTTAGTTTTACTTCATTGGGTGCCAAGAAGTGAAGTTTGGAGCCAACTATTGTTTCTGTTGGCTTTCTTAATATTACGTGTCTTAATCTTCTTTACCTCCTCCACCACAAACAGGCCATAGCAGGCCCTAGATTGATTTGTGGTACAGTAATAGAGAAGAATCTTACGTATAATCCAGACCATATTTTGATTTTAACCCTCTAGTAGCACCACGCTTTTGCACATAACATTACATAATGTAATTTTCCAACTTAGAAAGGTATTTGTTGTCTGAGTCCTTAGTGATTTGAATACAGTATGCCCAGTTAGCTTTTTATACCACTTTTTAAATATTTGAACCAGACTAATGAATAATGCTAAAGTTATTGTCAAAATGGCGATGGCCCATTTGATTTTATTTGTGTTTTTGATTTGCAGAATGCCGTTTTTGATTTGCAATAGCGTTGCACGTGCAAAGTGGATTTGTGTTGTGTGGTGCACTAATGGGCCACCATACATAAAGGCCATTTGTATAGTTTAAATTTAGTGTGTTGAGGCCAAACTTCAGTCATTTAATAAAAGTGAACTTTGTATGATACAAAATTTTATTACTAATTCACTTAAATAGCAAGTGATAAAATTGTGCCCGATACCTGAAGGTAGTACACTGTACATCATTTAAAGTGTGTTAAACTTGCAAATGAAAGCTCACCTGCTGCTTTAAAATTGCTTGTCAAATCACTTTGAGGTTTATCTTTGTTTCAAAAATTAAAGATTAAAAAGTTGGTTCTGCATTGCTGTCGTTGTCAAAGGTTTTATCTCTTGCTTTATCAGTTCAAGTACAAGAACTTCACTTTGCTAGTTGAAAAAACATGCCTTTCTGTATTATTGTCCCATGTTTGAAGAACATTGAAACAGTGATACAGTGACTACTCAGTTGCAACCAACGCTGAGGCGTAACCAAAAAACAGTTAGTCAGAAAAGTCTGACCATGAACGCATTACTGACACATGAAACAGTCGTCACTTTTCTTTAGTAACGTTCCATTATTAAGATTTTAATCCCCATCCTATTTTTTGTGGCGCCATCCCCTAACTCCCGCTTTCATCCTATTTTTCATCAGATGACTTACAAACCCAACGTTTAGAACCCATGCAAATGTCAAAATTCTAAAATAGTGAATACAATGAATAACTGTATGTTATACAGTCAACACATTAAAATCAGACTAAATTTTCAGTCAGTACAAAGAATAACTGTAACGTTTAGTTTCACAATCCAAACCTTGTCAGAGCTCTTTGTTATCACCAGACATTCCAATTGGACCTAATGAAATGAGGCTGCAATGTTTTACAGTATAATAGCTATGACATGATGTTACCCGCACATTTTAATCTCTTTTTCAGTGCTAGCATGCCCAAAAAGTGTTTAAAAACAAATGGAGGAATTTAGCAAGTGTTAAAATTAAATCCCGTGTTCATTCCGTTATACTCATTGTGTTGTTTGATCTTGGCTATACGTTGCTTTCTCATTTGCTCTTCTGGAATGTTGATCACTCAGCATGAGCCAAAGTCATGATGTGCTTTTCCAGGTCTTCTATCATTCCCACTCAGTAGCTCTCTCTGGGGTTTGCTTTTTCTCCATTTTCCCATAATTCTCTTATCCTCATTTTTTTCTCTATGCTGCCCATTCTCTCTCCCCTCTTATGTTCCATACTCTTTTCAAAATTGATTGTGTGGAGAGGTTTGGGAAAATAAGAGGCAGGCTGTTGTGTGAAAGGGTCACTTCTGGGTTCATTGGTAAGAGTCATACACCAGTGTAGTGCGCATATGCTAATCAAAATCACAGCTTAGTTTCGAGGGGGAAATGATCTCTTCAGTAGTATGGCAAAACCAATCTTTAATGAAACAGCTTTGGGCTGTTAAATGTGACTAGATTTAATATGAGCAAGGTTTTATATATCTTACATACTTGTACACATTCCACTTAAAAACACAGATTTTTTGCCAACATTGTTGGAGGGAAAATATAAAACATTCACATGATTTCAGGTTTTCTAAAGTTAAAGTGACATTTCCACTTGGTACGGACTGACTCATTCGACAAATTGGGGGGGTCATTATCAAAATGCATTTCATATTATTGCGTAAAGCAATAAAACTTACCTACATTACTTACTTACTTACCGTGCGTGCGTGCGTGTGTGTGTCTGTGTGTGTATGTTTGTATGTGTGCCTGGTTTGTTTGTGCAGCGGAGCTGTCAGTGTAGGACGGCCTTTTTTTGGCCAATTCAAATGTAAACATTGGGTCCCAGAATCTCTTTAACTGTGAAGACTCTTGCGCTACGAAGCAACGGAAAAGAAAAGCAACCAATTACATTTCATTACTTCTACCTATGGCTAAAAGCAAAGAGCTGTTCATGGATGACAAGATTTTAGACTTGAGGCCCATGCACACCCATACACGACCGATTGGTGCCAAAGAGATTGTCATATTGGATCCGGTTCTGGATCACCATCTATTCCTGGACCAGACAACTCCGATAACTTGTTCATCAACATAAGGCAGGTCCCGTTAATAAACTCCTGAATCTTTGGATCTTTCTGTGAAGTGGAATGTTAAGTCCATCACATTAAAAGTATGAAGATAAAAACAATGATGTATTAAATTAAAATATATTGCAAGAGCTGAAGATTAGGGTTTACCACATCAGCTTTGAAACCACTTTGACTTGGAGAGGATCGTGGAAATTCCCCTTGTATGTGAGCTCCGAGTGTCAGGGATTCACTTCATTCCAATGAGAAACAGCCAGTCGCTATGCTCTCCCGATGACACCCCACAAAACAGTTAACGTCTACCTTCACCCGTCTGGGTACTGTTGATCATGCGTACTGATAAGCACACTCTGTTCTTTCTAAGGAACGATCTTCTTCTGTACCTTTGTATACGTTTTAAATGACTCCACCTCTGTCTCCATTACAGTTGTGACACTGAGATTGTCAGAGAACCTTTTTGTTTTCTGTCTCAAGTTCTTTATCAATGAACATAAATAATCTGAGTCTACAATTTAAATGGTTTGCTGGTATAGAGCGAAAAAGATTATTAACATTCTTGGGTTTTGCCTTATATGTCATGGAAGTCATTGGTATAGTGGACTTACATCAGCTGAAACAAAGACTTTTCATGTTCCAACTGTTCGCCTGAAATCACCTACAATCTCTGTCTCTCTCTCTTTCTCTCTCTCTCCCCTCTATCCCTCTCTCCCTCTCCCCCAACCTTGAGCTCACGCACCCTAAAATCACATCTCACAGTAGGAGCTTTCTACACACATGCATCTCGCAGCATTACGTGCTCCAGTGGGTTAGAGCTCCTTTTGGACAAATTAAATTGGCACTAAATTGGCAAGAAAATAATTCCCAACAAGGTGGTCAGCATTGGGGGATTCTTACTGTACAACTGTAGATCAGAATATGTCCTTCAATCTCACACACACAGGTTTGATTGACAGCTGGAGCTCTGAACACCAACATGGCTGAGAGATGGAAAAAACACTCAGCAGCTTTTTACAATGACAGAGATTGAGAGAGAGAGAGAGAGAGAGTAGTGGGCATGATAACAGAAAGAGTATGCTACTGGATGGATGTTTAGAAAGGGGATGAAAAGCTTTATGAGGGGACAGAAATGGGATGGATTAAATGGGATTGAGAGAGAGAGGATGCGAATAGATTTGAGTTGCTTAAACCGAGAGTTTCCTTGTGAAAAGACAGATATTGTTTTTAAAATAACAAAATCTCGCATGACAAATGTGCCAGTGTTAACTTTTCAGTGTTGGATTAAATCAGTTGCTTTCAGTCAATCCTCGGTCAACAATCACTCACCCGATGACACTTCACTCCACAAAGCAGACATCCCATCAAAAAGCCATCCCCCAATCACTCATCTACCCTTACAGGCTGCTCCCGGCTCCTCCCAGATTGTCAGATCTACAGTTCACACCTACCGACTCTTCAGCGTGACTTCCAGTACCTGGCTTTACTCCTGCTTACCAGCTGTTCCCGTTGTCTCATGAAAACCTCTACTGCTGTCGCTAAGACTCAGACTCACCAATCTTCTGCTCTCGTAACCTGCTTCATGGCCTACTCCTATCTCTGAGTTCTCCAAGCAGTTCCCGCCCAAAGGACTGCTGCATCTATGGTTATTGATAAGATAACTCTTGAAAAAAGTTGACTGCTTCTTGAAAGCAACATTCTCTTTCTGTACTGATTCTCTTTAGACCGTAAAATATAGTAGCTTTCCCACAAAACATATTCATACTAGTGGGTAGCACTGTGGCACTCCAGTTAGATGGTGGTTCTAGGCTCGCCGATGACTGTAAGGAGTTTACATGTTTACCTGTGCTTGTGGGGGTTTCCTCCAGGTACTACGCTTTACCTCACAATCCCAAAAATTATGTGGTTAGGTTAATTGAATAATCTAATTTCCCCTTAGGTGTGAGTGTGTGTAGCCCTGTGATGGACTGGCGACCTGTCCAGAGTGTACCTCCGCCTCTCACCCAATGTGAGCTGGAGATAGGCACCAGCAAACCCCCGTCCCCCCGAAAGGGAATAAGCGGGCAGTTAAATGAATGAATGAATGAACTAATCTACATTAGGCTCATATTCTGTGAAGCTGCTTTGAAGCATCTGCATAAAAGTGCTATATAAATACATTGACTTGACTTGATTGTATATATTTGTAAATAAACACAGAATATCACTGACACCTCCTTCTTCCTTTTCAGCTGTGACCGCATTTGTATGAAAATGTGTTTGGCTAAACTATTTAATTGCTTAATTAAACCGGTTTGACGGAATATTTTGAATCTGAGCAGTATCAAAATCACACTTGGCGAGTGTAAAATGGCAACACTTTGTAAGTGTGAATCGAATTCTCAAAAGAGCAAGTACTTCAACACACATGCTTCTAGTATTAATTTGAGTCCTTGCAGTGTTAACATTGGGGATCTCAAGAATTGATAGAGGGTCGAGATTCAGTTACATAAACTGTGTCAAATCAATGTGTATAGTGTGGAATAAGACCGTTTTGCAGTATCTGTACATCAGTATTAAAATGTTCAACCTATATGAGCTGAACTTACATAGTTTAACTGAGGTACATGATGTACAGCGTTGTGTTTTTATAAACAGCAATCATTGGACGCCTGAGACCATTAATCTGTGAAGCGAGAGGACACAGCGCTACAACCTCAAGCTAGGGGGCGCTGGTGATCCTAACGGATCATGGACACCGTCACTGAAGAATTATACAATTAGTAAAGTGCAGCTGTCCTTTTATTTTTTCATAATGTTTAGTTTCACGTGGCGGAACTTGAGAATCTTTCTAAATTGGACTGTCTGTCGAAGCAAGAATTTAATTACTGAAGGTAGGTGCTGGAGTTAGAGATTTTTAAAACTCTTCAAAAGCCTCAATTCAGAAGAAGCGATGCATGGACTTTGTTTATAAGTAAAGGCAAGTTGATCCAAACGCTTTTGCTTTTTTGGTATGCTCTCGTTAAAATGATGAAGCTAAATTACAAACAAAACGCATTATCTATTGATATTCAAATGACGAATGCTCTGGAGTTTTTTTTTTATTCCAATATACAAAATCTCAAGAAACAATTCAAACTTCAGGCAATTGCAATCACCATTTCAGGGAGAGTGACAAAATAACGAAAGAAGAAGAGAAAAGTATACATTTACAAATGACATTATACATATAGATAAAAATAAGGCAACATAGATGTTCATTGGATGCCATAAACAACCTAAAATTGGCTACCAACATTTAAACATTTGTATACATTTTAGGGACTTTATAAGAGGAATAAATTTGTATGCAGTTATGCCCATATGTTTGTAAATCTAACTGATGACGTCAGTGCCTCACCAGCCATAAACCCCACAACACGACACAATAACACTGCACTGCCCTTGTACCACATGTAACACTATGTGAGTTGAATAATTCTAGTAAATTCAACACTATAACTGTGTCCCAATCCAGGTCTGCATCCTCCGGAGTACAAATTTCTGTTTGCTTCACGATGCTGTTGCAAGGAATGTTCCATTTTTCCAAAAATTGAAGAGTCCTTCATATGCATTGTCCCTTTCCCTGAATTTAGGGACACCATCATCGCTACTATCCATCGAAGCCTCACGTATCCCAAGATGTTATGCACACTGTTTTACCAATCAGAATCAACACAAAATAGGGAGCAAATACTAGTATTTTAAACATAATAGTTTTATTTTACAAACATGTTAATATCACTAACACTCAGCTACCTAAATGTGATGGAATTAATGCTAACCGTTGGTACGTCATTTTGGTTTAGGGAGCAAGGAGCAGACTCTGGTCAGAAAGAGACCATCCTGTTTACCATTGGTTGATGCAACCTTCAGATGATCCTCTGGCAGCGTTCTTGGGTCCCAGCTTATGTGAGTTCATATTGGTGCTTATTCACCTTAGGGTCAAATATTTAAGGGAATATTTATTGACACTGGTCGTCAAATATTCAATTTTTTTCAAATTGTGGTTATCAGCAGGGTGGCAGGGTCCCAAACTGTACAGTATATGTGAAGCCGAAGCAACACAACAGCTCCTCAAACACAGCAACCTATGTACCTAGTGCAATCAATTAACCAACATTTGTAAAAATTCCTGAGGATGTTAATGGATTTTAATAGGAATATCAGTGGTAATTAAATGACATTTGAAGGCTGCTAGATCTATAGATCAATCAGCTGTATTGGTTTCTCTCTCAGTCGGTTTCACACATTTGAATAACTCATCAACGCAGCACTCTTCTTGAACATCTCCTACGAGTGTGAACACCCTTCCTCCACACATTGTCATAGCCTGCTTACACATCTTCACTAGAGTATTCCCAGCTGATGCACACCTCTCGTTTTGCTTCTCCTTATGTAAAAAGAGAACTTAAATCGCATTCTCCAAGTGTTAGACTGGTGTCGAGCTAATTGGCTAATGCCCTGATGTTACGTTTGTGTCAGACACTCTGGAAAACAAAAAATTGATAATAACTCAATGTGTTTCTGAATGGTACTAGTGTTTATTAAACGCTGAGCAGTTTTTAGCACTTATATCTTAGCAGTTAAAAAAGATTATGTTTGTATTCCATGCCAAAACTAATCGTCGGAAACTCAACGGCTGCAGCTAGTGTCTAGCGTTGATAGTTGTATTCAATTCTGTCTTAAAAAAAACGTCTGATTAACATTTCAGTGTGATGTATATTTATATATTAAGGGCTTCAAGGCCAATGAAACACACGATGCAGGCAATTTTTATCAGGTTTATGTTCTTATATAAAGGTCTCTTCACGAAGCTTTAAATCAAAGCATGACTCAAACTGTTAATTAAACCGAAACTGATCTAGAACATTTTAAAAAACCTTGAACTAGTTTTAACAGCCAGCATCAGCACATTTGACAGACTATTATTGCTAGCAGAACAGCAGGCGGAATGATAGTCTTCATGTGTTTAGAAATGGAAATAATAGGTTTTTAGTCTGCTTCTCACTCAACTGTTAACTGGTAACGCTGTAGATCTGCTTAAGTATCATTCTTTCTCTACATGAGAAAGATTACAATTCAATTTAAACTGATGCAGCCCAGAGAAGAGTTGTTTGTGACCGTGGTAAATATTTTATTTTGTTTTCACTTACAACAACTTCTGCAAACGAGTGAACCTTAACGTGTTCAGACTGAAAAACACGGGCTGACTCTGAAGGATAAAGACATTCGTGTTTACAGGGTTCATAGAAAAGCTCTGCTGGAAAGGCTCTCTTTAAAAAAAACTACAAAGCCGCGTGGCTCCCTTGAATCTACAAAGACTCACACAACTGATATCTGTCAAACTACCTGCAAGCAAACAAACACAGTGTGATTCTTTAAACGACATCCCTTGTTTAAAAAAAATCACTTTAAATTTTGTTTTTATCACCTTTTTAGTTTGAATATACATCAATACTAATTCACGTTTTGTACATCTGAATCTTTACAAACAATTGTTTACTTTTTATTAAGCTATGTGTGTTTAGCCATGGCTGTGTCAAAGTCCCTCACTTGCACCATTAGCTCGAATATGCTTTCTTCACCTTACCCCAAAGTTCCCTGAATAATGTTGCTGATATTTTGATGCAAACTAACCTATTTTCAAGTGCTGCATGATATTGCGAGTTCTGTGATCATTTTATGGCAGCAAGGATTATTGAGAGAGAGAATCCTTTTTGTATTATACTATGTAAGTATAGAGTCATCACTTTTTTTTAAAGACAAAATATAAAAAATGATTATCTTGAATGGTTATTTCAGGTTACAGCCAGTTTCAAATATCTATGTTAAACTACGTCAAAACAAATTGAAAGTTACAAAATCTCTGTTTCTTTGGAAAAACTTACAACTGAACTCAAACTTAAACTCTTGAATGTTCTGCCATAAGATTGTAAAGGAGATTATAGTTATCATTGAGATGTAGAGAAAGGCTGTAAAGTGGCCTCAAAGGTCTTCTTCAGTTCTGTGACAAAAAAAAAAAAAAAATTCAATCATTTTAATGGGATAAGCATAGGTGACAATATCCAGGACCAACATTTTCCATCAACTCGAAACAAACTCTATAATATGCAGAACCATTTTGATTTTTGTTTTGAATACAATAATGCAATATATCTGAATGTCTGGTTTTGAATAATAAGCTGTGAAAAGCACTCCATGGACAGTTTTGCCATTTTGTGTTGAATAAGAAGCAGCTGAGATCGTAGCACTCGCCTATGTATTTGAACCTGAAGTTGAGGGTCACTAAAAGGCCAAATTGTGTTTAGACAAACAGAATATGTATTATTTAATCCAGGGTTGCCAGTCGTTTACATATTCAGCATATACATTTGCTCTCTTTTGTCATGTTCTATGTGTCATTTTTGCCATCAAAGATACATTTCTATTGATATAATTAGTGGCTGCAGAGGGACTCGCCACATTAGCCTTTGATGTCCATTAGCCATGCAAACGCTATGCATTAGTTTAGTTAAATTATAAATTGCAGTTGAAACATAAATGAGAGTAATGCATGTTACACTCTAGATAACAAGACCTGCTGAGTGAGCATGACTTAATGCCAGGACCGTCTCAAATATATGCATGTGTGTGGCTGACTCTGTGTGTGTGAGAGAGATGGAAGGGGGAGAGGGGGGTGTTTGGTCGTATGAGCAGTGCACAGAATGAGCACCTGAAGCGGGTGAGTGTGTTTGTTTATAGGTGATTGGCCATAGGAGCTTTAGGCCACATTCTGAGAAGGTGTCCAGATGAATAGGCTAGGAAACAAATACGAACGAGAGAGATAGAGGAAGGAAGGAAAGAGAGAGAGATGCAGCAAGTGAAACCCCAACATTCAGCTCCGATTCTCATCATCCTCTCTCTCTCCATTTCTCTCATGCTCGAGCACACGCACACACACAGGCACACACACATGCACATACATGTGCATTAATGTGAATTTCTCTCTCTCTCTCTCTCTCTCTCTGCCTATTTCTCTCTCTTTCTCACGTGACTTTCTTTCATACCAACATAAACTTGTAATCCCTTTGTTAATGTATTTGGCGTTTAACAAGACACGGAGTGCTTGAATGTCTTACTCCATAATACCTAACTCCATCCTTTAAAGCACAACCTGAGTTGTAAAAGACAGATTTACCAGAATTAATCTTATAGTAACGCAGATTTAAAACAATAGACAAATATATAGACAAATTGTCCATGACATCACTACAGACCTTAAAAAAGAGGATGTGAGCTCCTCTAGAGAGAGGTGTAGGCTAAAAGTGTGTGTAATCATCTGTTTTCTTGTTGACATGGATAAAAAGGAAAGATATGGGTGAAACTGAGATGTAGCTGCCCTTCAGTTTCATAAATCAAAACGCGACACAGAGTGTTTCCATTGCATCGCATGTTTTCAGCCTTTCCCGTCTGCCGTGCACCTATGCACCATGAAACTAAACAGAAAAACAATAACACCAAGTAAATACAACTTACACATACAACAATCAATCAATCCACAAATGATACGACCACACAAGTCCCAACATAAGCACGTTTACAAACAACTCAACAAATAAACATACCTCGCTCCGCGTAACTGAAGGGTACTGGATTAAACGTGAACCTGGCCTTGTGATCACTTCAGTTCAGTTGACAGGTTACGGTGGTTCTAACTCACCCATACAGATCAAAAACACACAAAGAAGAAACCCCACCTAAAAAAAACCACAGCACCTCCTAGTGGGATAACAAGACAGTTTGCCTATAGTTAGTCATACCTTTTAATTATGGATGGACGGACAAATGAATGGTTTTAGAATATCTTCCCTCTTGTCGTGTTTGGTTTGATTTTTGCATTAAATATGAAATAAAAACCAAAACCAGCAGACAAAATGACACTCAGTGACCATATGAAAATTAACAACAGTTTGTCCTTTTCCTTTAT
>SRMA01026116.1:583764-742384 GCA_007224835.1 Danionella cerebrum | reverse complement strand
TGCTTGAATGTCTTACTCCATAATACCTAACTCCATCCTTTAAAGCACAACCTGAGTTGTAAAAGACAGATTTACCAGAATTAATCTTATAGTAACGCAGATTTAAAACAATAGACAAATATATAGACAAATTGTCCATGACGTGAAGTGAAAGTGAAGTGAAGTGAAAGTGAAGTGAAGTGAAAGTGACGTTACGACCAAGTATGGAGAGACCCATACAAGGAATTTGTGCTCTGCATTTAACCCATCCAAGTGCGCACACACACAGCAGTGAATAAACACACCGTGAACACACACCAGGAGCAGTGGGCAGCCATGGCTGCGGCGCCCGGGGAGCTGTGGGTAACTGGTGACTTGCTCAAGGTCTCCACAGTCATGGTTGTCTCAGAAGGGAGAGAGTTTCAACACTCATCCCATCTTCGACTCCTAGTGGAGCTGGGGATCGAACCAGCGACCTTTTGATCTCCAGTCAATCACCTTATCCACTAGGCCACGACTGCCACACTACATGACATCACTACAGACCTTAAAAAAAAGGATGTGAGCTCCTCTAGAGAGAGGTGTAGGCTAAAAGTGTGTGTAATCATCTGTTTTCTTGTTGACATGGATAAAAAGGAAAGATATGGGTGAAACTGAGATGTAGCTGCCCTTCAGTTTCATAAATCAAAACGCGACACAGAGTGTTTCCATTGCATCGCATGTTTTCAGCCTTTCCCGTCTGCCGTGCACCTATGCACCATGAAACTAAACAGAAAAACAATAACACCAAGTAAATACAACTTACACATACAACAATCAATCAATCCACAAATGATACGACCACACAAGTCCCAACATAAGCACGTTTACAAACAACTCAACAAATAAACATACCTCGCTCCGCGTAACTGAAGGGTACTGGATTAAACGTGAACCTGGCCTTGTGATCACTTCAGTTCAGTTGACAGGTTACGGTGGTTCTAACTCACCCATACAGATCAAAAACACACAAAGAAGAAACCCCACCTAAAAAAAACCACAGCACCTCCTAGTGGGATAACAAGACAGTTTGCCTATAGTTAGTCATACCTTTTAATTATGGATGGACGGACAAATGAATGGTTTTAGAATATCTTCGCTCTTGTCGCGTTTGGTTTGATTTTTGCATTAAATATGAAATAAAAACCAAAACCAGCAGACAAAATGACACTCAGTGACCATATGAAAATTAACAACAGTTTGTCCTTTTCCTTTATTCCTCCTCTAGCCCACTTATTATTCCCTTTCGGGGTCCCAGGGATCTGTTGGTGCCCATCTTTACACCCTGGACAGGTTGCCAGTCCATCACAGAGAGTTTGTTCTTTTGTATTTAAATTAAACAAAACATAATAAAAATTTAGCCAGAATGATATGGTAATAAATAATCAAAACGGCAAAGAATTAAAACTAACTTTAGAATCTGACGAGATGATTGACAGGCTTGTATCAGGCTGGCAACCAGACTGACGGTTCAAGAGGAGTGTGGCCCAGAAAATGCACATTTTTCTGCTGAACTGCTAAAAGTATCTACTTTCCTTCATCAAAATAAGTATTTACTTTAAAGGCCTAGTATAAGTACCGGTTCTTGAATAAGGGAAGCAGCTTAAGTCCCCTGCTTGGAGTTTTCCCTTGGAGTATCGTATTTCCTGACCTGTAAATAATTCAGCAGTGACCATCACTCAGATCCATTCTTTCACTTCTAGCAGTGAAACACTTAAATGCGTTTGGGGAGCTGCCATGATTGGAACATACTTGTACATTCTGGAAGTTTTCAACCCTTGTTTTGTTTAAAGATGTTTCATGTACATAAAGTGTGTGAACACATGCTAAAAGATGGTGCGTGTGTGGAGAATCTAAAGTGCTGTCTGTGCTTGGAAGTAATTGGTCCCAGGGGATAAAGACACCTTTTCCTTTAGTGTGTGTGCGTGTGTGTGTCCTCTACCTTTGGACGTCCTCTAAATGAAGGGATTTATCACTGCCTTTCCAATCTCGTCCATATCCCACTCTTTGAGATGTTTGCACATATTTATTTGTTTAAAGTATATGTGAGTGAGTGAGTGAGTGAGTGAGTGAGTGAGTGAGTGAGTGAGTGAATGACGAGTGAGTGCGTGTGTGCGTGTGTGTGTGTGTGTGTGTGTGTGTGTGTGTGTTTTTAAGAGATAGAGAGTAAGAGAGAGAGAGAGAGAGAGACAAACACAACTTATTCTTTGTTTTTCTCATTCATTTGATCATAACCCCAGAGTGTCTCCCTGTTTTAAAAAGGAGGCAATTGTGTTGTACTGTTAAAAACTTTGCTTTGTTCTTGTTGCTGTGGAAACTGAATTTTTACATCTGTTTAATGAGACCAGCTGTCGGTACCGTATTCTATTTCTTTCCCTATGCAGGAGAGATCACATTAAGTCACTAAAGGCTGATTTGTATCAATAGTTTTTACGTACTGCAAGTTATTTACAGATCCTTGCAAATCACTTTCTGGTGTAAAATGTTATATACAAATGGTCCTCTAAATGTCAAGACATTAAAAGTGAGGGAATATTAGCTTGAGGCAGCAAAGTCTTTTAGAAAGAGCACTGCATAACTTGGCTTTGGCATGTTGTGAAGGGTTGTTTGTTATTGTAAGTTACTTTACATAGATTCTCACCAAAGACAATAAAACATTAAATGAACACATATGGAATTATTTAGTAAAAACACCACATTCAGCCTTTGAACATCCCAGTGCCTCCAGCAAAGCAATCTTACACCATTACATCTCCCCCTCCATGATTCCTGGTTGGAACAATTCATGTTAAGACCCTCTGTTTCACAAAAGAAAATTAATAATTTCCACTGTTCTTATGTCCATTGCTTGTAGTTCCTGATTATTTTTCTAATAGCAGTTTTTTTAGCAAGCTATTTTATCATAGCCAGAGCTTTGTGGAGTTGTGTCTCCTTCTAGAATTGTCTTGTGGCCTTTGTATTCTGAGGTGCTGTTGATTTGGCTTATCCACAGCAGTCGGTAATGAATATTGAATATAGATGAATAGATAAAATTTTTCTTGGCCATTTTCAATTTAAATTCTTTCCATTCTCATTTTGATAACAAAATGTCACATTTAAAAAGATTTTTAAAACATTTCGAATATAAAAACGCTCATCAAAATATGATTAAAATGGCTTCCAAACATTTACACTAAACGCAACTCGATGTCTAATGTTTGCAGCCAAATCTCGATGTTGGCTTGAGAAAGAATTAGGGGTGTAACAATATAATGTGGCACAATACATAGCGATACAAAATTGTCACAATATATCGTGGAGTTACTGGAGAAATCCTCTAGAAAAACATGTTTTTCTGTTGTAAATTCGGGTAGTTCAGGTTGGTTTAAGGCTTCGCTGTGAAGTATCTTGTGAAGCTATTATATTAGTGACTGAAAATGCAAACTTACCACTGGAGGCTGGCAACGAAAGTGTTCAGATCTCATAGACTCTTCAAGTTTAAATACCCCATTCCATGTGTTCCTTTTACACAGATCTAATTAAATCTGGTCACTGAGAGTGAGACTTGGGCCTTTTAGTCTCTAGAATGTTTACTGGATGGTATTCAAAAGGAGAAATAATAAAGAACTCAATGGAAAAAAAATTATATTTGTGATAAATTATTCACTCTCCCATTTATTTTACAATGAGCCATTTCATGCAACATTTCAGAAAATACCTTTCTAAACATCAAACCCAGAGGCGATTGAGTTAGCATGTTCTGCAGACGTCTTGATAGGTGTTTGATCAGGTTATAAAAGCTCTGCTATCTTTCGATCACTTGCCAACAGCTGTTTATAGTTCCCTAGGGTGAAAACTGATAAACGGCTTCTCCATATAAACTTATAGCCAGACTGAGACGTGGTCCCTATACCTTATACAAGATGCCCAATAAAACTTGATCAAATTCATGCCCGTTTTTTGGCAATTTAATCGCAAGCCAGCCTTGTGCTAATCGCATTGACCTTTGGATAATGTCATTGCTATTGAACACTATGAAAAGGTCCCCAAATCAAATCTCAGAAGAGCTCGGCAAACAGGAATGAGAGGGAAAAGATCCAAAGGGGCCTTTCAGTCGCCTGTGCTTTTACTTGCTTTGTAAATATCTAGAAGTTTTCTTTATGCCCTGCGAGAACAAAGGTAATATTTATAAACTTCCATATCACTACAAAGCCTGTTGGCATTTCATTCAGTGCCTCTCTTCATAAGTTTTGTGAATTCCCACTCAACCACATTCCCCTTGTTTTGTTTAACGTCTTCATAAGGCTTTTTTAAATGCCATTGAAAAGATTGTGGGTGCACGGTGGTGCTGTGGGTAGCACTGTACCCTTGCAATAAGAAAGTTGCTGTTTCAAGGCCAGGCGGAAACTTTCCTGAGCATGTTCTTACCATCCTTGCGCGAGTTTTCTTCCAGGTTCTCCAGTTTCCCCAATTTAACAAATTAATGAAAGGGTTGTAGAAAACTGTCTGTAGATGGGAGTGGAGTCGGCGGACACTTTGACCCTGCTGTATGCTTGGAAAGTGTTGTGTGCCATCATCAATTTTAAAGAAACTTTAACTTTTCATTGGGTGGGCTCGGTCTCATGAATAATTATGCGGCACCATTGTGTCATGACTGTATCCCTGGTGCACCACAGCTGTTTAGCACATCTTAAAAGACACCTTTAGAGCTTAAAGGGACACTCCACTAGATTCTCATTCTTCATATTCCCTCGAGACAAAGGTTTAATGTTTTTGAATCTATTCAGCTTTTCTCTCGGTCTGGTGAGGGCACTTTTAGCATAGAGCAGTGAATCCAATTAGACCAGTAGCATTTGTTTTAAAATGAATACCAATTTTTAATCATTCTTTATAATCATGTTATTGTTTAATCTTTGGGATTATTGCAGATGCATAATTTATGTTATGTTATAATAAATAAAGTAGCCACTGACTTTATTTTTATATATATTATAAATATTTGAAGAGAAATTCCATCACACAATTTAAACCTTTTTTTTCCCACTATGCTAAGCTACGCTAAAGGTGTCATCGTTAGATTTGGAGAAAGGTTGAAATATTTCAAAATGGTTTAACACAACAGATGGAGAAGGAGCAAAAGATGTCAAAAGATTTTTTGGTTATTATGAGTCTGTGATTGCAGTGTAAACAGGCTACTGTTTTATGCAATTAATTACATAATTGGATGGGTCAGACTACAATTTCAGTATGTTTTTTTTGTTTTTTTTTGCAGGAAATGTTGAGGCATGTATGAAATTCTGAATATAAAAAACAGATAATGGCTTTGCTAGACTTTTCTTAAAATTGATTCCGTTGGGCTAAAAAGAAATAACAAATAAGAAATGATACTAACTGTCACCAACAAAAATTGTTACTACAGTGAAGGACTACAGAAGAGAACAGTAATACTGCAAATATCAGCTTTCATCTATAAGTCAGATATAATATCTGTGTTTTTCTTACTTTTTAAATATTTGTTTGAAGATGTGTGTAACCCAAGGCTAATTCCCATCCCCTTCATCACTGGTGAAATTGGTAGAAATAGACTTATATATTTGGAGAGTTCATAGGCTTTTTAAAAAATTATAATTATTATATATATTACAGGAATAGATTTTTAGCTATGATTTTCATAATTTAATACTTTTGATTGAATGGCTGGACTCTGTCAATGCCAATAATTGATGATGTATGTAAGAAAGTTTTTTTTGGGTGTAGAGCACAGTTGCCTTTTTGGTGCTCTATGTGGTGGGCTGCAGTTTCATAGATAGATAAACTTTTAATAGGAGTGTGGTTAATTAATTTTTGTGTGATTAAACTGCTGAGTAGAAGATTAATGGCTTGATGATTGTGTGTCCTCAGAGAAACTAAAGTTATCAGCATTTCTCTACGGAACAAAAGCATGTAAAAGAAACCAACAATCTGCAAACCCTGATAGCTCAGAGAGTTGTTAAAAAAATTGTCTGTCTCTCTCTCTCTCTCTCTCTCTCTCTCTCTCTCTCTCTCTCTCTCTCTCCTTTGTTCAGTTAATTGAGGTCTAATATACAAATAGAGTTTTAAAATCAATTAAATTTTTTTTGTTATTTGAAGGCTGATTTGTAGAGCCTTTTTAAAGCAATCTTCAAAATGGTCAGTTTCAGTGGCATCTTGGCTGAATCTTTCAAAGAAACATACACTGGTCTGATTGGCCATTGGTTTTGAATATTCATAGTGTCAGCTCAAGTGCATTATCTGATGCGGGCTGCAAACTCTTTAAACGAACAACTAATCTAAAAATAAGATAAATGTACAAACCTTACCTCTAAACCTTAAAGCATGTTTTCCAAATTTACTAAAACCATGTTCTTTTCATTAAGGATTATGAGGAGAAAGGGGATATCTATCAACTTCCAGGGCATTTACTGTAATTACTGTGACAGATAATTGTGTTTTATTGGAGCATGATTTATCATCTAGCTTTCATCACAGGCAAATTTGATGCATTGCTTACTGGTGCTGTCAATAGTGTAGATATCAATTCTAAAAGTTTAGCAAGTACTTGCTAATCATGTTGCTGTTCACATTGTCCTTGGAGTCACATTAAAATCACATTGCTGTATGTTTTTTTTTCTTTGATACAATCAACTCCTGGGATGTGTTAATCTGCATGCATCATTTATGAACCACTTAACTTAAATGTACTTATATTCTGAGATAGTCCAAGATTGTTAGTCTGTTTCTCTTCTTTGCTCTTTTGTCCCTTTTAATGCTTCACATCTTTTATTTATATTACACTTTTTATTTTTCATCCACTTTCTTTAGAGTTTTATTCCTCTTTCCTGCTTTCCTAGGATTAAATTAGTCCTAAGTTAAATTAAGAGTGATAATTGAATAATGTGATTATAATAATTTGATTATTTAATTTCTTTGATAAATGATGAACAGTCTTCTTTTTCCCTGTAATTATTCAGCAGGACATTTATGTTTCCACTTAAGTTCAACCGTTTCCAGACACCACTGCATCAACTGCACAAGACTTAAAGGAAAAAAATATTTCTGTGAAATAAACATTTATTTCAAAGCTTCTGCAAACACCATCAATTCAATTTTTGTAGCGTTGTGTTTAATGTTTGTTTTTGCCATTTGTCTCTTTGTCCTTGACTTGGAGACTATTTATTAGCATATTATAGTTTATGAAAATGTAGGAGAAGACTGGGTGGGTTGGTAAGTGGTAGGTCATCTGGAAACTTCTCAATTACTTACTCAATTACTAATCTGAATTCAGACATAATGATTACCTACACATCGTGTTTGAGGGCCTAAATATTTTTGCACATGTCCGAACTGGTATATATTTATGTCCGAAGTGAATGGTGTGCTAACAGTTTGTTGTAGGCTAATAGAATTCAGCACACTTGTGTAGGATACCAAGACTTAAATACAAGAAATATGGATTGCGTTTCTACAATTATTTTGCTAAAAAAAAAAACAACTTTTTGCTTGTGCCATTCTATAATGAATATATTTTATCTGTTCACCTCAAAACTGTTATCTCAAAAAAGACTTATCTTGGGGTATATGGGATGTTAATTGCGAAGCTTTTTTGACTTTGTTAAACTATGTAATCAGTGGTCATCAATAGTTGAACCCAAATTTACAAACAATGTTAATTGTCCAAGTCTGAACAAATCTATAATGTATTTTTCTCCATTATAGTGCCACCAGGTGGCCACAGGAAGTACAATGTGTTACATTGAAAAGGTACTTTGTTTTACTAATATTTAATTTTACTAATATATGGGACAAGAATATTATCCAAAACAATAACAGAAAAATATTCGGAACCGTTCACAACGCCACCTTGGGTTCTTGACACTTTATGAAAGGGTTTTCGTTATTTATTTTGTATTTTTTTAGTAATTTTGACCATTGTAACTTGAATACAAATCCTAAATAGTAATTGCTCGTAGTGCATTTTGGAACAAACTGCCCACTGAGTGACAATGGTGGCAGAGGTGCGAGAGGTCTTTAATTTTCTAGCTTCCAAATATTTGTCTTTTATAATTAACTCCAGAAATTTTTATTTTCCACTTTGCATATTATTTGCCAGCGTCTGTGTTGCAACAGTGCCACAGCTCTTATAACTCCAGGGAGAAAGCAATACTAACTCTGCTTCTGAATTAAATGTGACAGGTTTCTCCAGTTAAAAAGTGCTTTTTAGATAAAGAATAACCCAGGGTTTCAATGCAGTTTGCAAAGCTCTAGCAAATGAAAGGCGGGTATCGAGCCACACATCATGGAAGACATATACTATTGTGGTTCATGCGTCTGTGTAATAGAATTGCGTATATTTGCACCTTCTACAATGTTCATATGAGTCTCAGCATTGGTTCTGCAAGGCTTCCTCTCGACAAATCTTAATGATACACAGTGGTGCACAATTTAATATCACCTGATAAATTCTCACTGTGGAGTGTGGAGAGTAGGGCAAAGAAGGAAAGGGGAACTAAGGATTCATGCACTGCAGAAGCCCTTATTGTTTTAGTGCTGCTCGCAGCCATGCAACATAATTGTGGGCTTTCTCCAAGCATCTAACATCCACACACATCATTAGACCTGTGCACTTGATGAAACACATTCTGAGGCTTTCTGGATGTAATCGAGATCGAGATAAGGGTTTCTCTGTCTGACTCAGAGGGGAAATCACAGAGAGCAAGATTTATCAACTGTGTAATTGATGTATTGCTTGCGATCACATTCACCTACACTCCCCAGCATCTCGCTCTTGATCTCTCGTTATGATATTCCATGTCACTCTTTTGCATCTTTCGTTTTATAGCAGTATATGTATGAAAGATTCATTAAAGCCACACGTAATGTTTTATTCAGCAGCACAGTAAAGAATGGTGAACTTTTAGGTTCATTTTTCAGAGGCAGAATAAGTAGTAGAAGAGAGTATTGGTGAAGCTAGACCACACTACTCTCTGTGGCTTCACAGAAATAATCAACGGCCGGATTAATTTAATGTAATTATAGATTGCTAATTATATTAACATAGAATACAGAATATATTTTAAACTATCATTGTAATGTAAAAGAATCATTTTCCTGTGAAAAATTGTAATTACCTGCATCAAATCTACTCATCAGTTTTACAAAATAGATTTTACTAGTCCATGTCATCAAATACATTTTTCATATCTATCTCTATTTAATCAGATATATAGCCTGTTAGATAATAATAGAAATAAAACACAGGATAACCCAATTTTTCCAGATTAAACAACAATGTTCCTTTCATCAGATTTGAAAGGTTTTATTTCACCATGTCACATAATCACCTCATACCTGTGCATATGTGCATTTGCACTTTGAGTGACAGAATAAAAAAAAAAAATCCAGAAATCACATTGTATGATTTTTTTTTTACACATGTACATGTAAAATGGAGGTTCAATTAAGTATTTCATCATTTGTTTATGAGCCACGTTTATGACCCCCAAAAACTTTTAACCGCACAGCTACACTCTGCTCATGATTCTAGTTTAGTAGCACCTGTTTGGTGCCCCCTGTCAATTATTTTGGTACTTGGCGCCCAGATGTCTTTTTCATGGGAAACTAGCTGAGATTAAACATCTGTTCACATAAGCAGTCAATCAGCTATTTCACTAACCTTGAAAATGCATCGACACATTGACAGTGTGGATCATGTGGGTGAGTGAGTTATAGGCAGCCAGAATCATACTCACAAAGAAATGATTTGGTAATACACCTGCTCAAGAAACACATGAACATTAGCATATCAAGATTGAGAGGACAAATGGATAAAAGTGAGATCATGATGAAAAGACGAATGTTGCCAAATATGTAGGGGGAATAGTATTTTAGTATATTTTTTGCCATAATACACATCAAAGAGAGTGTAGCAAAGAGTCAATCAGGTCTAGCTAAGTAAGAGACCTTTCTCATTACAGTACAGTGACTAAAAGATGTGTATCCATTCGGTCCAGTGGGCAGTTGAAGTGTTGTGGTGCTGGAGTGGTCAAACCAAACCTAATTTTACAGATAATCTGTGGAGGGAGCAGAAGGTTCAAGATACTTCAAGTTTTGAATACAAGAAACGTCCGACCTTTGTGATTTCACATATTGTCATATTTTGAGGAGTCCAATAGTTGTTTCACCCATGTCGACCATAGTTTAGAGTCAGCAGGACGTCAAATACTTCTTTCTCTCACTCGATTTATCTTGTTCATGAACTACAATAGACAATCAAATATAATGACTTTACTTAATCACACTCTAAATGCAGTATACATTAACCCACACACCATCACAGTATAGCATTGGCTTTTCCAATCTATATTCCTTCCCAGTTTTCCTGCATCCAATACATTGATTATGAGAATTGATTATTTGTGTACTATATACGCATAGCTTGATTGATCAGCTTGTTAGGATGAGATTGAACAAATTCCTTTTACTTATGCTTGCTCATCAATATCAAACAACCATGTGCTTCTTTTCTCTGGGGATTTTGATATAGTATATGCATTATTATATATCAACCAAAACATACTGTGTATAGAATATTCATCCTTCTAAGCTTACAATAAATCACAAAATCTCAACCAAATCATATTTTAGGCACAGATCAAACCTTATATATATATATATATAAAATTTTCAAATGAACCTGCATAGCCATAGAGTATTTAAAGTTCTGCACTTATGTGGTCTGCAATAACACTTCTTAAACACCGGATGGTCATGAGGTTTCTCGGTTCCACTGTGTGGACTTTTGCCAACAGATAAATGAAGATTTACTAACACAAAGTAATCTAGGATTATTTGGAAAGAAAAGTTTTAAACTGAGTTGTTCTTATACGAGTTTGAGCCTTTCAAAACATGCAGATATCAGCACCCCACAACACATTTTTACTGGATTAAGTACTAGAAACCCATTACATGTAATCCATTATATGAAATTTTAATAGAAATGATTCTAAAACCAAAGTATACTGTTTCCACCTCCATGTTTGACAGAAGAGATGGACAGCGTTCCTTGTCCTACAAAGATGGCTAGTTCAGTTAATGTCCGGCAGGACAATTTGGGTCTCATCTGCCTCACGGCACCTTCTGAATCATTCAAATGCACATTTACAATCTTAAGATATGCTTGTATATGTGACCCGTGTGAGCTCCTCATCAATGAATGTTGAATTGATCATTTCTTTAGACACGTAGTCTTATTTCTTGATGTGAAATGCTTCAGTTTCACCCCTGATCCAGCTCCACAGATTTGAATAATCAAATCTTATCCAGATGAATAATTAAAAACTCAATCAATTATTCAAACACCACAGTCTGCTTTTTTTTCCCTCAGACACCTACTGACCTGTAAAATTAAATTCAGCCATGCTTTTTATGAAGTGAGGTCTTTCACATTTGCTCTCAAGCGATTAAAAATCAGCCCCTCTGAGTCTTTTTTGAATAAAAATGTCTTTCTAGCTAGCTTTAGAAATGTACAAGCACTAAAGCACAAATTACTCTGAGAGATGGATGCTGTTTAATTGTCTAATTTATTCCTGTGGGGAAGAAAAAGATGGCACTGTCCTTTTAATAAAGATTAAGAGTGTTAATAGAATGCTAGAGGCCTCTCTTCCTGACCCCAATAACGGCACAGTGCTGTAATCAGAACACTGTAAATTATACACAGGAGACAGATGTAATTACACAAAAGCTTATAACTCATTCCTCCTCTCCCACATTTGCTCTCTCTGTCTCTCTCTTTGCATTTTGCTCTTCTTGCACAGTTTTATCTAATGGTCTCTGCTTGATTTGGAGAGTTGTAGAAGTATTATAGGTTTTGGTGAAATATTTTATCTTCTGATCACTTAGCTGCACACCACTCAAAACAACATGCAATTTGAGATATTTTGTTGCAGTGATCATTAGCTTAGCTACATGCTAACACCTGCTATCAGTTACTGCAGTGATTGGATTTGCACAGATTTAATAAACTACCAGATTGTTTTTACTTTAGTTCATTTTTTAAAGTTTCTAAAAGATTTTCAGCAGCTACTTTTTACAATTAACTAAAGTAAGAAAATGGTAGTTTATTAAATCTGGGCAAATCAAATTAAATAACTGGAATATATTATTTGGAAATAATTTGTTGGTATACGTCCTGTAGCTATACTGCTTGTTGGATACTTTGTTTTTGGTCATTGGGGTTTAATAATTCATCGGCATCAGTAATTCAAATGACAAAACGACTTATTCGTCAAGCACAAGAATCTTGACTGGTTGTATGCACTGACTGTGTAATACACTCTTAGCTTGCTTATGTACACATTGTATGGCATTGTACCTGCTTAGATCGCATATTGTTTGTACTCCTATGTTTACATGCGCTATCTTGCTACAACTGTGGCCTTTAAACTTAAAACCTGCTTTGAGCTTAGGCAATATGTCATTATTAATTGATAGAGATTTATCCAGCTTCTACTTTTCTTACTACCTTAGTACTTTCCACTTTACGCTCCTACTACAGGGCATGCCCTCGTGTTGAACTTGTGAATTCACCAGTGAAGCATTGTTCTTTCACTGTTGCTAAATTTTGCTCTTGAAAAACAACCTTACTCAATAATCACCCCTCTGCCAATCTTAACAGTTGGCCCAATGCACCATTCTCCGGAAATTTTCCTAACCCTGAAAGCCACAGACAAAAAATGTACACATGTATTACACTGACCCCTCCATAGAAACCCGACTGTTTACCATAGCATCCATTTTGGCACATCAATATTTCTGTTAAGGAAAAGCAGAGAGTTGTGGCTATATTGGCATTGAAATCTTGCATGATGTCACTGACTCCTTTATAGCAACCACAATTTCTACCTTGGCAACCAGGTAGAAATGTTAGCAATCTAGTTCTATAATGTTCCTTTTATTTATTTTTTTTTCTTTGAAAATTATATATCCACATAAAATATTCAAGAATAAAAAATGGAAACCTTTTTCTATAGGGAATTCTATAAGGAACGTATTTTCTGAAGACATTTTTCATTTTATTAGAGCCTTAAACTGAAATAAATCTATTCTCAACATGAAATGGTCACTTGTGGCAGAAAAACTGCTGAAAGATTAGAGAGACCGTTAATCTGGGGGGTGAAAATATCCAGTTATAACTGTTGGGAAAAAAAAAGCTTTGTTGGTCCAAGAAAAGTCTGTTTTATTGATTTCTGGTGCTATGTTCAGATGTAAGGCCAGAATTCGAAGCAAACACCATGAAAGCTTGGTCTATTCTTTCTTTTATCAGTGGTCCAACCATCTGTAATGCTATGAGGATTTCTCTCCGGCTCACTTTAAGATTCCTTAGTTCAGGTTTGTCAGTACCTGGAGGGGCCGGAACCTTGCACAGTTTATTTCCAACCCTGCTTAGAGAGACATAAACCTGAAGACTTAACGCGCTGGATTAAGTGTATTATCAAGGTTTGCTCTAAACTGTGGCCCTCCAGGAATTGAATTTGATACCCCTAGTTTAGTTGAATCCGAGAATCATTAAAAAATGCATTTTTTGTTGATCAGGTTTGCCCCTTTGTAAAATATCATAGGGAAAGATCAAAGAACAAAGAGGTGTTACCGTGAATGCCAGCAGACTTT
This sequence comes from Danionella cerebrum, assembly GCA_007224835.1. NCBI lineage: Eukaryota > Metazoa > Chordata > Actinopteri > Cypriniformes > Danionidae > Danionella > Danionella cerebrum. The sequence goes on along the minus strand of SRMA01026116.1, from coordinate 728,704 downwards.
AAAATAATTGCGACATTTCAAAATGTCAAACTGAATGGCTCTTATAAAGGCAACCCTTTATATCCACAGAGATCAGAACAATCTGGTGAAACTCTTTAATTTGAGCATTTTTTTTCTTCCCATAAATTAATTGTTTACTGTATGTGGTTACATGGTTGTTGCTGCAAAAACACACAAATGGTCAGAAAGAGTATGTTTGATAGATGTGATATTATGTGGGTGTTGGGTAATCCTCTTCCCAAAGAATGACTGCTAATGAACAAGCAATAGGCTTATTCTTTAATTTACTAAAAAGGAAATATAGACATCTCACCTTATCATTACAGTGACGAGCTTTGTTCATATTTATAATGAAACCAGCTCAGCAGAGAGACTTCTTACATTTTTAGTTCTTATGGCAGAATGGGGTTTTTGTCAGTTTCCCGCCTTTTTCTAGTCAGGTAAATTTGGTAACGAAGCAGCAGATCAAAGGAGCTGCAACTGCCAACTAATTGCAGTGACTACCTCAGAGAAATGTGCCAAGATGTCTCACACTTGCTTGCTATTTTTTTTCTTTTCAGGTAGGGATGAGTTATGAATGATTTAAGCTGTGGTCTGTCATGTGGAGACCTGTGTCAGACCACTAGGGGTGGGCTGTCGGCTTGAATTCTATGAGGGGTATTAATATGTCTGCTTTTCTCAGGGGTCAGTTCCTCCTGCTGGATCAATCCATTCTCAAGGGTGCTACGTGCAACTTATACGTGCAATGGTATTAGCCTTGGATTTAATCCAATTCAAAAATTGTCTCGTTGGAGGGATTTTAAAGAGATTTAAAGACACATTATTAACAAATAAGATTAACTTTGGCTAAATGAAAAAGCTTTAATAGCTCCTTTGTACTGGTTTAGCTTTAAATGGCAGAGTATACATTTCTGAAGCAGCTAATATTCGATATTTGTGTATTTATGAAGGCGACGCAGGGTTTTAAGTCCAGTAAAACCTCAAGCTTTGTTTACATGGAACTACATTGCTATATAACAATGTTTGTTGTAAATGACTGTCATTATTCACTCATCTTCATGTCTTTGATATGTCTAATGCTTCTTTTCATCCACAGAGCAGAGTGTAATTCGATTGAAGCACTGTTTGCTCAGTTCTAAAGACTTGATGCTTTGATTTTAAGAAAATCACATATTGTTCACAGGGAATAACGGGAAAGTGAGACAGAAATACTGGGCAAAACTTTCTATCCAATTCAGAATCAATGTGTTTGTGAAAGTTAATAACTTTCTTTGCTACCAACTTTGTGCTGTTTCTTGCACAGTAGCTTTTTAGAATCCCATGATGCTGCCAGCAACCTCTCATTCTTGCTGCAAAACTGTGCACAGCTTTAGCTAAAGACAGCAGAATGTCTTTTCCCAATGTTTAACCATACTTACTTTTTGGTCCAATTATGAGCTGATTGTTTAATGTTATTCTTCTGCTCACACATAAATTACTTTTGCTCATGTTTTAAAGTGGTCGTAAACTGGACCATTCTTAGTTTGTATTGCTCGTGGTGACAACATTATATGCATTTTGCCATTTTTACATCAAACAACATTATAATTTTGAAGAAAATGGTATCAAGGCCTCAATACACGACATTCATCTGTCTGAGCCAAAGAAAAATAAGTTCAGATTGCCATATCAGATCTGTTTTTCACAAAGAGAATGACGACTGAAAGGTGGCTTTTTTGGTGACTTGAGTAGGGCGTAAAACTTCTCGATGGCGCTCATCCCACAGTTTTATAGAGACTTTCTACAGGAAAGAAATAACGCACCACAAATCTCATCTTTTCTCCATATGTGTGAACTCTTGAGAGATCATCCGAAGAGTTGTGTAGATCTCAATTTGAATCTGTGTGTAGAAGCCTTTAGTTGAAGTTGGTGTTTGCTTTGTTTCTCAGCAAGTTGGTGTGAGAGGGCGGTAACCTCATCTTTGGAAGAGATCTGTAGCTCCTCTCTCTGATTGGCCAGAGATTTGCATATTCTGATCTGTCATTGGCATCTGTTTCAGGATTAGCAGAGTCAGCTGAGCCTTTATTGTTCCACCAGTTCCTATATGTGCACAGAACAAGCACTTAATAACAATATATTTGCAGAATGAGTGCAGTGAATAACAGCAATCCAGAGGTTAGTGACCGCTATGGAGATCCTGGAGGTGACCAACCCAAATAAGGTTTAGCTATGGTGACTGGTTAACCAAACTGGTTGATTGGAGGTGCTGACAATCAGAGTTGTTACAAAAGGGAGCTATAAAAAGTGGGAAAACTCTGGAGACAGTAGACAATTGTACATTCTGTCTTTCTTTTCTGTTTCTCTTTTTTTTATCTAGAGAATCTGTTAAGAGTATGCTCAAGAGTATTCGAAGCATGCTTGCCTTTGAAGCTTAGCTGCTGTGAGAGATGAGAAGATCTGGTTGAGTGAACGCAAGGCTAGTAGGCCAGTTGATTCACATGGGGACTGATTATTGCTTCCATTACTGTAATTTCCGTCTAGTGTGAGATGCTGCAATAGAGCTGGTGGGTTTGGTGGTGGTGAGTTAGGTCCCCATCACATTATGTTTTCATGTCATATCATTTAAAAAAAAAAAAAAAACACAAGTCTTCATGTGAAATGTAGAAATGTCCCTAATGTTGAACAATTGGGGTTATTCTATATATTTTCATGTTGTGCATAAATCAGTGACCCTAAAGTTAAATTTTAACATTTGGCATTGTCAAATTGTCAAATTATCTTGGTTTGATGGTTATTTTAAATAGTAGAGAGATTTTCAAATGAAGTGTAATTTAATTTTGTTGCACAGACACACAGTTAACCATTGCTATCAAATCAACTCAGCTACTGAGTCTTTTATTTTACATTTTTAACATCATTTTTGTGATTATTATCTAATAGGGAGAAGGGACACAGAACTATTTATTTATTGACAAGCTTATACACCTGTACAGAAGTAGGCCATTTAAATATATATGTACATAACTTTGAATAAGATAGGAGCAGGAAACTGATGGGGTGAGGAGGAATATGAGATTCAGTGCAACAAGGAAAAGGGGGAAAAGACGAACACGGGCCTGACAGCTCTAATACTCTAGGAACTTCTTCGGAAATGTTGGAGGAATGGGTGTGTCTCATAATACTGGTTGCTTTGCTGGAGCATTGTAAAAGGAAAATGTCCAGAATGGAGGCACCGATGTTCTTTTCAGTTCATTTGTACCTGGAGAGTCTTGTCAGACAAGAGCTTTCGGTAGTGCTTTAAAGCAACATTGCTTTAAATGAAGAGTTGGCATTTATTTGAAAAGTGGGAAATGTAATGAACTGTGTTATCGATTGACTTGTCAGAGTTTTTTTTCCTTGATAAAGCTTCGATAACAACCAACTGATGTAATCCACCACTTGGCCCTCCATTCCAAACCCATCAATTGAACACATAAATTCACTCTGAGAAGCAGTCTGGCGACAAATGAAGTTCATTTGAGGTTGCTCTAAGAAAATAATAAATAAAATTTTCCACTGACATTTACAAGAGAGCAGCAGTTCAGTCACATTTTGTCCTTCGTAGCATGGTTCCATTGTTTTCGTCTTGTCTGTAGCATAACAATTGAAAAAGTGTAAAGCAATATACTGACATCATCACAAAGTTGCTGAGACCCTGCTTAAATCCTTACTGCAAATGTGGTGAAATCTATGCTGAAGTTCACATCACAATCCATCGCTTGCTTGTCATTTCATTTCCTTCTTTCAGCCCTACACTACCGAGATTTAGCAAAGAACTGGTGCATTTGCAGTTCAGTAAAACGAAATGCATCATGGCAGTGTGGCACTCTTTAAATCTTCTGGTTGACATCCACATCCAACCAAAACTCTTGTAGAGAATTTAATCTGGATATTGGACATCAGCCCAGAACTCATTCTATATTCATTCCCCTCAAGTTCAATGAATAGCTACTTGATTCACCTCTGATGGAGTGTGAGTTAAGATGAGGTTGAGGATGGAAAGCCAAGCAAATATAGTCTAATATGATGAACGAAGTGATTTTTGGTGTAGATTTTTGTTATAAATATAATAATGCTTCAGAGTACATGGATTTGTAAATAAAACAATGTTGCACCAACGTGAGTTAAATTTCTAGTTAATTGTTATTTCCTTTACCACAAGAGTACCTTTGAAATCAAACTCAGGTACAAAGAAGTGACTGCACAGCTTGTGTAATATTTGCTGTCCCTTCAGAAAAACTCAACACAGTCTAAAAGCCTGACTACACCCCAACAATGCCAATATTTTGTATGCTGACCATTGTTTTCCAGCAATAAGTTAACCATCTTGGACATGCAGTCCACCAGAGCTTCACAGGCTACCATAAGAATCCTTTTTTAATTTTAGGTATGGAAAAATGCTTGGCCAGTTCATCATCAAGCGAGTGGTCATCTTGGGGTTGTAATCTGTAATCGTATTGCTGCTCAATCTTTAACGGAAAGGTCTCATGCTCTACTTCAGTACATGCTCACATTTTGGGTTCTCTCAGTGATTTGTAGCTCCCCAGTGCGGGATGCTATCATGTAGCCCCAGACCATGACACTCCTACCACCATGACAACCGTAGGCAAAATATACTTGTCTTTGTACTCTTCACCTGGTTTCAGCAACGCACACTTGATATCTTGGTCTTTTCTTTAGAGACCAATTTGTGGTAAGAGCTAGGGTTGAACATTTTTTTTTTGAGAGCATTCAAAATAGCAAACTGAAAGGAGCAGAGGATACCAGCTTTCTCTAGTAAATTCCTCAAAATTACATTGTGCCTCCTCCTTGTTTGATGTCAGCCATCTTTTTTGACACCTAAATCAAACTAAATCTAATTAACCGCTAAATGAATGTGTACTTTTCTCAAGGCTATTAATTATTTATGTTTTTATGGTTTCTGATTGCATCATTGGAACATTGAACTCATGACTTAAAAAAAACGGGAGTCTATTTAATTGACCTTTAGTTATTTATTTGATTAGTTTGTCATTTATTATTGATAGATTGCCTGGGTTACTCCTGTTAGACTCTGTTTCAAAGGAGTAATAAATCAATTTTCTTATATTTTTTTATTCACAAGTTCATTAGGGCATTTTTTCACTCTTCAAATGCAGTGCACAGAATGAAGAGGGCAGCCCTTGAAGCCACTTCCTATAAAAGCAAGGATCTCATTTCCCTTACAAATTGCCCTTCTGTAAACCAAGTGTAAATATTCTAAATGCGTTTTTGAGAAGCATTCATTTGAAAAGCATTCTATGTTGTAACACCATCAAAAAAACATAGATTTTCTGTGTAAATGTTTGATTAAGCAGGGGTGGGCAGAAGAAGTCAATCTTTTATTGTTGAATAAGGTAAAATTGATAGCACTAGGCCAAAATCAACAGGCCACCAGAGCACAACTATTTAAATTACCGGTACACACTGGACGAATAAACAAATTAAGAATGCCCCTGGAGCTCAAGGTATAGTTCAGTGGCTTGTCACATAATTCTGTCCCACTGGGAAGAAAATCACTTAAAGAGCAAAGCACCAGCTTTAGATCCATTTACCAAAGCTTTCGTTTACTCTGTCTCTCCCTATTGGGCTGTAACCCCCAGGAACAGCGATGCATGTGGAATACTAATGCATCTTTATATATTCTAATAATCCAAATTCATTACACTTTACATTTTATCAGCCAAACACAACTAAAAACCAATGACTATCTATGACTTAATATTGCAGTGTTCTAAAAAAATAACTCTTATATATCCTTGGCTACATCTACAAACAAGTATTTTAGATCCCGTTGTTGATGATGGGGGGGCTCCTATGATGGATAGAAGTGACGTGGGCAGGAAACATTGAGGTGAGTGCACCTGACCAAATTTTTATTGTTCAACTGAACAACTAGAGTTGATTCTGCTGGTAAATAACGATTCCCAATGGAATGCTTTTATCAACTCACAGTAACTAGAATGCAATTTCATATCAATCACTCGATGTTTCATTTGGAGTTTTAACATCTTATGTATATTTTGTTTATACAAATAACACATTTTTGTTTGTAAGCGCAGAAATTGTGATTAAGTATTTGTCCATCATTACCCGAATCCACAAAGTCTGTCTTCTATGTCCCACCCACCAACACTGCTACGCACGCTTACAGGCAGACAGTAATAGGAATTATTGTGATTGGTTATTGTCTTTCCTGTGGCTCAGTTGGTAGAGCATTGAGCTAGCAACGCAAAGGTTGTGGGTTCAAATCCCAGGGAAAGCAAAAAAGACAGAAAAAATATGTTCATTCAAATGTAAGTCGTTTTGGATAAAAGCCTCTGCCAAATGCATAAATGTAAATGTCGTTCTATGCAGAAGTTTAGCACAGTTGAGAGGAATGCTGTACCTGAAAGGATGCATGTTTTAGGGCTTGTTTTGGTATAACAGCGTTGTTAGTTACCAGTTCAACATTGGTGATACTGGCCTGGTTGTTTGTGGCTGTTTTCCCCCATCGGGTCCTGCTGTTCAGTGGACAGTAACCTAATGATGAAGGTGAACATAAGGCACACGGCAGCCCACTATTACTGATGCTCCAACAAATAATTTATCACAGACATTGGCTTTGCATTCACATGCTGCCTTCCGGTGAGATAGCGTTGCCTTTAAATATCTTGTATGGAATGCCTACAAATAGCCTGTGACTTAGAGAGGTGAAACAGACACAAATATTTGCACAAACTGAATATTTGCTCAAGTAAAATAATCTTTGACATTTTTGAAGCTGATGTTAGCTACACTCATATGTATATCAAATAGGAGTTTAGTTTTTTGTGTTATACAACATTTGGTTCTTTTTTAACCATGCTTCTTTGCTGATATTATAAAGTTTATTTACTCCAGCTTGATTGAACCTTCAGAAAATAAAAAAGGTGGTTTTAACGGAACCTGGAGGATTTGGCATCACTGTCTGGCAGCTAAACCCTTATAAACTACAAATAAAAGAATGGGTAGAAACATAAATTTACATTATTCATGAAGAGATATCAGTTAAATAAATGAATATACCGGTAGTTTGTAAATCACTTAATCAAATCTTTCTTTTGATGATTGGTGCTTATATGACTTTGGTACCAATTTTTATCATGGTATAGCCCTTACGGGTCAAGTTTTTAATTATTCTTTTCTTTTCATGTATATTAAGATGTTAAAATGTAAATTTTATTTGTTTGTGTATATTCAAAAACTGTTATTACAAGTAACATGCTGCTCCAGTCCATTGCAGCTGCTAAATAATGATTGGTGTTTATTCGTGCATTGAACAGCAATGATTCGATTTGAATTTTCTTTTTTTAACATTTCAGAAATCGAAATCCATATATTATACTATAAGGAGCAATTATACTCAGAGTGAATAGCAAGGACTCAGTGATTATAATTAATTTTTGCCTTTAATTGGTCCATTGGGTTTTCTGAAATCCACAGTAAACACACCGGTCTACCAAGTTTAAAGCTCTTGCTGCAATGTTCTTCCGAAAAGCTTCCACTTTTGCACTTGACTACACTAAAAAGGTGCTGCATTTTCAGGGTCACTGAATCCTGCTAGTGCCTGTCTCTAGCTAACATCAGATGAAAGAGAGAGGTACACCCTGGACAAGTTACTAGTCCATCACAGGGCAATGCACACATTCACTCCTAAAGAGAATTTGGAATTTAACCTGACGCATGTTTTTGGTCGTGGGAGGGAACCGGAGTACACCGTGAGAACATGCAGACTCCCCTCTTGAAGGGCACTGGTTGGCCTCAGACCAGCGATCTTCTACCTGAAAGGTCTAACTGCTACCCACTGCACCACCAGTTCTAGTTTAAAACATTACAATTGAGCTATGCCACAATCATCGAAATGCAAGGCATAATGAGTTGTTGTGATAAGGCTATTTATTATATTAAGTAAATTCTAATAAAAAAGTCAAATCATGTTTTGGCATATGGCATATAAACACCACTCCCTTTAATGTAGACATACCTCTGACATTTAGCACCAGGAAATAGTATCATATTTTCACTCATGTCAGGACCTCAGAAAGTGCTAGCAGTTTGGAAAATGAAAAGATAGATGGAAAGAACAAAAATCAAAGATGTGCCTTATAATCGCTGACTGATGTGATCAATGATTAATGCAAAATATATCAACAACCACCACTTGTTTGTGTCCAAGTATAATCTGAAACACCCCACACATTGAAAACTGGCACATTGAAACGTTCTTTTTCTTGTAAAATGTGTGCTTGGTAGCCAAATTGTAACACTGTCTGGGCTCAGAGTTGACGCGGCATCACAAAACACCACAGAGCCGTGCACAGAGAATTCTAACACACTCACATGTGCCCAGTCAGAAAAAAAAAACACTCCCAAAGTTCCCATCTGCGCCATCTGTTCTTGTTCTAGTCATCCCAGCAGGTAGCAGTAGTGGCCGAATGAGGTGTCAATGTGAGCTATGAAGATATGGCAGCTTTTATAAGTTCAGTGCCAGAGTCAGGACTCAAAGGTACCTTCTTGTTTTACTGCCTTGTCACTGAGCTCACCATACCTGACCGCGGCTTGGCTTTAAAGCTGTACTTTGCTGTTTTATTGTTGCAGTTAACATGACCACAGCTACCATGTTTGCTGTAAAATTGTCTTTATAAAAAATTCTAGTGGTTGTCATGGTGATGAGAGGTATCTCAGTTTGAGTTCACGCTGCATTTTTCAGCATGTTCTGCTGACCAGCTCTCTCTGTGTGAAAGCGGCTTTACCTGAGAGCCAGCAGAGGGTGAACACTGACAAACTGCGAAGCAAACGAGGAACAAAATTCTCTCCAAAGCTGACTCCACAGCGCCTCAGGCCACCAAAGCTGAATCACGGGAAGTCTGGATGAACAAATGTTTCTCAATTCTTCAGTCTGAAGAAGAAACTGCATCCTCTACAGGGTCAGAAATGTATCTTTCCTCAGTGGTAACTAAAAGCCCTTAAGGCAAACATTGTACTGGTATCAGACTGAAACAGTGTGAGTTTTTGACTTTTCCTTGCTTTCCTCAGGCAGGTAAACATTGTTGAACTCTAAACCAGTTACTACATTATACATGGACCCCGTCCACTTTGTCAATGTCAGATTTAAATGGGATCTCTGTTGAAAAGGGCAATTTTCCACATTTTTTTTTTTTTACAGAAATGTGGCTTAATAATTTTTGTACCCAATTTCACAATCGCAGACCACTCCCCAATCAACACCTACGCCTGAAGCTATCATCCTCAAGACTCCAGCCATTCACGCTCCTTCTAGTTCAACTCACATCCCTTTATAAGGACTTCTCCAAACTCCAAAAATTAGCATTTATGGCTGTGACTGAGAAAATGTTTTTCTTCCTTGCATGCCTCACAAACAACGTGTTGGCATTTAGATAGCGACTGATGGTTGTTTTGGAGACTTTGTGACCATGAGATGCCATCATTTGTTGCAGTTCTTGAACAGTGAGCTTTGGAGAATTTTTAATTTCTCTCACCATCCGTCTCACTGTGTGTGGAGAGTCCTCAACCAGGCTTTTGTTTACCACTGTTCCAAATGATTACTCTCACTGGAGATATGGGCAGGTGCAGGCAGGGGGCTATTTTCTTGTACCCATCGCCTGACTTGTGAAGGTCGACACACATCTGCCTCACTTGAACGGTGTGATCCTTTGTCTTTCCCATGTTGAAGAGTGGATAAGAGAAATGGCCTCTGTGTCACGTCGTATATACACCCCAAGGACGCAGGAACTAGTAGATCACTATTTAAATGTTCCTAGATACTCTGATCAACTTCTGTAGAAATGACACAAATACTTCAATTACATTTAAATTCAGGGAATTGTTAGGGGTGCCGATAATTGTGGAACAGGTTATTCAATGAAAAATAATTTTTATTATTCAGGGATTTTATTCCCCCTTAAAATAAATACGCTTTATATTCGCATTATATTTTTCTACAATTGTCAGGAACCACGAGTGTCAATAATTATTTTGTTAATAATTACAGGGCACTGTATATTTGTGATGTCACAAACCTTAGGAACCCTCCCACACCTCTCAAGAGAGACTTTAGAATAGCATAACTGTCAGGAGATTAGTGTTCTTTCTTGTTTTTTGTTTTTTTTTTGGCTTTAGTTTCCATTTTTCATAGACTCGAGCCTTTTTGCTCTTTTTATTCGTGATCATTTGTTCCAGCAGCTAGTTTCTCTACCAATTCCAAAACCTGCTCATGATTATTACTCCTTTTTTCATCTTTTATGATCCCTCTATTGCCATTTCTAGTTTAAATAATTAATTATTGCTTGTTCAGACTGCATTTCGACTCCTTTGCTGATGAATATTGCATATACTGCATTATAAGGTATATTTTAGTTTTTAATTGGTTTCATCTGTGTTTTGCCTCACACGGGATGTTTATGTCTGTGCTTATTTTCTGTTTATCTCCATTTACAACCTCCACCGTTCTCGCAGTAGAGCAGAGAGAGACAGTAAATCAGCCATTAGTCACCATCTATGGTGCTTAAGAACCATGTTGAGGGGACAGATTTTTTGTTGGTTTCATATCATCACTGGAGCATTGTTTATTCAACTCACAGTGTGTTATGTGTAACACCAGGGCAGTGTTCACAAGAGCTATATTGTACTATTACTATATCCATGCTTTCCAGTCATGGGGTCCGTTATTTCATGTTGGCTTTGATTTTTGAGGAATCTCATCATTCAGGCTCTCCTTCATAGTTTAGCATCTTATTAATTTCCAGATGCTGTAATGACCTCTCCGTTGCTTGAGCAGACTCTGGGTTGAAGTACAGTTTTGGAAGTGTATTTTACATGATAAACATGCACACTCTTAATGTGGAATGAATCGTGTTTTCTAGTTTGCTTTCCTGCTAAGAAAAATGCAATAATTTTTCATGCTTGATAAATTACAATGATGTAAAAACATTTTGTGAAATGTGTCACACTTTGTATTCAATTACATTGGACTTCACAGCAAGCTATTCATAAAAGTATTATTGGTTTAGAAAGCGCTCATTCACATTTTGACTAAAGTGAGGGAATTAGACAAACCCATCCACTGCAAATCTAAAAGGCTAGGTCTTCATGTGAGCCATGACGAGGTCGGGATGTTTCTGAATTTGTTGAACCATATTTTAACTGTCAACAGCAGAAGTCTGCTCCTTGAAAGAAGGTGCACCTCTATCATGAATGAAAACCTCATTAAAAGTTTGTCCCAGTTTCACTTTTACTTGGAGGGTGGTTTGTTTGCTCAAGAAATAATTTTTAGATTTTTTTTTAAAAGAACCCACACAAACTTTTTTTAACACAGACCGTGTTTACAGTTTGTAGAACTGAAGTTTAGCTTCTAACAAGCTTAGAGGGCCTTAATTAGTTGGATGGGGTGCGTTTCTTCAACGACTGCAACACTCCAGGAATGACTGGACATAGCTGCCTTAATCGCAATGCTTCCACCAGTGGAGATAGTGGAGATGGGTCACAGAGCTCATTGCTGAGTTGAATTTTTGTCTCAAATGGCCACAAAACTTTACCTTGTTCTCTTCTGAATAATTTGTTTATGTTTATTATTTACATGTGCTTTCTTTTCAGGGGAGCATTGCAGGCTCGGAAAGGCTTCAGTGCTTTATAGTGTAGTGTGTAAAACTCCTCTAGATCCATGGTACCCTACCCAACCTTTCTCGTAGACCGTTTCAATGCAGGCTTTTCATTTCACAGACTGGTTCTCAAGATATTACTCATTAAAGAGGGTTGTTCTAATAGATTTTGTCGAACACTTATAAAGTCGAAACGCTAATAAAGTATTGAGAACCAAATTAAAAATCGGATAAAAGCAGACTTAAAAAGCGATACTCGACCTACTCGAGGAGATGGTCTCAGTATGAATCCAAAGAAACTGCCAAGAGTCAAGTCTGTCCATTTTGATCGCCTTATCCCACTTTTCCGTTGTTTATTTCCATGTGTGCGTTCATTCTAAACTATCAAAAAGCGTTCGAGGAAACATACATATGTGAGATACAGATATGTGATCATGCTCAAATATTACCACAAACAAATGTTCTTTGTTTTCTTTGTGTGTACTTGCGTTATTATGCTAATATATTGCCATACTGTCATTATACAATTAGTGGAATAAAATGGTCTTAACATGACAATAATATCGTTAATCTCAATTAATTTTGCTATAAAATATTGCACCACAAAAAGTAGTTATCCTGACAGCCCTAGGTCCAATACTTATTTCCTTAATGTGGGAAAAGCGTAGAGAGTTTTAAAATTTATAAAGGGTTTTACCAATATAAAAAATGCTGCGCATGTTTGTCTTGGAAAACAATTCAGATTCTTTTTACTTGGTCTTATTATGGGATGTTGAAAAGTACCTTCCGTGTTGTGTCTAACATAGTTTTAAAGAAATAAAAACATCCGGTATCAGCTATCCTCAAATGCTGATTCAGGATGCGAAGCTGCTGTGAACGCAATTCTTTATTTACCAAGAGATGGAATCAGATTTATTTATCTGTAATACCACAGCAGTGTAGCCCCGACCTTTTACTGTGTAATGGTGATGAAAGATACAATTATAACAGTAAACCCATCACAAAAGACGCTAACAACCAATTCTTTGGACCAATTATTTAAGAATTGTTGTGAAATTCTCCTTAAAAGCATTGCTTTGTTATCTCTTGTGTGATTCTTTCATTTAGTCATAGGGTAATATTCGCAATCAACCATTCTTGATTTATCTCAATTCTTCAGTTCACTCTCTTATTCCTTCCTGGTGATCGAAGACGACAGACGAAGCTGCTGGCTCACATGTGCATGTGTGTATTTGTGTGCATTGAGTGAGAAAGAGGTCACTCAATATTCAGTCTCAAAGCATCCCGGAGTGAGATTTAAAATGAGCCTCTGTCTCTTTTAGCTCAGCTCGTACTTGCATGCCAAGTTCACTCTAAGTATATTTTCATAGTTAAAGATTTATGCTCAAATAAAAACAGCTGCACTGTGAATATGTCAGAGGGTTTTAACCTTTGCGTGTTCCTTGTTTCTAAACTAAATCTTCAGCGAGTTGCAATGAAACTCATCAATCATCTAGATATATTTGCCTATTTACAAACAAGTCAGTGTATTTGAAATGCAGCTCCGCGCTTCAATCAAGATAAATCATATGATCTGGACAGGAAGATATCTCATTATCCTTCCAAACATATGAGGACTCTGTGACACTGCAAGAGCAAGAATCTGCACAAATATTGGATTACTTTCTTTCCAAGAACTCACTGTTCTGTTCTGGTCTTAAACAGCACTCCATTTCTTTCTCTCATTTCGGAGGTACTTATGCTCTCTCCAGGGCCAAAGCCCTTAGCCTGTCACTTATTGATTCCTTCTGCAAGCCTGCTGTTCCTGTTGGGCGGGATTGGAGCAATTATACATCTCCTGTGTTTTACTCTGCCCTCACAATCAGCAGCAAATCAAGCACATAGAAAATTTCAAATATAGAAATTAACAACAACAGAGTTCAATTAAACACTTTTAATGTGTGTATTTCACAACCACCCAGAAGTTTTGTGAGACATCTACCAAGTTGATCCAATGGTAAGAGTTCATCTATGGACAAAGCTTTCAGAGCTTATGGCAACTTTATTTATGTTTGCTTGCAAAAGTCAACATATTGTAATCTGTCTTGTTTTGGACAAAAAAAAAAACTCCCTAGCAACCAAACTGTTTACCCCAGAAACACATTTTCTGAACTCTATCATAACTGTGGTATATGATCGAGACATGGTGGTTGGATAACTTACAGTGACAAAGGCACTAGGGTGAGTCACATAGTGTTACATTCAACACTGTAGGCCGATCCAAATTTTCGATTAGAAGTTTAGGGTGACAATGTGCCTTGGTCAAAAAACATGGGCGTCAGCAGTGTAGTTGGGGCTATACGCAGGTATTATGACTTCTGATGATCAATAATTGCGTATACCCTCCGTATACTCACTTGCTTTGCTGATTAGACTTCTCCAATTTACGTCTATTTGCATCATCCTTTAACACTACCAAGTGTTTTTTTTCACTTCCTGCTTAATTTGTTGCGGTTGGTGCATTTTTGTTAGAATTCCACCCTTTTCCGCCCCCCGATAAGTGTACGCAGCAGAAGCAAGAAAAGGAGTGACATTATTTTAAAGATGACGATAAGCCAACTAAAGATGGCTCGAAGTCTCGCTGAAAAAATTCAGGTAAAATTACAACACAGTGCCGATCATTTGTTTTAGTAGTTCTTACTGCGATGGGGAATGACACATTAGACATTACTACTATATTTGATTTCTTCTCTGTTGTCATCTTTTTTCCCATTTCCCCGTGTGGTGCAGGGTGCATTTTCGAGGGCCGTAAACACCATCTTCAGGCAGGGAGCATCATTGCATTGGTATTTCCTCAACCCAGGTAAAGAGCTCCCAGCTGAGAAGCCACCCGCAGATTTGTGCAAATCTCAATTCGGATCGGTGTGTAGAGGCCTGAAGGCTGTACTTGTATAGGTCTGCAACATTGTCACATCATTAGTGTTGATTTTAGCTTTGAATTTGGCCTGCTGGCAGAAGTGTTTAAAGAGGAAGATCATTTCACCTCTGGAAAGCTCCTGTGGCATTGTTGAAATCAGTCTGATAGTTCCTGGGGGGGGGGGGGGGTCTAGGGTGCATTTGTGTGATCTCTGAGCTGAAGCTGTGTCCTTTCATTTGCAGTGGCCTTTGAAGGGCACACATGTAGGACTTTGAGAGCGTGCCCTGCAGATTCAGCTTAAGTCAACTGGCTTCAGGTTCCACATAAACAGTGGATGAGAGCCAGGGAGGAAATGATAGATGGTGGAGAGGACCTTGATAAAATAGGATTGAACTAGGGACTTGTGTTCCGTTTCTTTGTAGTCATTCACAGAGAGGATTTCTTCCTCCCTTCAGTTAAGAAACATTACCGTTCCCTAGATTCCTTCTTGTGTAGGTAAATTGGTTGGAATCATGTAATGGCACTGGTGATGGTCCTCATGTTTGTTAGCTAAAGTGCAGTGTTGCTTGGGTTTTTGCACTAAACACAGTGTGTCGTCTGTTTTGATTTAAGCTTGTGTGAGACTGAGGCATTCTGTTTGCCGGCATACGATGAATAAAAGATGAAGCGTTTCTCTTTCTCCATCACTGTGCTTGAGGTGTTTTGGCCTGCTCTGTGTTCTGAGAGGATGGTTTGCATAATTATGGCCACTCCAGCCGTTTAGGTGCTGTGATCTTCGATTTTGCCTAGTTTGTTGCTAAAACCTAATTAGGGCAAGTATCATGAGAAACATTGCCCTTGGATGCGTATCATACAGATGCTTCCAAATGAGTGTGAAACATGTGTTTGAAACTTGAGGAATTCATCATAAATTATTATTGTAATGGAAATTACACAAACATGAATGGTATTGTTGTTTTATTAATTACATCAATAACAAAGTAGAGTATAATTATACCGACTCAATCTTGGTCATAGAGCAACAAAACAGAAAAGGAAAGAAGGGAAATAGGAGTAAAGCAAAATAAATAAAAAAATAAAACTTCAAAAGCAAAGGCATGATGTTTTTTTAATTGGCTTTAGCTTTACATTAACTTTCGATCACAACAAAACAATTCAATACAAATATACGGCTTGTGCTTCTGTGCACAGTGACCTTGACACATATCGGGTGCGGCTGTGCAAGGGGTCCTGGTTCGATTCCTGACCTCAGGCACTTCCTAGGCATTCCCCTCTCTCCAAATTCACTTCCTGTCATATATATATATATATATATCGCTCAAGTGTCTGAGTGAAGCAAAGATTACATTTTTATATGCCTTCATTTATTCTGGAAAAACACTGAACTGCATTGATTGACCGCTGACATCGTCATAAAAATGATAATAACCCTGCCAACGATCAAATTCAGAGAAGTCGTTCTCAAATTCATGTTTATGCTACAAAATGAGTTGTATATGACAGGCAGTGTGATTGAGCCAGACTCTAGGCGGAGCTCTGCAACCCTGAAAGTACCCTCCTTATCATGAAGTGGCCTGTGCATATGTCCTCAGTGTCATGGCCGCTCTAGTCCTGCTTGCAGTGGCCTCAAATGAGTGTCACACTGGTAATATGACCTAAACCATGATTTAAAATATATAATACAAAACAAATAAATGCTGTAGCAATTTTGAAGCTGAGGATTTAACCCACGTTTTGCTCATTAAGAATTGTGATATAATCCAATGTGGTGCGGTTTAATGTGAATAAAATGAATGAATCAAAATGCTGAGTCCTCCAGTTCCTCCTGGTTTGTCAGCTCCATTTGACCACGGACAACTTTTCTTTGAAAATTCATTCATCTTCTTTCTCCAGCGCACTTCGGGTGAGAGTTCAGCGGGGAGTACACACTGGAAAGAACACCAGTCCATCACAGTTGTGTGAAAATTTTTAAATGCAATGAACTAAAACCATTTACCCTCAATGTTTTTATTATTGTAACTTTTACATGAAGGAAATCTCAGTTTAAATAGAAATGAGTGGAATGGGGAGTAAAACTCATAAGATGCAAATTCTCTTCTCCTCATGGAGTCATCCTGTTGTCTTTCAGGAGGGTGCACTTCAATGACTTCTTGTTTTCCTCATTCTTCTGCCCAATTGGCTGTGGCCAAGCACCTTCATGAACCGATCAATACCATTAATACACAGTGCAAGCAGCAGCCTTGTGGCTCCTCTCCTCCGTCTCCTCCTCAGTGCACATGTATAGAGCATGAGATCAGATAGACGGAACAATGTGGACTCTTGAACACATAAATGCTGTTCTGTGTTAAATGCTTGTGTCACAGTGAGGGAGATTTATTTGAAGGTCAGTCTGGGTGCAGTGCATTGAGTGAGCTTTTCCGCCATACTGTACTTGTTTATCTGTTGGTGTTATTTATTTATTCATTCGTGCATTACTTATGAATGAATTTAGTAATCGCTTTATGATTCGTTTAAGTGTTTCTTTGTTGGTTGGTTATTATTGGTTGATTATTATTATTTACTTTTTCTTGCATGCTTTCTTATTTTTTTGTTTGCTCGTTGCCTGTTTTTATTTGTTTGATACGTTGTTTGTTTAGTTGCTTGTTTTTATTCATTGGTTCTTTTTTGTTTGTGTTGATTGTTGTATGTTAGCTTGGTTGGTTTCTTTATTGTTTGTTTGTGTTTTTGATTGTTTCAAAACAAACAATAAAGAAAACAATCACACTGACAATCAAGTCATCAAACAAAAAAGAAATTATGATTTTTTTTATTATTATTTTAATGTAGTTACCCTTCGCATATTGTATTTTTGTTTTGTATTTGCTTTGAATTTGATTTGCAAAAAAAACCTTTTTGGTGCTTCATTGTATTCAATTGTTGTATTGCTTTAATTTTTGTATTTTGCTTTTACAATTTTCTGCTTTGGTTGTTCGTTTATTTGATGTGATCGAATTTCCTTGATTTGCTTATTTGTTTGTTTGTACTTAATTTATCAATTACTTCCAGAAAAGGTTGTTTCACTAATATTATACGCCTATATACTATTAGATTATTAAACATACCACTTTAACTGACCAAAATGACCCGTAAAAACCATGCAAAAATATTGCATTTCACTTTTGACTGATAAAATAGATTACGCGTTAAATAAACAAGATAAACAAATTTGTTTTAGTGCTCAAGTGATTGCCTATTTTGGAAGCCAATAACACCAGTGGGTCATGTTTTACACAATGTATATTGGAACGGTGGGGGTAATGCTGCCAATGGAAACAGATTATTCGTCTTTGTCATAGACTGTCACTGCAGGACAGAGAAAGCAATAGAGTTTTAACAAGACTGCGCCTGAGGCGAACAAGTGAAACACTGTTTGCTGAAAATGACCTGCTGTCATTGAATCAAGCAGCCTCTCAGGGTGAGGAAAGACACGCTGCATAAAGGTCATGGAGAAGAGACTGTCCAACCATTATTGAATGAGAGACAGGCATTAATGCCGCCTGCAGGCCACAGACAGCGTCCTCTTTTATCTTATGTAACCGTGTGTGAAATATGCAATTTGTGCTCAGGAAACATCCCAGTAGAGCTTTTAAACTGTGGAGAAAATTTGGAACCACTGTTTTTGAAGTTTGTGATGTACAAATGTGAGATGTGTGTGTGTTTGTGTCATGGCCAAATGGCTGTAAACAAGGTTAACCCTCTGAGACAAGAGTGTGCAGAGTCTTCTACAAAATGACTTATGTGCTTTTGTTTTATTTTTAACAGATCCCCTGATTGAAGGGAAACTTCAGCTCCATCTGCAGGTGATGATATATAAGAGTTCACAGAACATTTGAGATGGTGACGGCTATTTGTTTTATTGTAAAGCAAGGACACAAAGAGGTTGGACTCTTTGATATCTCTCCAAACCTAATGGTACAACAACACTAAGAAATATTCTACTACCAAAATGTATAATTGGTTTCTGCTGGGTGCTTTATTGACACCAGACCTGGAAATGATGGGATGTTTGAAAGAACCAAGTGTCGCTGCTCCACTTCATCCTGGTTGGATTTCTATTTTTATATTATATCTGTTTTTTTTTGTTTTGTTTTGTTTTGTATTCACAAATTTACTGTTAATGTAAACAAATCTAACACACAAGGTGAAAATACCCATTTGGCCGAAGTCCTGGGAAAAGTGGTTCATTTGTTTTTCAATTTTTATTAGAACAACATTCAATTCACATGCTTTACATCAAATTTTGGATAATATTATGGCTTGTAAAATGTACAAATATTATATTTGTACATTATAGCATTGCATCAATCAAGATCTACTGGTAAATAACAAAAGTTGTGTGGATAGATCTCATGGCATTAACAATTAGATGTAAAATTACGAAGAAGTCAGCCAATCAGCCGCCGTCACTATTAATTTTGTCACATTTCTGATGTTGACATGACTCCCATCTGTTTGCATCAAAAGTTTCCATTTTTCTCTGCTCTCCTTGGATCTAACCTCCACAACTCTTCGCCTCGCTTTGGATTCTCCTCAAATGCTCCTGTGGACCACCCGCATCTACAGGAACCAGGACACTCAGAGAAGCTTTGCAGGGCTGCCCAATTTTTTTAATCATCTGTTTTTTTTTTTTTGGTTTTTTTTTTTTGTACAATTTGTACAATTCTTTTGTATTGGTACATAAAACATGTCACCACTCTAATCCGGTCTCATATTCCCTCCAGCCATGATAATGTGCAGTGCTCAGCATAAATGAGTTCCACCCCTTTGAAAGTATGAACTTAATCATCAAACAATTTCCAAACTTTTCACAAGGCTTAGTTTTGTTGAACTGAGGTTTAAACTTGTTGAAGTTTAGATCAGGAGAAACACGTGTTTATTCAATCATCTTCACCCTGTTCTTTTTTAGAAACGCAACAGTAGCTTTAGATGTGTGTTTTGGATCCTTGTCGTGTTGGAAAAGTGCACGACGACCAAGTGCACAGAGTGATGGCAGCATCTTCTCCTTCAGTACAGAGCAGTACAATGTTGAGTTCACGATCCTATCAATGAAATGCAACTCCCCAAGACCCGCAGCAGTCATGCAGCCCCACATAACGACACTGCCACCACCATGTTTCACTGCAGGCATCATGAATTTTTATTTGAAATCCTCACCTTATACAGTCTTAAAATCATTAGTTATAAAAACATAAAACCATTAGATCTTTATCTAGTCCTATAGCAGTCCTCATCTTTATCAGCATGGTCCACAGCAGATTCTAAGTGTGCTTTTTTTGTGCTTCAGGAAAGGCTTCCTTCTTGGACAATACCCATGCATGCCATTCTTCAGCAGTGTGTGCTGTATGGTGTCACAGGAAACGGTCACTCTAGTTTGGCTTTGTGCTGATTTAGCTGACTGAAGTGAGCTTGTATTGCGATTTTCTTCAACACAGGACACTCCTGTCTAGATGTTAACTCCCATGGATGGCCTTGACATGTAAGATGATTGCATCCATTTTTTATCACAATTACTGATATGGAAAGGTTTGCTGATCTTCCTGTAGCCCTCACCTTTTTGTGTGTAAAGTAATTTATTTCCTTTCTCAGATTTTGTGACATTTTTCCTCTATGGGGAGCCATTGGTGACAGCACGAAAGAGATGAGCTATTCATTGTTAAGTAATGCCCTTTTATATTCACCAGTTTGCTGGACTCTCCTGTGGTTGAATGTCTGTTAATAAGAATTGCATAAGTGTGGCTTTTTCCTAAGACTATAATTGGGCTGTTCTCTCTTTTTCTTTTTTCTTTTTTTGCAACATGGGCTTGAATGAATTTGAATCACTTTTATGTGTGTGGGCAAACCTTTTTGCAATCAATAGCATTTGATTGGGAGTATTTGGTAGTGTAGTATCTCATTGTCAAATTGATTGTCAAAGGAAACTGAAGGTTTTCTGACAAATGTAACACATTTAACATTATTTTCACTTTCCGAGACCCAGAAGTACTGTGCTAATGTTTTGTTTACTCATTTCTCTGTTTAGCTGTTATCCACCTACTATATGAACTAATTTTCTATCATTTCCCAAATAAAAAACATCACACTTTAAGTAATTCTTTCAATGATTTATTGTTGGAATTAAAATATATTCAGCAAAATTGCTGGCCATATAGCGTTCACCCAAAGCCTATTTTTGGACTTTGGGAGTAAACCAGAGTTCCCTGACGTGAGACATATAAACTCACTCTGAGAGGCAATGGCTCTTATCACCAAACCGCCGTGCTGCTGTTACTGTTCACAGATCCCAGAATCCAGAACACCAGTGACATGGGGAAACACCAGTGACCTGTGGAAACACCAGTGACCTGGGAAAACACCAGTGACGTGGGGAAACACCAGTGACGTGGGGAAACACCAGTGACCTGTGGAAACACTAGTGACCTGGGTAAACACCAGTGACCTGGGGAAACACAGAACCAAGTAAGCATCGATTCGTAGATCCCTAATCCACTTTTTACCTAATCCACGTACCACTTTGATGTTTGCCGTAATCTGTGTCGTCACGGTATCTTCATTAAGAAACAGCTTTGGGTCGATCTGGCTGCAAAAATTGCTAGAAGGAACAAATAAACATTACTCACAATTTCCTTCACTGAACTGCAGATGAATCCTCAGAGCATCACCTGATCTTGCAGAAAATATGAAATCCTTCCTATAATTTCTGCTCAAATTCATTTGCTCACCTGAACTTTACAGAAGACCGGAACCTATTTCTCTCATTGCTCATCGTGTCCTCCTTACTAAGATCCTGACTTCACTTCTCTGAACCTCTTGTATTCCTGAACCTGTTGGACTCTACTCTACCTACTCTACCTCTTTCGACCAACTCTCGGTGCAATAAAGAGCCTATATCATCAAAAAATTACCTTTCATGGAGTGTAATCTATAAATTAACTTTTAAAAATGATGATATAGGCTCTTTAAACATTATAATGTCGGTCACATCCTCTCAGGAACAAGTTTGATGGGAATCTGAGGAAAGAAGAAGAGTATTATTTTTTTTATCCACAAGTAAAAATGAATCAGTGAAGCTTTCAGGGATTGATTCGCTTTGAAGACAGAGGTGGAAGTTGGAACTTCAAGATGAACAAGATGAATATTTCTCAGAGTGGTGGGAATTATAGATCTGGACTTACCTGTGAAGTGAGGATCATAGTTTGGAGGACACGGTCGGGGTTCACCAAGGCACACAGCAAAGCTCCTTGAATCGAAGGAGCTGTCAAAAACAACATTTCAATTAGTATTCATTCACCAGCATCGGGTCCGTTACAAAAATGTCAGCAGTCATTGAGAAATCAAACAGGAACAACAAGTACATTATTTCTGAAGCATTATTTACATGTATTGAGGAAGAAATGTAATAATTTGATTTCTCTAAAAGCTCAACAACTCTCACCTTTAGGAGGAATATTTTTGCTTTCTGGTGGTCATTTTGACTCAAGCAAGTTACATAAGCACATTCTGGCAGTCAGTCTGTTTTTTGTTATTTCTGCTTACCTTTGAGGTGAACCAAGGGTGGTGCAAGATCTTATCAAAAGCTGGCCTGTACTCTGGTATGGGGCTTAGGCACTTCATGACAAGATTACGACATTCTGTAGAAACGAAATGGACAAGTATACAGATAAATATGATGTTTGGTGGCCATCGAGAAATTACGATTGCTACAGCAACATTATGAATTATACTAAATGCGTTCCAATCTGTTCACTCACTCTTAGATATTCTGGGATTCCACATTGCCATGCGTCCTCCTAGGATGTCTTCCTCTGAGTGGAAGGGCACATCTCTATTCACCATTGCAAACAACACATTGCCCAGAAACCAGATGCTGGTTGGAACAGCATGATATTTGGGGCTCTCAAATGCCTCAGGAGGTCTGTACACAATGGCACCTGTCAACAAAGCAATAATTAAATTATTATCTGGAAATGTTAATGATTTATCCAAAAATATAAGGCACTTAAGCATTTAAATACTTCAAGGTGTTTTCCCGACTAGATTCTGTAGGTAAGATTAGAGCATAATATAACAGAATTACTGCCTTTATTTAACTTAAACATGTAGAATGTGATTGTGGCATATACATAACTGACGTTGTCTACACCAAGAGGAAAAACAATTATATGTAAAAATGTCTACGCTACACATTCCCGTGCCCTGTTAAATATCACTTGGGAAATATATGAAAAAAGGCATTTTTCAAATATTCGTCAGAATTGCATAGGGAGCTAATAGTTTTCTCTTCAGTTGTATTGTGGCACTATATATTGTTACAGCCCTAAGGAAAAAGTATTTTTTGCCTAAAAACTGAAGACATCATGGTCTTAGAACCACTTGGTGAGCTGTCCTCTGGTGCAGATAAAAACATATTGACCCTGCTTCAATCCAGGACAGGCAAGTTCAGCCAATCAAGTTGCAGATGTACCATAAGTATAGTTTAGATTAGAATCCTTTTGGTTTTTTGTTACACAAAATGTGTAATCTGTCGAATATGAGAACTGATGAAATTTCTGAAGGCTAAATATTTTGGTTCTTTAAAAACATTATTTGGAACCAGCTCTGAAGAAAAATACAAGTGTAAAAATGTCTGTTGTAATGTAGGAATGCAGATATACCATATTTTTCGGCGTATAAGATGCACTTTTTCTTCCCCAAAACTAAGGGGGAAAAATTGGTGCGTCTTATACGGCAAATGCAAAGCGCCGCGGAGCGGAGGGCGGTCACGGCCGTTGTAGAGGCGTAAGAGAGGCCGCGGCTTTGGCCTAGCTCCTGTTATGGTAAAAAATATACCTTCTTAATTGATAATAAACACTTTGAGAGAGAACACAGCAAATGCGGCTATTTATTGTAAAGATTTAGCAGTCTCAACGCATTTCCTACACACGTGTTTTCCGCATTGGAAAAGAACCTAGAGCCTCTCAAAGTAAGACAAGCGCTGAAAGAAGGGCGGGACTGAAATATATGAAATATAAAATATGACGTCAAATTACATTTCTCTAAATGACCACTAGATGGTAGTATTATATAGGAAAATTCCCATCACACTCCAGAGCGGTCGGTGCGCGCTGACGTCATCGCCCATCTCTGCTCGTCGTCATCCTACCAGCGCGGATCGTAGGGAGCAGGTAAGAAACATTACAGCCTTTTTTGTTACTTTTACTGTTTACTGACTGTTCATGTTACATGTTTGGCATATAATTGTTCTTAAACTGCTGTTAACTTTTACACAGTTGATATAAAATATTTTACTATAGTATTTGGTTCAGAATCTTTTTTTGTCAAGATCTTCCTCATATAAAATTGGGTGCGTCTTATACGGCGAAAAATACGGTATGTGACGACATCTGACCACACCTTCTCCCAGTTGAATACTCTGAACAAAACACAACCGCATAGACAACATTACATGCTGGAAACTGCTTCTAAAGATGACTGTAATGTTCTTCAAATTAGGATGTAATTCTCATCTAAACCCTAAGCGAAGAATCTCAACTTCATTAATCATGATGTGTGAGTCCCAAAGAATCATTTTACCATGGATTCGATTACTACCAAGGCTCAATTTGAGGAAATAGTTCAACTGTCAGTAATGTGTTCAGTAAACCCAACCATTAATCATCTTCAGTAATGAAATGCGTTTTAGACATTTTATCTTTTTTGTCAGCATGAACATCAGCGACACATCTGCTTCTTTAAGAAAACATCATTGCAAAACTGTTGAAATGTTATGGTTTTCCATTAACAGAAGAACTTTTTTTATCCAGTTCATGACTCACTTAAAAAACCATTTCTAAAGTGTGATTAGGCTATATTTTTCTTATATACACTCTTAAAAAAAGGTTGCTATATATATATATATATATATATATATATATATATATATATATATAGAATTTGGTTCTTTTTTGGTGCCTTTTAACACATCTTCAAAAGCGATTTTTAGAACCAACCAACAAATGGATGAAATAAATAAACTTTGGCGAGATATCAAATACCAGTTTCTTTACGCTACTAAAGTGCTATAATAGTACCTCGAAGAACCAAAACTGACAGGGTCTTCAAAGTGAAAAGATCCTCATAGCACCTTCAAACTGGCAAAGGACCACTGAAGGACCTTTTTTTTTTAAGTTCAACACTGTCACTGAGAAAAATAAATAAATAAAATGCTGACTCACCGATATACTCTTTGCTATCATATCCCTCCTCATCTAGCAGGTGCGCGCAGCCAAAGTCGATGAGCTTGATTTGGAGTGTTTCCGGCATCACCAGGATGTTATCCAGATGTATGTCGTTATGGAAGACGCCACATTTGATGCAATGGTCCACAGCTACAACTAGCTGCCGAAAGATTTTGCGAGCAACTGATTCTTCCACACCCTCCATCATGACGATGAAATGTCGGAGAGGCATGCAGGGTTGAGGGAGCTCCATTACGAGAAACAAGACTCTGTCTTTGTTGAACCACTCATACAACTCAATAACGAATGGGCAGGATTGAGCACGCCTCAACCTGACCATCATAGCCACTTCCCGGTACAGAGGCTTGGGAGAATCAGGCTGGAAAGATAACAGAAAATTAGCTCAAGGTTAAGATACTGTTTCAGTTATCATACAAAATTTACTTCTTGCTTTGTGTGTTGTTATGTGTCAAAATCCTGAATGAAAATTTAATCTGTTTATAAAGTACAGCTATTCAAATTCATCTAACCATAGTTCATTTGCATGTATGGATTACAGGCGCTCAGTTGCAGCTTTAGAAACAAAAGACTGCATCTTATTTACTAATTATTGAATTAAAATTTGCTTCAATGTACCCTTAAGGGCTCTACACAACGATCCAAATTGAGATTCACACCAATCTTCATGTTTTCTCAGCAGGGTGCCCTTCGAGGAAATATGCAATGATGCGCCCTGCCTGAAGATGGCATTTGTGGTACAACAGATGTCACATGGGGAAACAGAAAGGAAGAAGACGACGACAGAGAAGAAATCAAAGAACGCATCGAAAAAGATCATGGATATCGAGGAGTTTATACTAATGGTGGCTGATCACAGGGAGCTGTTTTACAAAAATGTGGAGTAAAGAGAGGATTTGTGGAGCATTGTTTCCTGTGCGAAGTCACATTAGTAAAAATAGCCAGCTTTCATTGCTCACTCTCTTTGTGAAAAACAGATTTGATATGCCAATCCGAAGAGTGTGAAACTCTTTCTTTTGGCATCACTTGTTTGGTCAGATGTGTGAGCTCATGGTTTTCGATCAACGCGAGTTCTCCCACAGAATTTCAGATTGAAAATTCGGATCAGTGTGTGGAGGCCAAAAGTGTGAGCTTTAAAGAAACACAAATATTAATGTTTGTATACTTACAACTTCAACAGTAGTCACATATTCATTCTTGGGCAAGCGCTTGATTGCAACCTGGAAATTGATAATTAGATAATTAGAAATAATAGATAATTAACAGTTAGCACTGGTTTATGTTAAGAATACTGGACAACTCTGTTCATAGCAAGTATGTTACCTTCTTGCCGTCAGATTTTCGATTTGCCTTGTACACAGCTCCGAAGCTGCCTTTACCCAGAACACTTTCAAACTTGTAGAAAGTCTTCACATCCCCTGAAAAACAGAAGAGGCATGAGGTTTAAAACTTTTCTTAATAACTTTCATTTAAAACCACAATAAATAAATCAAAGCAGAATTTTCTGATGAAACTTTCAACATGGAAAAGAGGCACAGACCCAAACTAACAGCCTACTCACCGTTCCTAGGCTCATAGTCAGTGGCTACGGGGACAGAAGAGGGTCCAGCAACATTAACCTCTGCTTTAGCGGAATCCTGGGCTCCAGATGGTTCCTGCACAGGCTCCGGTTTCTCCTCAGGCTCTGGTTTCTCCTCAGGCTCTGGGTCCTGCACAGGCTCTGGTTTCTCCTCAGGCTCTGGGTCCTGCACAGGCTCTGGTTTCTCCTCAGGCTCTGGGTCCTGCACAGGCTCCTGCACAGGCTCTGGTTTCTCCTCAGGCTCTGGGTCCTGCACAGGCTCTGGTTCCTGCACAGGCTCAGGTTCCTGTACAGGCTCAGGATCATCTGGAGAATGATCTTCAGGATGAAGACTGGGCTCTGCCTCGCATGAGTGAAACTTTTCTTCGAGACTATCAACTGGTTCAGGAAGGGTCTCCTGTTCAGTCTCTTGAGGCAGATCTTCCTGATGTGTGATCTCCTGAGGAGTGGAAGATTCTCTCTTATGTCTGCAGCAGACAAATGGCTTCTTCATGACGTTCCATGCTCTTTTGAAAAACGCACGGATTCTGGGCCTGCCTCGGCTAGACACTCCTTCAGTTGAAGAAAAATACAAAGTTACACTTTTAAAATACAGCAACAGTAAATTGTAAATATGGTCTGTTTAGTGTATTAAAGATTATTGGACAGATAATGAATATAATAATAAAATGTACTCAAATTCCAGCTAAAACTATGTAATGATCTGAGAGACGAAACAATTCGGAGTTTAAATTAAAGACATGTATTTATGTAAATAATCGTATATATTTCTTTCTGTGTTTACGTTGTTACGATAGACTAAATTGTTTTCCTCGCTATTGACTAATGTTACTAGATTTGTATAACTACATTTTGACTTTTTTCTGTAAACTAGCTTGAAAAATTAACTTTAAATAGCGCAAAATGCATTATTTGTTCATCGGTTCTCCGAAGTTGATTTTGGCTTACCGCTCGTGTTTTCCGGAGGAGGGCTAGGGGCGGGTCCAGCATCCGTATCTCGACGCTCTGAGACCGGTGTAGACATCGGGGAATCGCCGCTATTGCGCTTTTGCAAGATGAAATTTGTAAAAGTTAAATTTCTGACTTGTCTCAAGCAGAGTCACCAACGAACTGAATACAATTCAACAACAGAGTTTGAAATGCGCGACTGGGAGACCTGAAATGACGTCATAAGTAGAACGCGACTTTTAAAACGAACAAGCATTTTGAAATAAACATTTTCCTCCACCGTCGTTTGATCGAAAGTTACATTGACCTCCGTTTTCACACTGATAAATGATATGAACGTTAAATCCAGACTACATGAATAATTCTTCGAGCAATATCTATTCATATCACGTGAAGACCGTGGGTCAAATTAAAATGAAAGCCAAATAAAAGTTAAAAAAGTGTGTTTTATTGTAAAGTAATGGCCACGAACAGATTCAAAACTATTGCTAAATCCAGACAATATGAGGGATGATTGACAGGTCCATAACTATGGGTAAAGCAGTCAGCAGTGTATTTCAGAACCTTCACACTTTTATGAAAGGCATACATTTATGATTGTGTTTAGTAGATAAAGAAAGTAAAATATCTTTCAACATGTCCAATCACCTGAACGAACAGCAAAAGAGCAATAAAATCAGTCCACGATCATAGAAAATATCATTAAATACAAAGAATGTAAAAGTCATAGCAAATAAATAGTCTAATTGATTTTCCACTCTGAAAAAAAATGTTAGATTGACATCAGCATATTTTAATGTTGCAAATGTTCCTTCTATAAGACTGTTGTGGCAAATGCCCTCGGCAGTGTATAGCCAAGGCAAGTTTATTTATATAGCATACTTCATACACTTTGGTACTTTACAGAGAGAGCTAACATACAGGACACACATGCACAGAAAGACAGATGAGCATTAAATTAAAATGCAGTTTTAAGAAGAATGATTTGATGAAGGCAGTACTGCACTAGCATAAAAAGAATTATCAATGTATTTATAAATCAATCTATGTATAACATTTTTAGAGTAGGTACATCATTCCAACTTGCTCATTTTGTAAGTAGCTCACAAGCCAAAATGTGTGACCACTCCTGCTTTAAACAGTCAAAAGAAACAACAGCAGGAAGAAATCAGCTTCAATCCCAAAATCTCTATTAAAGGAAACAGGGTTACGATCAAAAGATCTTTTGTCACATAACAGATTGTTGTTGTTCCTATTTATTGTTCTTAAATCCATGCATAAATAACGCAAGAGTCTAAACAGGGATAAACAGAACTCTCTCAAAGATGCGTGTTCTAAAAGTATCATCCCTTTGAAAATGTACGCTTTGCTCTTTAAATAGTGTGCTCCTCCAGGTTGGTTCTTACCTCAAGTGGGGGGTAACATGCAGAATAGAGCTTAACACTGATCTGTAATCAGTGCGTCGGCTGCAGTAACGCAATCGATTTACAGGTCAGTATGCCATAGCGCAGAAAGAACGGAGTCAAAAAGCAAAGCACTCAATTTAGTAGTCAATATCTCACACAAAGCTCATGAATACTGTTGAAATTAACTTCCTCCACTGGGTTATGATGCATTCCTTTAGAGATAGGGTGTGAGGGGCATGTAGTACGCACTCAGAGGAGCCAGTTGGGGTGGCTCAGGCGTACATTTGGATCTCTCAAGGCAGGTTATGGCATCCAGGAAAACCCAAGATTTACATTTAGATTTTTCCTTTTTTTAATACAATATATATTATTTTAATAAATACAAAAAACTATTAATTTTTTACATACATTTAATGTGTTTATATTCAACTAAGATGATTTACAAGCAATAAAAAAAAATATGCTGCTTGGATGGATGGATGGTGTCCATATAAGTATAATAAATAGAATTAAATTAATGAGGAACAGACTCAGCGACAGCTTTTCTTTTGTGAGGAGTGACTCTCCTGATCGTCAAACAAGGTGTAATCTCATTCTGAATTTGATTTTCTAATGATGTGTGGACCAGTTTGACAAGTTGTCAATCACAGGAAATCAGTCAATATCACAATCCTCCTACCAATGACCAACAGGGCCATTGATTGTTCACTGTAGCATTTTAGCACAGACTTGTTGTTAGCACGAACGCTGTTCATTCATTGTGTGTCGGTTTAATGAACCCCTGTATCTTTCTAATGTTCTGATTGTTCTCATCACTGATTGATTTAGTTTTTTTGTCATAAAATAACTACTAAACCTCTTCACGGCTTTATCTAAATATCAGAGTTGCACAGTTGAATTTTATGCTGTGACTGTAACACTGTGATCCACCTCCGTGCCGCGTGTTTCACAATAGTGCTGTTGCATCGTCAAATTGTCAATGCCAAAGGTTTCTTAGGAAAGGAAATATAATAAAATAATTTAGTAAAATCAAAGCCACTTGTAGCCAGCTGAGATCACAGATATGATAACAACAGTCAGGAGGGATAAGCGTAGCTGCAGCACTTTAAATAGTTTGGAGTTTATTAATGGTCTTATTTAGCAATTACAAAAATCATCTGTCAGAGTTCCAGAGAACTGAGGTTAATTTGGAAACGGGATAAAGCCAATTATTCTTTATACGGTGGGTAAAAACAATGACGTCATCATTAAATTTGAACTTAATTGTTGGGGTTTTTTTTAACTATAGAGGAAAAAAAACTACCGGTATACTTTCCCTTTGGATAAAGACTTTTGTAGATGCTGCTGGGAGATATTTTCATGACACGTCGGGCACTGGAGGACGGAAAGGGGAACACAGGGTAAGGAACAATATAAATCTTTATTTAATAAATACGTACAAACAGTCGTCAGGAAGTATCACGCCCCTAA
Source organism: Danionella cerebrum (assembly GCA_007224835.1). Lineage (NCBI taxonomy): Eukaryota > Metazoa > Chordata > Actinopteri > Cypriniformes > Danionidae > Danionella > Danionella cerebrum. The sequence continues at coordinate 698,459 of SRMA01026116.1, read as the reverse complement.
AAGGGATTGGTGCCAGGTGTTTATAATCTCTATCTTGTTTGCAGCGGGCGGTGCCAGGAACTGGAGATCCCATGATGATCATTAGGATGATAACTGGATTGATGGAGGCCAGGAGTGACACAGAAAGCAGCTGGGGAACCAGGAGAGCTTCGGAGCTGTCAGGGTGTGTGAACTGTAGGTCTGACAAGTCTGGCTGTGCATGGATGAGCCTTTCAAGCAATGCGGAAGGAGTGGAAGTGTGTCCTTTGATTGCCTGCAGGTATGTTAATGTGGCATCCACGATTGCTGAATGTTCTCTTCTAGGGACACAGCCTTCTTTTTTTCTGATTACCAGTCTTTTTTTTTAATTATTAAGTTTAATATTTATGTAACTGCAACAACAGTTGATTCGAACTATTTCTCCTGCAGCCTCCATGTGTGAAGAAATGTTTTGGGAGTTATTAAAATGATGTCCTGAATATTAATACTTGTTCGTGCAGTCATGACAACCAGGATTAATAAAAAAAATAGATAGTCTAGTCTAGTCTTTCTCAGAGAAACTAATTAAGGTTTATTAAGATTAAAAACAACTCTTTCACACTTCTCCAGGAGGACCCTCAAAGGTCTTAGTTTTTGTTTTATACAGTTTTTTTTTGCCTGTGTCCTGAGCTTTGCATCAGATGATTTATGATATCTTCCAGCGAAATGCAAAATAATTCAAAGAGGCTGAAATAGCACTAGTCATTAGTGTGTGCTTCATAATTGTAATGAGAACTTGAAAGCAACTGGTCCCCCATCAACTGTTACAGATAATGTCATAATTTTCAAAAAAGGAACGGACAGCACGTCCAAACAATCCTCCCTGACCGATTTAAATGAAGACGAATGGATGGAGGAAAGCGTTCTTGGATGTGCTGTTGGCCGGCGTAATGAGCGTGTTTGTTCCCTGTGTGTGTGATTGAGTGTATTCATTAGGCTTGATGCGCCCACAGAAGTCTCTAGCAGAGAACACAAAGCCTCTGACCATGTTAATGCGTTCTGAACTTCACGAAAGGTTGAGGAACCCAGAACAGCATGGAATCACTTTAAGCTCTTTCATCGTTCTTGTACTTTTACTGATTGCTAGTATCAGTTGTAATAGGCTTTATCATGTCAGACATTTGTTTTGGTCATGCTGGAGATGTTAGAAAATGATTGATTGCTTCAGTGAAAACGAGTATTTTATAAAGATAATGTGATGATTCGGTTCCTTATAAAGAGGTTCTTAGTCTCAGACTGCTGGAGTCAGATACTGCGCTACATTTGCATGTAGACAAGCTGGTGAACTGAATAAAACATTGTAGATTTAAAATATACGGAGCTTTATTTGTCAGTAGGAAAGCTTCTCTTGATGTATATCACTTCACACTGACACTTTATTAGGTGCAACTCAATGTATTTAGGATGTGGACATGGTCAAGACAATCTGTTGAGGTTCAAACCGAGCATGCGGAAGAATGGTGATTTAAGTGACTCTGAATATGGTATGGTTCATGCAAGATGGGCTGTTTGAATATTTCAGAAACTGCTGATCTACTGGGATTTTCATGCAAAACCATCTCTATGGTTTACAGAGAATGCGCTGAGAAAAGAGAAAGTGATAGAAAGGCAACAGTAAATCAAAAAGCTCTCGTTTTAATCGAGGTGTGCAGAGCATCTCTGAACCAAGAACACATCAAACCTTGAGAAGGATGGGCTACAGCAGAGGAAGTGACCTACTCCTGTCTTTTAAGAACTTGAAACTGGAAATTCACATAGGATCACAAAAATTGGACAATAGAATATTCAATAGAAGACATTACAAACACTAGGGTGATAGGGTCAGAATTTGACATCAACAATATGAAAGCATCCTTCCTTGTATCAATGGTCAAGGATAGTGGTTGTGGTGTAATGGTGTGGGGTTATTTTTTTGGCACACTTTGGGCTCATTTGTGCCAATGTTTCAGTCTACCTGAGTATTCTAACCATCACTTTATGACCACAGTGTACCCATCTTCTAATGGCTACTTCCAGTAGAATTACACGGCACGTCATAAAGTGCGTTTCATCTCAGAATGCTTTCTTAAACATGACAATGGGTTCACTGCACTGAAGTGACTCAATCCGATAGAAGGCCAATATGACCAAATTCTCTGAGGAATTGTACTTTGTTCAGTGTATGCCACAAAGGATCAAGTCCGTTCTGAAGGCAAAAAGTGGTTCTTTTACTTTTGCTTTCATGAACTGCCTTAATAGTGCCTTCATATGATATTGTTCATATTATATAAACGCTCAAGAGACGTCATTTCAAGTGTGGAGAAAGGGTTGCTGTTTGAGAAATGCACAGACTGCATTTATTGAACTCACTTTTGAGGGTGCTTTTTTCTTCAAGATTACACCTTTTTTTTCTAAACAAGGTCATGCTAAAAGTTACTATTACTTTTTCTTTTTCATGTGAAACATTGTTTAGGAATAAATTGAAAACATTGAAGGACATCCACAGTCCAGATGACATTTATCTATTAAAATATTTCTCAAATATGAAAAAATCCAAAGAATCTATCTCATTCAGAGACCAAGAGTTTAAATGTAAGAGCAAAAATTGTTCATTACAGTAGGGCAAATATCAGGTCTCACACATTAAATATGATGTTTTGTTAATAATTAAAAATAAAAGTTAAAGGAATGGAACGTTTAGCCACAACAGTAACATTTCACTTAGTGAGCGGGCGACCTTGGCAGATGTGCTGTTACTTCTGCTTCTTATAAACTTTTAAATAAGGACATTATGTACAGCAACAAAACATTGAATTTGTGAGCAAAGATTTCTTGCCTGATGTTTCAAAAACCTCTTAATCTGTGTATAGCTGGGAAGAAAATGTCCTCATGTTGACAGTGTGCTCTATTCACACACTTAAGCACTGTTTATGTCTAAATTATTTGACAGTTTTGTGATATTGGTGTGAGTGTGTTCACTAATATATTAGGATGGGTCTCTATTGTTTTTTTTAAACCATTAATTTCCGCATCAAACTTAAAACTTTCTAAGATGATTCAAAATAGCATTCCCAGTGATGGACTGGCAATCTGTCGACGGTTTACCCTACCTTTTGCATAAACTGCACTAGAAATATGCTCCTGCAGAACTAAATGGATGAAGTGGGTACCTTCATGAATGAATTATGCTAGTAAAAATATTGCATAACTGTTTAAAGAAAAATAAATTAATGACAATGGGAGGCATCTTTATTACAATTCAAGTGGTGGGTCATAAATAGATTGAACCAATGTAAGAAGGCTGGGTTGGTTAAAAGCTAGCCCTATCACCTGTTTCACCTGATGTACAAAATAAAAAGTTTTAGGCAGGTATAAAATGCTAATTTACAAAATACAAACAAAAGAAGAATTACATCAAATCAGTGTTTGGTGTTAGCTTTTGCCATCAAACGAGCATCAATTCTTGTATGTACACTTGCACAAACTCCAGTGTTTTGTAGGTTTGATTCACCAGTTTTACCAAACAAGTGCTAATGATCATCAATTTAACATGTAGATTGGAACCCAGGCATGATCTAAAACAGAAACAGCTGTGTAGGAGGCTTAGAAAGGGTGAGGGATGGTCAAACAAAACAACCAAACATTCGAGATGTGATGTTCAAGCTCTTTTGAAAAAGCACAAAGAAATAGAAAACATTGAGGATCACACACTCAGTAGTTGGCCAAAAAACTTGTGCTCTGGACTGGTGAGTTGGCAACAGTGAGGCAGGGTAAATGTTCCTTGGATGTTTGGGGAAGCATTTCTGCAAATGGTCTTTAAATGGAGATTAATTATGGTCTCAGTGCTGAGAAACCCAGACAGGTTCATGATGCCGTACCATCAGGGAGGCTTAGGGTTGTTTTGCACAGTAAAGTATCAGGAAATCATTTAGAGCTAAAACTTTTTAATTGGGAGACAAATTGCCATGCAGTTATATTATACTTTGCAGGGTATAAATACCTCTTTTTTATCATTTAAATTCCGACTAAACGTATGTGGAATCATGGCGACTGATGACTATTGGACTTTTATAATAACTGGGAATTTTAAAATCTAACGTTAAGAGGAAGTTTTAATAAACGGTTGCCATTGAAAGCATTCGAATGCGTGGATGGATCTCATTTGTTCAAACTGGCCCATTGACCGTTACTAGGTAACGAAACGGTAGTAGCTTCTGGGATTTGTAGTCTTAATCTCCAATTCACATAGTCAGTCGTACCAATGTTTCAGATGCTAAAACCTCAAGACCCATAATGCCACGCGCGGCTCACGTGAACGCCGTATGATTTTAGTAGCTTCTCTAAACACAGCTGTAGATTGATTAACTAGAAAACGTTACATTTTTATTTGCGTGTTCTAGTCAGCAAGCTTTGTATTCATAATGAAAGTGGAGGTTGTAATTTTGGAAGCTTTATTCCTCGTCGTGGCGCTAGCTGGGAAGTACTCGAAAGAGATGAATGAACAAAAGGCGTCTAATAAAAGCAATCAGGTGGAATTCAGGATTGCCAAACTTAACCAGGTTTGGGAAAAGGCGTTGCGGGTACGTCGTTTAGCTTACCTTTTTGTGTTTTATTTGTAGCATGGTGAAATTATCCTAGCATACACTTCATTCAATGTGGCCATAACTTTGGTAACTGTGCAGTGCAACATTGTTTTTACTTGTTCACCGTTAGTTAGATAACATTACTGGTGTAAGCATCCTTTCTTCTTCTTCCTTTTTATATAATTTCTACAATTTGATAAACCATACACAAACCAGTTTTACGTCAAGGTCCAGTACTCAAACTGGTTCACTCTGTTGTGCTTTAGATGCAGCTCTCCCCGGTTCGACTCTCAGAACTGCACAGTGACCTGAAAATCCAGGAGAAGGATGAGCTTCAGTGGAAGAAGCTGAAGGCAGAAGGCCTGGATGAAGATGGAGAGCAAGAAGCCAAACTCAGACGCAATTTTAACAGTGAGTTTTAGCAGTCGTTTGTGTGGTTCTGCATTATTGGTCACAGTAAAAGTAACGTGGATGAACAGTTAAGGTTCAATTAACCTGATAAATATTTAATGTAAGACGAATGGTCAGATTTGTAAGTAATATTTGCATTTTACAGAATATAATATATCATTAGGTATTGTTTATAGTTTTTGTTTTACAGGAATTCAGATATTGCATATATTTAAAGAGCTCCTTTTAAGATTTTTAAAGATTTTTTTGGGAGTCTTCAATGTCAGGTTGACCCCCTCACTAGGTAAAAAAACAAGTGTGTCTGAAGACAAGACGATGCGACTCAGAAACATTTTAGGGTTTGGGTTCAATGCTACTGCCTAATTTGGGTTGACGTAGCATTGAAGCCACCAACAGTATCGAAGAATGATTAAAGGGGGCGTGGACAACCTGGGGGTGCATGCTGCGATCCACGCCTGCCCCTTATACTGCATGCTGCAATCAAACCCCTCTCCAATTGTCCTAAAAAAAAAAAAAAAAAAACTAGGCGGGGCCATGTGATTGACAGCTGCACAGAACTGAGCTGGCTGAGTGCTGTCATTAAGTCGTGAGAGAGATCATTTATGTTCTCAGTCATTCCAACGTCAGTCAAAGTGATTCTCAAATTCTTGTTTATATGAACAAAATGTTTTTTTTTGTAACAGGCTGCATGTAAGAGGGGTGGGTGTGATCCAGACTTGAGGAAGAGCTCTGGAAATGTTGCTGTCGGAAAGTAACGCATGTGCACCCTCTCTCTGACTATCGTGTTGGCACTCGTATCACGCTCGTAGTCGCCTCATATTACAGCCTATAAAAAAACCACGTTTGTCTTATGATGCACATTTATTTTACCTGATTTTTACAAGTCCAAATGATTCATTTTGCTACTTGTTCACAAAAAACCCTCCTTTATGTGATTCAATCTGCTGTGATTGGTAACACATCGGCCTTTCTACAGTGAACACTACAGCACCTGTTGTCATCATACTTACTGGTTTTGATTAGGAGGAAGAGCTCCAAACAAACTGAGAGCTTTCTGTAAATTACGCATTGTGCGCTTCAGTTGTGACTGGGGTATTTTTCCAGAGGTGGGCTACACTAATCTATAAAACTGTCAAAAGGCCCAGCAAATATTTACCTTCATGATCACTTTAGTTTATTTAAAGCAGAACTAAGCTTTGTCACATCTAGTGAGTCTTCTCTTCGCAAGAGCTGGAGAATGGCTGAGGACATTTAATTCCTTTGTCTTTTGATCGAAATGATCCTGTCTAAACTCTTAAGTTTCTCCTGATATGTCTTGTGTTATTTGGTGTTATTTGGTGCTCTCTCAATTTTCCTTACTAGAACGTAAACAAATGGTGTCTGACTCTGTATGTTGACCAAGGCGCAATGGAAACCCATCAGTGCTCCAATCGCTTCTAATGACTTGTATTGAAATGTTGCTACTGCACATGTGCGAGGTTGGAACGGCAGCTTATTTGTACCTCGTCCTCAATTCGGAAACTATTGTCAACATGAAGGCCTTACTTACTATTGATGACTTTATTTCACCAAAATACACAAATATATGACTTGTAAACGTATTTTAAATCATTTTCTTGTTCCCACTTCATGATTGGTTCTTCTCAAAAGTGCATAATAGAGGCTCTTGAACAAAGTCACAAGGAACTGTTATTTAAAGTTTTTGCATTAAAAAGTGATTCTCATCTTATTGTTGTATTTACTTTATAATAAAAATGGTCTCTGTTCCTTAAAACAAACAAGACGTTACAGCCCGGCATACATTAATACAAGAAATGAAAGTACAATATTTGTTTGTGCAGTTATTCTTGCAAAGTATGGAATGGATGGGAAGAAAGACACTCGAACAATGGACAGCAACCGACTGAAAGATCATGACGCTAAAGAAGGAGATTCGTTTGATGACCCCAGGCTGGACAAGCTGTGGAACAAGGTGACTGGTGTGAATGTAACTCATGAGGAGGTTTAGACACTCGTTTACTCATTAAACATCCTCTGCAACCTTTGCTCTTCAGGCCAAGACATCCGGAAGGTTCTCTGAGGATGAACTCCAGACCCTGCACAGAGAATTCCAGCATCACAAAGACAAAATTCACGAGTACAACATTGTGATGGACACAGTCACCCGAACAGAAGGTAACAGTGCTTTTTTTGTTGTTGTTTTTTGCAACGTCATGATGAATGAAATGTAGTTATCAGCCTAATTTTACTTTTAAGTAGTAAACGTTGCATAAAACTGCGGTAAAAGTTTTTTTTTTTCCCCTCATGTAGTGTCTTGTAGTTCTATTAGAGAAATGATGACCATATCAAAACTGTCAGCAGCCCATTCTAAATTATTGTTGCCCATTTCTTATTTGGAAGGCTGCATCTGAGAAGTCAAGTTTCTCTTTTATTAAACAAACTATTTGTGGCTATGGCACTAAAATTAAATCGCCGTAATTGTCACAGTTGAAAATACAGTTTCCATTCACTTTCATTAATGATTAATAAATAACAATCCAATAGTATAAAATAAGAATTGAAATATGCTGAACGGTTAAGTTTTACACGTTACTTTTGTGTTTTTTACTTGTGTTTCATGTTTTACTGTTATGCAAACACGTCACGTATCGTTGTTATGTGATTCTGTACGGTAGTGTCTTGGTATTACAAGATAAAGTTTCGTTAGATGAAGAATCTTTGTCTTCACCTGTAAGAAAAACATACATTTGTATTATTATGATTATTATTATAACAAGATGGTATTATGTGAAAGTGTAGTTTCTGAGATAAAACATATGTTGCTGTGGTTTCTGGTCATTAAGTATCACATAACTTCTGTTCTATTTTAATCTTCACGTTTAAGAGTGACCCTAATCCTCGCATGCCTTTTGTTGTTGTATTTGCGCAATAGAGAACACTTTTTGTGTATTGTTCAGAAATGGAAAAACAAAAGTCGACATATTTCATCAGCAGTCTTTCCAATGTTTGAGGTTTTATCAAGAGTTCTAGTTGCTTTGAAAGCAAATCGCTTGCGATTGTTTCCATGTCTGGTCTAATTTTTTCTTTACATGGTCCAGAAATGGCATATATGACAGTTTTAATATTGTGGCATGAACATTTCAGAGAAGAGATAGGGCAAGCCGATTACATCCCTTGTCGTCATTTATTATACAGTGTGTTTGCGCCACTGAAGACAAACGGTACATTTAGAGAATGAAGGTAGAGTTCTACTCTACGTGATCCAGAATGCAGTTAGGTTATATAGTAAATGTGTTGGATAGATAGTGTGTGCAAAATAAATCACAAAATTATTGATACAAGCTATTTGTGGTGAGTAGCGCTTTGCCATACCAAGCTGAGTCATGGTGTTAGAAAAATTAATTGGAAATGCAGCACAAGTCTGTTTGCAAGAGTAGAGACCGAGAACAAGTGTTTTATTGTTTATTTTATTTTTTTTTTTTATTAAATCCGCTTTGGGTGTGCACTTGACTGTGATTGATGCACCAAAAGAGTTTTCTAAGAAAGATTGTTGATTCCAAAATGGACAAAGTTAAATGAATTAGTGGAAAAACAAATGTGATTGTTTATTTAAAATCTGCATATTTAATAATGACTTCTGTTTTTTTTTTAATTAATTGTCTGTGTAAACATAGTGAAACATACTTCAGGGTTTGCTAAAAACTGCTAGTGAAGTGATCATTTCAGACATGACCTTAAAAGCATTGCTGATAACTATTGTGAGAAATCAACATAGAATATTTTATTATTGAGGAATGTTTAAAAGAACAATGATACTCGCTAGTGTCTATTGAACTGGTTGCCCTTTGAATCCAGGTCAGTGACCCCTGATTTAGCGTCCAGCATTCATTAAGATGGGCTCCCTTCGTGAAGTACATATTGTGCCTTCATTTATCCGAAACGGGGAAATCAGAACAAATTTGTTGCCACTCCTCTGGTTTTGTGAGATTTTGTTGCATGATTTGTTACATCTCACCTAAGATTCGATATTCATTGGTCTGTCCGTCCTCCTTTTGTATCTCTAACAAGTGCTTTTTTTTTTTTAGGAGATTTTGGAATTTGATTGTTTGCTTATATGAACTGGTGTTTTTGTGTGTAAATCTGTGTGCACCCTATATAAGAGGGTTGAAATCTAAAATAGTTACCTGTATGATGGGAACTTATTTCACTCGTATACATGGAAATCAGTTCAACGGTTTTTGAAATTATTTCTGTCTCTCGCTGTTATGAACTGTGGGAAAACAATCAAAATCAGCAGGAATCAAATACCATCACATTTTCCCCTTGAAATTATTTCATTACACCAATGTCAAAATTGATGAATGCATAAAACACTGTCTTTTAGTTATTGAGGGGATGCAATTATCTGAAGGAAAAGGCATTTTCCCAAATGGTTGCTGATGAAAAGTGCTCAGAATCAGAACATGGCAAACCGGCTGCATCTACATCTTTTGGTTCGCAAAATGAACGCCAGTTAATATTTGCCACACAGAAGTGTAAATCTCTCTTCCTCTGCTCTTTCCTTCAGAGATCCAGAAGAATGTCATCAGTCCTCTGGAGGGGGATGTGAAGGAGCATGCTCTCCATCAGAAACATGCCGATCTGAAGCAGAGGATGAAGGATCTGAGCCAGGGTTTCGAGCGACTCCGCAAGATCACTCATGAGGGTTACAGTGCTGACAGCGGTGGGCACTGGTGCTGAGACTCAATCTGTCTGTCATAGATGAACAGTGTCCTTCCTTTCTGAAGCTCTCTCTTCTCCTCGCGTGTTTGTTCCAGAGTTTAAGGAGCCACGAGTTATTGAACTGTGGGAGATGGCGAAACGCTCCAATCTCAGTGAAGATGAACTCGACTCTCTTAAGGTAAGCTCCTGGATACATTTTGTGATGAAACTTTGAAATTTGAGAGACATTTTTGTTACTTCGAAATTTCATTATGATTCAGAAATCAAATGAACAAGATGTTAACTATTTGGTAAAAATCAATATTGGCTCTCTGAAGTCAGCCACCCTGCCTTTAATGGTTTATTTGTGAAATGATTCTTGCTCTTTATTCAAATTTGTTTTAATATCAAGATCTGGTAAATACTGTAACTTTGTCCAAACATTTGCAGTTCTTTTGGTTATCAAATATATGATCGCTGATATAATATATGATTGTTGATATAATCTGTATCAAAGTTCATTTGAAACTTGAAATTCTTGTATTTACATTTATAGTTTAAGCTAATTAAAATGTTCTATTTAAATAAATGCAAGCGTTTGTCTATATGCTTCAAATTGTTAGTCACTTTGGATATGGATCCAAATAATTATTAGAAATGCACAAATGTAAATGTCTAATATCTTAGATTTCTACGAATTACAAATGATTATTGTCCATGGCTACTTGTATTTCCTGTACTGAATTGGTTGATGCTCAAGTTTTACTTTTGCTAAATTCGTTGATACATTAGTATACTCAAAGTCTGCCTTGTCTCCTTAAACATAAACAAGACATCGTCATCCTCAACACTGGCACGTTGCTTTTTTTTCCAGATCATTCTCTGGCAAATACAGCTATTGTATTCCTTATTCTGTTTTAGTTTGGACCTCTTGAGGGTGGTTTCATATCATCCTAAATGAATTGAGTTTGTATTTATCCAACTTACTAGAGAAACGATTCCTTGTTTCAGTTACCCCTCAATATATCTTCATTCATATCCAAATCAAAGACCTTTTGTGATCACTGTATTTTTTAACTCACGTTTTAATGAGATACATTTTTGCTCTTTCATTTAGGAGGAGCTCAGGCACTTTGAAACAAAGGTGGAGAAACACCAGCACTATCAGGAGCAACTGGAACTCTCTCACCAGAAGCTGAAGCATGTGGAGACTTTGGGAGACAAAGAGCACATTATGAGGAACCAGGAGAAATACAACTCTCTGTCTGAGAGAGCTCGTGAAATGGGATACAAGGTACGGCTGCCAAAACTTCTCTACGTTTTCTTTTCTCATGTCTTGAAGAGAAGAGTGTGCCAATCCCACTTTTTCCTCTCATTAGATGAAGAAACACTTGCAAGATTTGACAAATAAGATTTCCAAGAATGGACTGCAGCATAATGAACTTTGAATGAGGTAGAGGTCACAAGTGGTGTGTAATGTGGGTACAATGAAAAAAGGTAAGATGTGAAGGGAACACTTTGCAAACTAGACTCCTGACGTTACTGAAGATTAAATGGTTAACTCTTTCTGGTTAATTTTACCAGAATATTAGTTATTGCAAACATAATCAGTGATTGATACATTGAAATTAATGTTCCACAACTAAAGTTATTTAACATTATGATTGTTATGAACAGATTATTAGGTAGATGTACAATAATAAAAAAAGTAAAGATTGTAAATAATACAATTGCTTTGTACAAATCAGATCAAATTTTATTTAAAAAAGTAACTTTTGTTGTGCATGGCAGTTTTAAACAGTACAGTAAATATTAAAGAATAGTAAAGATGACAATTTAAACTTGTTAAGGATTTTAATATACATTGATTTGTCAGAAAATAGATACTTTTTTTAATGAAATATTTAAATATACATCACAAATTGGTCACCAAAAAAAACACGTTAATTATCGCAAATAAAGTCAGGTTGTAAATACAGAAAGAAATACATTCATCATATTATACATAGCAAAAAATTAATAAAATACAAATTCATAACTAATCTCTTCAGGCAGAATAGCCCTCAAACTACTGAAGATTGAGAGTTGCTGGCCGTCAAGGATCTAGATCAAATTTCAAGCTAAACCAAAATGACATTCTTTTCTTTCTAAAAGATACAAATAAGCGGAAGCACTTTAAAGTTGTCATCGAAAGAGAGAGAGAGAGATATTATAACTCTGTGATTATCACGTAATTTTTTTTTCTAGAACCAGATCTGGGTTCAGTGTATGGTAACTTTTTCCATTGGGTTCTAGTGTTTAACAGTGAGTATTTATGCACTCCGTTCTCATGATTACTTCAATGTATTATTCTTCTATGATCAGAGAAAAAAAGCTTACACCTCCTTGTTTGCCAAAAGCAGTAATTTTCCTGTCAGTGACCTCCAGGTCTTTACACGCCTACTTCATATCAGCAGCTGTTTTCAGGAGCCACCAGAGCTATTCAAGCCTATGCTTATCCTTCATGCTCATATTCTGGCAGAATCTCTCTTGAATGCTAGATATTGCTTAAAAACATAGCGAGCTGCTCAACTTTACCTGTGAAAGAATATAGGAGTGTAAGTACAACTGTATTATTTGTTGCTTGGCAAATAAACCATGAATAGCAGCAATAGCTCCTGTAATGTTGAGTTTTATTCTGTATTTCGCAGAAAGACTGGAAAAGAATTAGTCATTTTGACCTCTGTAATTAGAATTGTCATGTGGTTAACCTTGTTAGCTCTTTCAGTTAGCTGAACAAGTACAATGGCAGAAGGCACTGAAACTTTGAGTGTTATTATGACAACGTTTTAAATCAAGTGAAACATTAAGTTTCAATGATCTATAATGTGTGATAATAAAGGCCAAAATCAATCAATCTTTTTTTCAGACACCTTGACTTTTACATTTATTAGAACACATTATTGGTAATCTACAAAATGATTCACTTCTGTTTAAAATGGATTTAAAGCGTTTTTGATGTGATAATGATCAAAGTTTCAACACCTATTATATAGTATGTCAATGGGTGAATGACATTACCATTATCACATCAAGCTATAGGAGACAAATCCTAACCTATTCAACAGGTAAAGTTGCCAATGTCTTAGGGCACCAGGCCAGAAGGTGGTTGAGGGCTAATTAACTTTAAATAACAATGAAGTTATCTACTATTCACAGTGTGAGCATCTTATGTAAGTGTTTAATGTGAAGAAGAAACAAATGGAAGCAATAACATTATTACACTAAACAAAAGTTATCCATCTAGTATTGAAAAAAGAAATTAACCCTGCTGTGCTGTTTCTGAAATGACCGTCCAGCACATTGCATTATTTCCAATTACTTGTTTAACTTGCAGACTAATTAACAATATCTAAGGTCAAAAATTTTACTTGAGGTTTCAAAACAAAGCCAAGTCCAGTCTGAAAATTGTAACTTTGTATTAATTCATAAATGAGCAAAAGACCTTAATAAAATGTATCATCTACATACAATTATATATTGCCCTCCAGTAAATAAATAATAATGGACTGTGTACGAGCGCTTAAACATTTAGACGTTTAAGGATTTAAATGCTATAACAATATAATCCTTCAATTTTATCAAACATTGTAATCATATGGATATTTGTTTTTACACTATTTACATTAGATCACAATTCTAAAAGGGGTTTCCTCTTGAAATCTCATGTTTACAGCTGTTGGATTATTTCCGATGATGCCTAAGGCCCAGATGATCAAGATTAGGCATTTCGAAAAGAGCGGCGAGGCTATCAAACCGTACTGTTAATTATATTGCTGATTTTTAAATTAAACTGAGGTTGAAAATATATATCCTTCTCTTCTAATCTGCGGTCTGTATGATTTGAATGAACTTGACTTGAATTTCCCATTGCCACAAATGTCCAACTCTACATTTTTAAATCCCTTGTTAAATCAAATAACAATTACAATGTATCCACGGAGGGTTAAAATTGAACCTGATTTCAGATGTTTGTTCAGGTGAAATGTCCTTTCCTCTTCAACTCGAGTTCCTGCAGTCGCTCCTCCCGGCCCTGTGCATGCTGGGCTCCCACTCTTTGAGCTGTCTCTGTGGCAGTGATGTCAATGTGGGCATATTTTGTACTGGTGCCAGCACCTGAAGAGAGACAAATATTTCAACAAATGCACTGTATTTTTTTTTTTTTTTATTATTTCAGCAAGTACAATTCATCTTATTTTCTAAGTGAAGGACCAGCATTATTAAGTCTTTCTATTGGAGTTTTATCCATTATTATTACATTTTCATTTTACAGTGGTACCCTGAGATACCATTGCTTCGAGTGACGAAATGTTTGAGATACGAACAACAACAGTAATAACGTTACTTGATTTTTGTCTGGTTTTCTGAGAGCCATTGCATGGATTAGGTGTTTTACATGTAAAACCTGCTTCGAGATACGAAATATCAGAGATCTGAACACAACCCTGGAACAGATTAGTTTCATATCTCGAGGTACCACTGTATTTATATTTTCATACGTAGTTGCAAAAGTCATAAAGGAATGAAATGTCTTTCACTCTCAACTTCAGAGTGAGAATACCTCGAACTGTGTGACTGGACTCGGGACGCTCCTGCAGATCCAGCTCCATGTAGTGCAGCTGTCGTTTAGATGTGGGGCTGATGGGGATGTTCACATAGTTCACAGATTCGCTTTGAGCTTTGTCACTAATTACCATCCCTGTGTTTCCTGTAAAACCACAACACAATCCAGACTCACACGCAGTTAACAAGGGAAAAGCATGTAGGAGATGGGGCATCGCCATTACCAAACTCACCCCCTCTGAACTGCAGCCTTCTCGATGCATCAGTCATGAAGGCCATCTGCTCATAATTGCTTCTGGGATCTGCAGGATGGAACACAAACCTGGCAAAGAAGTCTGGACTTGCAAACAAACAGCACCATTCCACACAGGATTTTTCTGTAAATATTTTGTTCCTGCTGTTTACAAATTACAGGATTGTTGAAGTAATACATTATGGACAACATACAATAGCACTGTGTAGGACACCAAATAAATGTAAAAGATGTGACTAAACTCATCAACAATCATTTCAGTTCAAAACATTGTGATCATGCTACACACCCCACCCAATACTTTTTAAATCTATTTTCTCCAAACAAAGGCACTTGTGTCAACACATTAGTAAGCCACTTGACTTTTTTTACTGAGGTCCCTGTCATACTCCGTCTACAATCTGTTTTTATTTATTAAAAAATGTCTACCCATAAAGTGCTTTCACCACCAGGTTCCCATTTTTAATCACAAATCTACTTTTGTTTTCGAAAACCATCATTATAATGTACCCAGATCTATGTGCACATTTAAGGCATTTACACACCTTACCGTCACTTTGGCGAAAGCGCCATTCTCTTGCATTTAAAATTGAATGTATAGACCCTCTCCTGATCACTAGATGCCGCTTCGGTGAACACTCCATGCCACATGGTGGCGCAGAAGAAATTCACATTGTGTGAGGCGCAGTTATGGAGAAAGAGAAGATGACGGGTGAGCCAAACTATTCGTTTTCTGTGATGCACTCGCACTGAATGACACATATGAGCTGTATTTATCTACTTGCTCTCATACATTTTGCTCCCTTTTCCCTGAGTTTATCACGAATGCACCTTGCTGAATTACTCTTGGTTTACAGTCCATATCCATTTGTGGATATTTTACTATGTTGAATTGTTGAGACCAGTGCTAAGCTACTTCATTCTAAATGCCTTTTTTCTTAAATAATAATAACCAGTAGTAATAAAAAGTTTCATATCAGTTAAAAATATTTGTCTAACATGTTATGTGAAATGTTAAATATAAGCTAATGGCGAATCAATAAAAAAAAATTAATAATAATACATTAGACAAGCTTTGGCAAAATTCTGTGCATGAAATCCATTGATCAGGAATTGTTCTTATTCTGGACACTCACCATCAGTCTCTTGAAAAGGTCTGTGCTGCTCGCACCGGATCTTCTCCTCCATCTAAAACAAACACAGTCAGAAATGAGAAATCCCAAAGCTGCATTTTTGCTATAAATCAACAAATAAATCTATGTTTTTATAGCATCGATCAACATTTCAAAGCCTGGCTAGATGAACTCACAATAAACAACAGAAATTGATTCAGTGGAATTATTGTTAATGTGAATTTATTGCTCGGTTGCGTTTTGATAGACACGGACTGTTTATATTTCAAATTACCACACTCTCAGAGCAACCTGGAACATGTGGTGATGACAAACACATTTAAATTCACTCCGCGGACGGCTTGTGCCCCCCTGCTGATGCATCACAGTGATGGCTGAACCTGATCCAGAATGCCAGACGACTGGAACAGGATTTGTGCTGGAACGTCTGACTCCATGATTAGAGGCGACAGTGAGAAAATGTTTATGTAGAGGAATAGTTTTAATTTTTAACTTAAAAAAGCATCCGCTTTTCTTACAAATCTGTTTCAGATTACATATGTTTAAATAAGGTTGACTCTAATTTTAACACACTTTTTTTGTTTAGAATTTTGAATTGTACAATGTTTTTAGATTTAAAAAGCAGGGATTTTTTCCCCAAATTAAAACTGAATAAATATTTATAATCATAGTTTATGCTTGATTTCTGAGACAGAACAAAAAAAAAACAACCCATCACAGCCAGGAAGTGACAAGCTCTTTAAACAGAGAAGTATAGAGATGCCCCCTTGCTTTTGTGTCTTGAGAAAGAACTCCTTCCCTTCCCCCTCATCCCTTCTTCTCTCCCTCTCTCTCTCGCTCGCTCTTCTCAATGTCGCATGTGCTTAGCTAAATCAGATCTAATGGTTAATTTAAATAAAGCTGTGTTTTCTGTTAAATTTTCTTGGAACTTTGGATTATTCATTTTACACAAATACATTTTTTAAGGGGCCATTTTAAAATTTATTTAAAATATTGTACACCCGTCCAACAAAAACCAAACCCTCTGACGTAAATAGTGTACAAACCCTCTGACGATCTGTTGTGATCTGGCTGAAAGAGCAGCAGAATTGTGAACATGGAACTTTTGTCTAATTGTGTCCCAACAAATGTAGTTTTGTTTAATTTGTTCTATACTATATTTTATTGTTAGAGCTTAACCAGGGACTGGAGCTACAAGCCTATGGTTAGAAGCTTGAATGTAGATGCTCTACAAAGTTTTTTCAGCACTGTCCCTGTCTCAAATAAACTTGAAAAAAACAAATAAAATACACAAAAGCACTCACAGAACGAATGCAATAAAAACAAATTTACCGTTCCTCCCCCGCAGTCAGGACAGATGGCAAATTGTAATTGTAGTGTAGCGGAACCTTCAGGGGGCAACTCGCTCCAGTTGAATCTCCACGGAGCAGGTTTTTGGAGAATAGCTTCTTCTGCGACGCCGGCTGCTCCACATTCAGGCCCTTGCTGCAAAAGCTGATCCTGAGTGTGTTGCAGGAGTCTGCGAGGGATGTCGTAATGAGGTGGATTGGGCACATAGTTTATGGTGGTCAGCGTTTGCTCTGCATCTCGGAGAGGACACTCGCATGCTTTGCTCTCAGGAACCAAGGGAATACTTCGGACTGGGCTGAGGAGTGAGTTCTGAGGGAGGTTTATGAAAGATTCAAACTCTTCAGTCTCCCCGTGGCCATTTTCCATGCTACCAGTGTAGGAGGAGAAGCTTCCAGAATATGACGAGTGGCTCCCTGTAGCAATACCGCTGTCGGTAGAGTTCTGCCGTCCTGCTTCTTGAAGACCTCTTGAGTTGGGGGGCTTGGAAGGGGGCCGGAGCGCTGTCATTACACCATACAGTCGCTCATCACCGGTGGCATTGACGGAGAATGTATTCTTAGAGTCCACAGCACCTAATAAAGCTGCTGCTGATGGAGGTGCTGGTGCTTCAACAGGTGTGGGTTGTCTGACTGGCTCTGCCCATATAGCCAGGCGGCTGCCCAGGCTGTTATCGGAATGGCTGGTCTCTGAGGAAGAGCTGGAGATGCTTCGGTCATCTCCTGCCATGAACGTGCCATAACTGAAGGTGGAGGCTGAGAAAGGAATAAACAACGTTTGTTTCTCAGCAGGACTCATTGTGACACTGACACGATTTCGAAGAGTTTCAGATATATCGGATCCATTTTCCACAAGGAGAATGGCAAATGAAAGTTGGCTCTCTTGATGACGTGAGTAGGACGTCAAAGGGGTGCTCATCCAACATTTAAATAGCGATTTCGTACAGAAAATAGGAAAGAAATAATGTGCCACAAATCCTCTTTTCTCTAAACCAACAGTATAAACCGAAACACTCGACATCCAGGATTTGGAGATCAAATTTCACATTTAAAGCAAAAATAGAAATATAGTATGAAAGACTATATTTATTTTAGTACGGTACTCTGGCCATGTCTATCACATAGTTACAATTGTGCATCAATCTAAACCTATGTGTGGCAGGCTTTAATATTATTGTTTGTTCTGCATCTGATTAGTCCAAGCCCTGATCTAAACAAAAGTAAACGTGTACCATTTTCTGCATTTTGTACATTTTTTAATACTGGATTAAATCCTTATCGTTTCGAAAACGTATTTGCATGTTCTTTTAGATTTCCATGTTACCTGCACTGCTGAGGTGAGTACAGACGGACAGCATACTGAGCCGTTTCTCCAGCTCACTGGCCTCCAGGCTGATGCGCTCCTCTATAGACGACGGGTTGGCATTGGGGTCTATGGAAACACAATGTTATTAAATCTTGATCAGCCCAATCAAGTGAGCAGTCATCATTTATATGCATGCCTCACTGTACATGGCTATAGTGACACAAACATGCACCGGACATTAATTCCTATATAATCCATCAGGGCTGCATCCCTGTCTCTGCTGGTAGAATTACTGGAGCCTCTAGTCACATTCATCAGTTTCTACTGGTACATCACAGGCACGGCCTGGCAGCAATAATCTCTCTCACAACACAGCGTGACTTCACACTCGCAGACAAAAGCTCAGAGACCTCAGTTTGAATTCGTCAATAGGTTACTCATCATTCTCTCACAACAGAATAAATCAGCGCGCTGAACACAAACTGGTTACTGGAGTTCTAATAAATAATGGCCATCAAAACTCAAATAGTACAAAAGAAAAGAAACCACTCAAAGAACATGGAAATGACTATTTTGAAGGGATAAAATGCTTTAAACTGTTCAGAAGCTGATATGTATGGCAGATGATTAGCATGAAATGTCAAACAAATGCTAGTTCAAAGAAGAGCAAAAATCATTTCTGAAATTTCACAAGCAACAACTGTCAAAAAAGATACTAACTACATACAAAAACTTTAAGGGATGAAAGTGTTCAATCTATCAGTGGAATATCATCTGAAGATAAAATGTTATGGCACATGAAGATACAAGGATAAACTTATTCACATGTAATCTTTTAATTGGGTTGTCTATCAAACTTCTGCAGATTTAATAATGATTCTGTATGAGTTGTTGACAACTTTATTCAATATAAAATACATTGCATGAACTTAATTAATGACTTCTAATAATAACTGGATCAACTGACTGAACTGTTCTCAACAGTCATTAGATAATCCTGAAAAACGTCAGATGCTTTTAGATTTGTCTTCTTCATACATTCATAGCATTCTCTAATGTAACTTGCATCTAATTAACAGTTTTCAAACAGACTATGAATTCTTGCATTTCTCAAAATTACTTCGTTTCAGGAGAAATCTTATATTTCCAGAAGTCTTTTGATTGTGTAAGATTTTTTTCTTGTAGTTACAGTGTTCAGTTTTATTTTAGAAATTCCATGCATAGAGTGCCTTCACCAAAATGTGTAGACTTAAAAATGTTTGTCAGTCTAGATCTTAATTTATTCATACACAGAGGTATCTCGAGATACCAATGCTTTGAGTTACGAAATGTTCGAGAAGCGAAAGGTTTTGCAGGAAATATTTTGCTTCAAGATACGAAAAAAATTCCAAGATAGGAAAAACACCAACAGTTCTGCTCAATTATCCGCTTGTTAAGTCTGCGCATCCGGGCCCTAGCTCTACTTTCTCCCATTGCACACTAAGGGGGCTTATACGCTTTAAAACACTTTAAATCAGTTTTAAATCAAGCAAAACATTGTGTATAGATCATAACAAATGTTTGAGTCAAGGTGTCGTAAAAGAAATAACGTTTATAACGTGGAAAGTTCTGTTCTGTTCTGTAGCGCAACTTAGAGAAACCCTGTGACGTGTTCTCAGAAGTGCTCTCTCCCTTCTCACACGCTCGGTACTGTCTAATCTATCTTGAGAAAGTTATTTTCATATGTAGTTTTATATTTGTGTAGATATTATGTATTTTGCATGTGTTTTATTCTGTTTTACTATAATTTATGATTATTTAGAACAATGAGTAGATTTTAGGACTGAAAAAAACTTGATTTTTCCTCTGGTTTTCCATTTTTTGTACTGTTACTGCAACATATTCTGTTGTTTCCGAGAGCCATTGCACGAATTAGGTGTTTAACATGTTAAACTTGCTTCGAGATACGAAAACTACCCTGGATTGGATTAAGTTCCTATTTTGAGGTACCACTGTATACTTATCAAAACACTTAGTATACTTAGAACATAACTTTGTTTTAAATTAAACACTACTGAAATAATGGTTTATTTGCATCCAATCCTTTTAAACTGGTTAACATTATTGAACCTACTTTATTGAATTTATTAGCTAATTCATGAACAAATCGTCTAGTTTTGCTGAGAAAGTTTGACCTATAAAGTGGTGCGTCATACTAACAAATGTCTAATCCCATTATACTCAAGTGGTAATTCCATCTTAAATAAATGTATGACCTAAAGGTGAATATTACATTGATTTTCAAGACAATAAAAGGAATATAGAGGAAGTCAAGTTAGGTTCCATTTAAGTGATAAGTTACTACTCATGCAGACCACTAGCCATTTTGGAGCCATTGAGAGTCAAACGATTTAAAAGGTAAAGCATGTGCCATTACAAATAGCACTCTAGAACTAATAAAAAAAAAACTCGCATTTTCAACAATGCTACGCTTTTTAAATCTAACTAAATTAAAAACTGATTCAGAAAATGGATGTAGACCCAAGGGATTGTCGTCTCCTCTCCAAATGTGTTTTTCTTAAATTTCTGATAATGGCAGACTAAGATGCCAAAATGCTCAGAAACAGACAGATTTATAAATTACAATAACAAAAATGCCTACAACTGTAGTTCGACGCCTGTTGGCATGGTCACTCACACCTGGAATCGTAGCAGCTTGAGCCAGACCACTTGGAGAGCTCAGTCATGACACCAATCAGAGCAAACTCTTACATAAACTCAAGTTTCTCTTGTAAGCAACACTGGCACAGACAACCATAATTTCACCACATTCATCGGTCTGTAAGCATGTGTAGCAGTGTTGATACAAATTAATGTTAATTAAAATTTCTGATTTTACCAGTTTTATGTTCTGGGGTAATTTTGCTTAATAACCCGATCAAATTACATTTTTCATGAAAGAATTAACAATCTATAAAGCGCAGTTTATTAAATAAAGTACTAACTGTGCACCTGTGCTTTGCTTCAGGGAATACCAACCATAGATGTTGCTTTGTACAGGTGTGCTCTGTTGTTTTATGAGCATCTTAACAGTGATCTTATTACTTCAATTAGTTATTACTGCTCCAAATACATCAACAGTTTGACTTAAAGAGTATACTCAATTTAACAATGTCTGATTATTGTATGGTAAGAAAGGGTTTCTTACTGCAGAAAAAGATATACTGATTAATTTTCCAAACAATCCAGAGTCGTTGCCTAAATATAATGTGAAATAATTGTGTTCACTTCCCTCAGTCTTAACTACCAGTCAATGAAGGTTATTGTGTATATAAGGCCAGATACGGCTCAATCAAACCCATGCGGGGTTTGAGGTAGTTATTGAGTTGCTCTTCTCAGCAAAGAATAAGTGGATAAAGAAATAGATGAAAGAAGCAATAAAAGAGCAAGCCATTTTCACCAGTAAACACAATACAAGGTGATAAAAAAACAACAACCCTACAAATAAAGAAGGTTACAAGCATGACCCGGAGACAGAGAATATGTTCTGTGTAAATAAATCTTCCTACGGGTCGGCCCTCTGAGAACTGGAAACTTTATTAGTGCATATGTAATGTGAACACGCTCAACGGTGCATCAAAGTCTCATTTACAAGGGAGAGAGTTCTATAAATAAATAAATAAAAAAACTATTGTTTTTGCTTTTTCATTTCTGTGTAAAATGATGTGTTGTTCGCTCTGGAGGATTTGGTGCTTTTGAGCAAACAGGAGTGGGATAAAACTGAGTGAAAATACTGTGGAGCTAGCCATCAGTCCTCAACTCCCACCTTGGAGAGAAATCTGCACAGGACCAATAGTGGCTAAGACAACCCTTTAACAACATACTTAATATTTAACTTTCAGTCTTGCAAGGCATGTAAATGCAGTAATGAAGTGTTTTTTTTTTTTTTTTAATCTTTATTGTATTATTTGAGGCCTACGATAAAGCACCTCAATATTCTTAAAAAATGATTAACGAGAAAACTGAATAAATTACACAAACTTTAAGGCAGTTTTTAAAAGTAGAATGTTTTGTGTAGCATGCTGATGGCATATTCGGCAAGTATCCTTGCTCTGGTTGGCCAACAGTTCAGAATATTTATAGTCTGCTCAGATACAATATGAAATGGCGGTCAGTGTACTACTTTGAAGCAGAGTCTGACTGTGTCAATCACAATTGGAGCCTTAGCAGATGCTCAGTAACCTACGTGAGCCAACACATTTCAAGAATTACTTACTGGTGTTGCGTTGATTAAAATCTTCCACTTTAATATTTTTTAATATAACAATTCCAGGTCAAATGGCTACACAAACATGAACTCACCTGGCAAGACTGGATGCAGGCCAAAGGGACCCCTGCTGGGAGATATGCCTCGAACGATACAATCGAACAAAAAACTGATCTGCTCTCCATCCGTACAAGCAAGAAAGAAAACTCCAGCCCCTGCAGCAACAGAAGAAGACTATTCATAAGGAATGGCTGTTAAATTAAATACATACAGCACAAAACTGGCATTTTGAATTCAGATGAAAACTCATGCTTCTATTCTATTTAGTGTCAATAGTTCTCAGGATTAATGGGAACATTGAAACATTCCTTTGAGCAGACAAGAACAATCAAATAACAATAAATTGCATCAAGTAAACTTCTCATGAGGCACAAAAAAACTAATAGCTGAAAAAACTGCTCTTCTGCACCTTTTATAAAACATGAAGGATAATTTGCAAAAATAAACGTGTGTCAAAAAGACTGCCTACACATGCAAAACCCCAGAAGTATCTTTAACCATAACACCTTTCAGTGAAAAAAAAAGTGCTGGAAATAAAATGCCGCTCTATGTTTATATAAATAATCTACATTATTAAAGAACAAAGAAACTATGGAAACAAAGACATTATTGTTGAGAAGACTAATTAATAATTCACACATACACACGGAGTATGATTAAGACGTTGTTTTTCTTTGTAGGACTCGGGCAGCCTTTCACAAAGGTAAATATAGAGCTGTCAAATCCCCAGCGTCACTGTGGAGGCGCTGAGCAGTAAAGAGTGACAGACCTTTTCAAAAATAGCCAGAGCGGGCTTAGCTACAGGTTTCATCATACAAAAACACACAGCTGCACTAATAGCACTCAGCCCAAGCCATTCTCTAGATATTTACTGTTCCGTGTGTGAATAGCATTGACTAAAGTACTGTACAAGTCTACAGGAATAATAACCAACTGATGCAAAATCCATTTGTTTTATTAGCACATACTCAAGTTTCAATCTTCTAAGACACCCCAAAACACATATCCATTTATATAAATAAAGGAAAACTGCACCAATACCCAGCCATTATTTCTTTTTTGTAGTTTCTGTTTTGTCATATGCATCACAAGAGCATGTGTCTTTTGGCCTTTAAATCCAGTCCAAAAAAAGGAGGTAATTTGTTTATAATTATTTTTA
Organism: Danionella cerebrum; assembly: GCA_007224835.1. Lineage (NCBI taxonomy): Eukaryota > Metazoa > Chordata > Actinopteri > Cypriniformes > Danionidae > Danionella > Danionella cerebrum. The sequence goes on along the minus strand of SRMA01026116.1, from coordinate 674,662 downwards.
CAAATGTTCTTAATATAAACTAACCCCCATGTCACTAAGATTTTCTTAAGCTTAGACATTGATATGTAAAATCAGTTGCTAGAGCAAGCAGTTTGGTTGCTAAAGGGGTGTTATTGCTAACAAAATTTATTCCATAAGTTATTACTATAATATAATATATAAAATAATACTATATAAAATAAACCGTCATTTTTCTATAATGTTTCATCTTGAAGATATTTTTGTTGCCGTTTTTCCATTTATTTTGAATAGCATTTATAAGTAAATGGTAAATATTTAACCGCTTCTAGAGGCTAAGGTTTGAATAGTTTTGCACAGTGGCTGGTATGTTCTTAGACCGACTGATATCTTCCACAAGTGTGAAATTGCTATGAAGTTATCAGTTTGAGTTACAATTTCACTATATGATGTATTAAAATTATGTTGCACTTTAAACTTAACCATACATTGCAAAGATAATGAGAGTCCAATATTATATAATCTGATTTATTACCACACAAAAAATGTCAGGTAGCAGAGGTTCCATTTTGAAAATATAAATAAAAAGCAAATCACTGATCTGACAGGGAATACAAAAAACCCCATAGTCAAAATCTGAATTTATACATTCTGCCGATTTGAGTGGAGACTCTCCGGACCAGATATCATTATGTTATGATTTTGATAACAGCCAAACACGAAGCACAACCTGACAGCAGGGAAAACATCCCAGTCACTTGATAAACTAAGCTGACGAACAAAACTCTGAGATGCACTCACTCTCTGAAATCAAATGAGGCAGCTGACACGCACACTAATTGCACTGCCAGTAGTGTTTTGTCATCGCATGTGACCCGTGACTCTGAGTCGCACAGGAAACAGCTATATTCACTCTGAGTCAATTGAATTCACTCAGGCCCTGAGCAGCCAACCGCTGAATTACACTAATAGCAGTGGGAGGGACGTGACCTCTGTGTGGCGGTGACCAATCAGAGGCCTCGGTTGTCAAAATATAATGAGACTACAGCAGAGAAAAACATGCTCCAAACAAGATCATTATTTTACCCTGTGCATTCAAATGTGAGCGTGGTGGTTGGAGAGCAGAGATTAAATATTTCCATACCTTTTAAGAAGAATAATGAGGTAGAGCGCTTTTAAAGCAGATTCACACTCTACCTAGCTGCTCAAGATGCTTACGTGTAGAATTTTTAGACAGGATAATATCTCCAAGTTTAATAAAACTAACCTGTATAAAAAGGTAAAAAGCAACAGAAATAAAAATAAACACCATTGTTACATCTATTGCCAGTTAAATGCCATTTTAAGAAGTGCTAAGCATTATCTTTAGAAATGGAAGTATGCATTTTTTTACATTTATAAAATTAAATTATTAATATATGTTTATGTTTGGTAACTTGTCTCGGAAGCGATACTAATACAAAACAGATCAATCATCCAATCCATTAGGTGGTGACCACACTGAAGATTACTGCATCAAGATGCGACTTTATAAGGGCAAGAAAATAACATTGAACTGAACTGCACATGGTGAATTTGTAAGTAGCTACTAAGCTTTATTTTATGGATGAATAACTAAATTGATGCTTTACTTTTTGGGTGGAGGAGAAGGAATTATTGTGAGGGGGTAATTCCAAATTTAAAGCACGCAGCATTCTACAGCTTCATGCCATCCCATCTAGCTTGTGCACTGACAGATCTGTTCCAGCACCTCCGACACATCGCCTCACTCTCAAGGTAAGGTTTCACATTTGTGTACATATTACGTATTTTGCCTGTGTTTTTTTTTTGTTATTTATTACATTAACAATGTGTAGATTTCAGGATTGAACAAACGTTACTTGATTTTTCTCTGGTTTTCCATTTTTTAATCTACTTGTTTCTGAGAGCCGTTGCACGGATTAGACGTTTTACATGTAAAACTTCGAGATACCAATTTTTCCGAGGTACGAATGTCACCCTGGAACGGATTAATTTCATATCTTGGGGTACCACCGTATTCCTGTTTTGAGCATAAATGTAATTTGCACCTTTGAATGGAAACATGGCTAATAAAACATGGTGACACATGACCACATTATGTAAATACATATAAATCCTAGAGTTTCTTTAAAAAAAAAAATAGCAAATAATAGTAAATAACTAGAACAATTAGATTCAACAAGCTAATTACCCAGAAGAGGATTGTTCTAAAACACATTTCAGTTGCAGCTTTATGGAACTATGCAACTGAGTTCTAAAGCTGCTAAAGACAGAGAACAGCTGCAGATGGATTTGCCAAAGAGGCAGCTGGTGGGTTTCAGTGGTTTCAAAGCAAGATCTTCCACCAGACGAACAAAATAAATCACACGTTATGACAATCTATGAGTGGGCACACAACAGTAACGTGAACTTATTATACAAATATGCAGGATAAAAAGTGAGAAAATCAGAGGGAAAGTAAACAAGACAGAGTGTGAGGTTATCAGAGTTAAATTCAACTTTCATCGGAAAGAACAACTCATTAAGACTGATGATATGGGGAAAAAAGTAGGACATAAAGAACACAGTCAAGCCAACTATCCCTACTGTGTTTCAAGATGATTAACAGGCAAATCAACAAAGCATGAAGAAAGAACAACACTTACAGTAACCACATCTTGTTCCTCCTTCAAAAACAAATCCATTGAGCACGGCACCATAACGCCTTAAGTCAGACAGCTTCCATTGGCCAATGACAGTTGGAGGAAGGTCTCGTGCGATGACAAGCAGGTTGTTGCACAAATGAAGGGAAGCAGGGCCACTTTCTAGTTTGGTGCCAGGCTGGATATTTACGTTGAACCTGTGGACTGAAAAAGAGACAAGTTTGATTCTAAGAGATGTAGTTTACAATAAAACTTTTAATGATATTTGTGTTATTTTTTTTAAAAAAAGGAGAGCTGTAAACAAGACACTGAACATAACTTTGACCCAGTACCTAGTATAAGCAGCTTAAAACTGAGTTTGTTCAAACAGAATGAAACCACATTGATATGAGTTTAACAAAACGTCTACATTATTGTTCAACACCCATATATGGATAGCTATATGAAATCCTTTCTTTGTCGTTATGCTCGTTTGAGGCTTTGTCTAAACCCAGTTATTAAACACACCATGATTGACTTCACTTATTTCCAAATGAATGGAATCAGAAAGAAGAGAAAATAATGAAGAGGGGATAATCTATAATCTAATCCTATAATCTTTTGATTTACACTTCTTCCTCTACCCTAAACGTTTAATGATTTGAATTTATATATATATATAAATCTTTGCAATGTATTTGTAAAACACATTATTTTTTTGCTGTTGAACTGCTTTCTCAGCTGTTAAAAGCATCTCTATAAATTAGATCTGCAACTGAACCTCAACAATCGTCATGGCTTTGTAAATACATACTCTTCCAAATGAACCATTCATATGAGAAATATAAATATTAAAAAGAACAATTTGCAAACCACAGTCAATCAAGAAATCAATTCAGAATAATGGCTCCAAGATCATTTTACTTTATAAGATGAATGGCTTAACATCCACCAAAATCCTAACCGTTTTTTTTTCAGGAACAAAACATTTCTTATTTTTTAGAGAGTGAAAGATATTAGTGCATGTGTTTAAAATTGTATTTTAAATGCAGAAACACATTGAGTTAATTCATTTAAAGTTAAATACATAACTAATGTAGCAACACAGTACAAGCACTAAATCGTTTAGAGAAACACCACACTTTATCATGTGGGACATGTAATCGATAAATTCCAAGTGAGAATAATGAATGTTAGAGGTTTCCTGCAGCAGTGTGTGGAAGTATGTTTCAACAATCTACTTTTTTATACTGCTATGAAATAAAACAATCAAACATTTTTTGTGTGTTGTAAATTTCAATTTAACGCTTTCTCAATCTGAAACAGTGCACTTAAAGTGGGCAGTCTAAAGTCACTGACACATCAATCATGAACAATGAAAGGGCCCAAGTAAAGCACATTTTGTTCGAGCAGTTCAGGAGGAAACCGATAAGAGCATCCAAGCAAGGGAGAAGACATCAACAACCACTTTGGCAGACTCATCCATCAAAGTTTAACTGCCTTACAACTAAACAAATAAACAAAATCGTAGCTGGACTAATAAAAATGTGCATTATTTACATTTTTCTCTGCAGAGGGGAGGGAGAAAGTGAGACTACCATAACCTTACATAAAGCAACGACATGTGCATCTTTGATGACACCAGATTCTGCCATGATGGCTGCGTTACAGTTTCAGTGATGCAAGCAAACAAGGTCATTTAAGTGAAAGTTACATGTTTTGTTTGGTAAACTCGAATGAAGGATACACAGCCCTGCCTTTAATATTCAGTTATGTTACATTGAATATACAGTAGATTCTAAATTAATCATATCATAAGGGTTGAAACTTTATTTCTGTCGCAGTAGATTCATATGAAACTCCCTCAAGAGTGTTGCATTTTGTCATTCGTGCATGTTTTCCTAACCCTATATTTTTGGGGAGCTAAAAAGGCTTGATGAAATCACCTGCATCATTGATTTCCACCTCTGCCCACACAGATTAACTGCAAATCCTTCATATTTCCATGTATAGCTTCCAGTTTCCTGGCAGAAAACACTTTCCTCCACTTGTACAACTTTCTATAATCGATTAACTATTCCAGACAATAATAGTCTAACAAAACATAGCACAGAAAGTGGAAAACCAACATCTTACGTCCCAAATAGAAACTTACAGAGGGAGTCTTTGTAATTCACCAATGGACTCTAGATCTAGGTTGTCCATATAATAATAATAATAATAATAATAATACTTTCTATTTAGAGAAAGCCCGATTAATACTTATGCATCACATCTACACACCGCCCATGTCAAACCATGTGTAGATGCAGACCCTGATGCAAAAGCATGATGTGTTTCTCCCAAAAAAGGTAACTTTCTGCAGTGTAGATGTAGACCATAAGCTATGTGATTGATATGGCAAGCAGGCTACCCACATAGACTTTACCACCAAACTCTAGAACACTCTGATGTCTTGTGGAGAACACACATACATCACAGGGTGAAAATGATAATGCTGCACTCCCAGAGGATATTCCAAACATTGGTGTGTGTTGAATATGGTCTACGTTTCAGCAAATGAGCCAGCTTCATGGGTAAACATTTGCACGTATGCATGTGGTCCAGTACATCCATCCAACTTCAAAGAATTTTTTTCTAAAAATAGCACCAAAACATTTAACAAAGAGTGAATCATGCACAACAATTTTAGACCATTGCATGCTTTAGGAAAAGGAACCACACATTATTTTGAACAGAAAAGGGGCAAGTTAATAATGATTACAGCTCTGTTTCATCTGAAGGATAATGCAGACACATGGTCTCCTCTCACCCTCTCCAAGACTGTAGCGGATCCGGGCGTCCCAGGCCAGAAGAGTCACTCTGTTGTCAAAGCCCAGCATAACAGACTGGCTCAGGCACAGCAGACTGAGCGCATAATTCACTCCATCAAAGCCCTGAAGAGCCTCGAGTCCACAAATATCCTTCAGTGTTGCCTGATTCCTCTCCTGCTGTCCTTTACTCTTCTCACCACGATCCTTATACATCAGCAAGGACAGGCAGTCTGAAATGAAGAAATTAATAATAATTCTTTACATTTATATGGTAATTATCGATTCACCTAACTATTTGAAGGAGGTGTGCAGCTACCACCTGGACAATGTCACGGTACCCATTCTGTGCAAGAACAGAAGCCAGTGGACTAATGCTGCCAGGATTGCGGACAAAGATTATTAGGAGGACTGATCATTCAGAGAAATGTGGCCAGGATGCCAGTGCTACCCCCCAACCCTTAAGCATCATTGTATGTTTTAAAACAAGAGACAGGCCCTCATTCAGCTTCACACCTGAAGGATGGTGTCTCTTTACAGTACAGTGTTCCTATCAAACGGCAAGGGCAATAGGAACTACACAGCCAACAAAAACACCTCTTTGTTTCAGCACCTTCCACCATTGTCTGTCAATGGGAGAATGGAGATCCAGGACCCTGAAGCACAGAACGAAGTCAGACCTTACAAGCAGATAGGAGAGCAGAACTCTTTGTGTTTTTCGGATCTTGGAATTTTTTTCGTATCCTGGAGCAAAATATTTTTCGAGAGACACTTCGTATTTTGGATTTGGCGTAACGTGAAGCATTCGTATCTTGAGGTACCACTGTACATTAACCAGAAGTTTACATGGAAATAGATTTACTGATTATTGGAAAATTGTCTTTCTATGACTCAACATCATATACTCAAATTGAAATCATATAATTTTAAAATGAGGTGATGTTTTGTTTTCTGCAACTGCACAGAAGAACAGAGTACTACATTACCAGACGACTATAAACAGAAAGCAATGAGCTAAGCAGCTGCCACAACATGGACTTCAAAGGGACGGTGATTGTTTGAAAGCAACTGCAGACTAACCTATTATAAACAATGACAGCAGACAGATCCAAAAATGACCCATGTGCTAGTCAAGTTCATCTGAAGAGTTATGCAAGACTTAAGTGTAAACCATGAAAGCTGACAGGCAACAAAAAAAGAAGTTAAAAGCTAATGATTTCAGCAAATCTCAGGGGCTAAAGTTGCTGCATTGTACAAAACACCTGCTAAAGGGTCAATCTGTGTTGCTCACAAGTGAAATAACATCTCAAATTGGAACCATTGGTTGTTGATTTTAGCTGCAGGAAATATGTATTACCTTGAACAATGTAATGGGGTTGACCAATATGGGTTTTACAGATATTAGGAAATCTGGGTTGTCAATATTTTAATGCAGTTAAGATGTAATAAAAAATGATAGTGTGGCATTGGTTAAACCAAATTTTGGCCCCAACATATGCAGCATCTATATATTGTCACTAAGGCTGGGTCGATGGAATTGAAGAAATATGGGTTGCTCAGAGTTTGTTTGTAAACTGCTGTTTTGGAACCTGTAGCTCATGAATTAGGGGCAAAGAAGTGCGAAAAACAGAATGGGATAAAGGCATTGTAAGGACAATTAAGAGTTTTCTGTTTGCCATATGAGCTGGAAAGGGACATAAATAAAATCCAGAAAGCATTCTGTGTAAGAATCATCTCTTTGCGAGCCATAAACACCTGGAAGTAAAGATGTGCATCCATAATCTGTAAAAAAAAAAAAAAAAAAAAAAAAAAAAAAACTGTTCCGTGCAGCTGTCAATCACATGGCCCAGCCTAGTTTTTAGGGGAAAATGGAACCATTGTGAACCAAACAGAAAAAAAAACTATTGAACATTGGTTACAGTGTAGATGACTTTTGAAAATCATGAAAACCCTTAGTTCGCCTTTTCCCCATAGACTTGTATTGGACAGAAATCATTCTGCAGCCAGCACCATGGAGGCGATAGCAGCGGTTTGGTTTCACTCTGCGTGTCACATAAGACACACTTTTGCACATCCCGCAGTTCAGTGTTGAGAAGCCGGTGTATGTTGCGAGTGCTGCATAACACGCTCTCTTGCTGTTTGCGTGAGATAAAATTAATGAAGTATTGATCTATTTCTCGCGATCATTGTAGGGGTTTAAAATTGAGGGGGACCTTATTAGCCAATTTCAGGTGACTTGTGCAATGCTCGTTTGTTTAGCATAACTGTAAACATTGCATAAACAGCAAAGCTGCGTCATCAATTATTAGGCAGTAATGGTCTGGGTAAAGTTGGATCTGTTAACAATTAAATTGGTGATTGACAATACATTTGCCACTACCAAACAACGAACCTCCCAGAGTTTTACCTCTGGAAAAAAAAACATTTATTGCCAATATTTGAGTATGCCTACGAAAGAGGATTGGGCCACTGTGTTAAAATAAAAATGTAGTTCTCTGTAAATCATGACGTTTTCTCTGAGAATTGTGTCTGAGAATTTTTACTTTTTTTCCCCATTAAAATTCTGAGAGAAAAAAAACAAGCCATGATTCTGGTGGAGGGGGAAAAAAAAGTCAGAATTCAGGGCTTGAAGTCAGGACTTCCATTTTGTTTTTTACAATGCCCCTAAACCTATTCTCATTTACCTACAATATCTAAAACTAGAAATGTAACATAAATGGGCAACAGTTTTACATACAACACGGAACTTTTGGGAAATAAAAAAAGACCTACAGGTCCAAAAACAGCTACCACGTGCATCGAGAGTAGCACGCTCTTAACATACACATGCCCCAAATGCCGACGTGAAAAACGCAACACGAATACGCTGTTTCGGTAGTTAACTGTGTAAAACTGATATTTAAAACTGGTTTATAAAGACAACAATCTCCATGCCGTATTTACCTGCAACCGGTGAAGGTTTCCTTAGAACCACCCATCTGTTTTTCCACTGTGAATGACAAGCAAATACCACAGAGGCAGAAGTTTTATACACATCACCAACAACAATATTAATAATAAACGGTTCGCTAAAAGTTCTTTTAACCACCTTTTTCCCCTCTCGGAGTTTGACTTGTCCTTCTACGACAACAGTATCCGTCATCTTGTGTCATGGTTCCCGACAGCTGCATGTGTGCGGTCCGTACCAGTGAGAGAGGGGGTCACTTTCAAAATAACCAAGAGAACCGTCTGCTCTGCTAACTCTCTCTGACCCATACTCACATACACCCAAGGCCCACCCTTGGAACACAATTTACAACAGAAGCTAATGGTTTGTACAGTTGTCCCTAGGTCAAGGTGGCAAGCAGCAGGCTTAATGGTTCAAATTAATTTAGAACACGTGACCTAGGTGGTGGTAGCTCTTGTAAGAGTCTCTGAAATTCTATAATACAATTAAAATGGATTATAATGCTGTTCAACTTCACGTCACGTGATTCTGGAGATTATTATTTAGATTAAATAAAATTATTTTGTTATGTCGTTGTAAAGAACTCTTCATCTGGTACCCCTTTCCTGACAAACAATATATACAGAGGTTTTCCTTTCCGTAAAATGACAATTTGGTGAACTACCTATGGAGCTTAATAGAAAATGCAAACATCATTAAAACAAAACATATCAACCATATAAATAGATGACATTATAGAATGTTAAGCCTTCCACAGAATGCAGCACTCAGTAATGTCATGTGCCAGCTGGTCTCACAGCGGGGAGTTACTGGGAAACAGTTAACACTAAAGTGAGATCGCTAATCAATTAGATTCTCCTTTAAGTGTCTTGACTAAACAGCAAAACACCCGTTTTCTCCCTGGAGTTGATGTGTTGTTGGTTTGCCCAATGCCACACTTCTTGGTCTCCCACAGAGAATGTTTTAAAAAAATTATATCAATATCTTATAAAAATAATGTACAAAACTTACTCCTCATTAAATTGTATTATTGGTGTTTTCCATTAAATTAGCATGTAGGATTTAATTTTGAAATCCACATCTGTGGTGCCATCGTTGTGTTGGAATGTTGATATTGGAATGAAACTCATCATTCTTCATCCAAACACAGCGATAGAATTAAGAGTAAAAAGTTGAGCAAAGAACTTTCTCCCATGACTTCTCTGGATCATCCAGATAAACTTCAGATGGGCCTAGACACGGGCTGACTCAAGCAGGGCAACCTTCCATATGATGTAGGATTTTAAACTCTGACATACAGGTGTTACTCACAGTAGGCTTGGAAAGGAGGTCCCAGCTCTCGTCAAAACATTGACCAGCTCCTGTGCAGTTCTGGGTTAATTCTTTTGCATTATTCACTTCATTGAAATCTCTTGAGGAGAAATCTTCCACGAGGCTCCGGTACTCTTCCATTTTCCAACAGTTGTTATTTTTTCAAAAAACTGCCAGTCGATCTCAAGGTCTCATGTTAAAGAATTCATACTGTGCAGAAGTTCTTCAGGTACACATTTGATCTCAAAAAAACAGTTTTAAATCGCAACATAAGATATAAATATTCCCATGTATCTTTAGCTGAAGAAGATGCATTGTTCCGAAATATGTTTCTTTTTTTATATCAGGCATTTCAAAGACTTTTTTATTCCCACCAACGCAGAGATTGAGAATGGAGAAATGCCTGGACCTTGAGAAAAGTAACGTTTTGAATGGAGAGATGAAGAAACAAGGTGAACTGTGCAATTTGAGAGTAATGGCTGAACACAGAGTGGGGGTGGGGGGTTATATTAGGATTGAAGATAGTGGGCGTCTGGCCATTGGCAGCAATGCAAAAGTCAGAAATGGCATTGTTTTGGCAAGCGGCACAGGCGTAACATGATAGTTCCAGAGGTTAAAGAGAAGTCAAACAGAAGCATTTGAAAGCTCTCCAGAGGACAAATAGTAAATGCTTGAAAAGAGAGGGAGAGGGAATGTAGATGTGAAGGTACGTCAGTCTGAATAATGGATTTCAGAATATTAAATCATAAAGACAATCTCTTCCAATTTGTTAATCAATAAACACTAGGACCAGTTGTAGTGGTAACTCTACACAGTTACGCTTCATCCCTTCATTCTTAATTCAAAAAGAGCACTTCTAAAAACAAAGATTCTTCACTGTGTTCTTAATTTTTCTGTGTTCGAATAGTTTTAAAAGTGACTAAATTCCAAAGCATAAACTTTGTCGTTTTTTAGCATAAGTTTTAAATGAATAGTCTTCATTTAATTTCTTTGCATGGTTTTTGTGTATGAAGGGTCCAACTCAAAAAACATGCCTTGCTTTGCTTTACAAAATGGAATGTCTGGGCTTGCAATGTGTGCTTCATTCAAGTTATTCTCCCTGGAAAAGAGGATGCAGATTAAAGCTGCAAGCAGCGATCAAAAGCCTCGAGCACCTCATGCGCTATCAACCCTTGAGCAGTTTGTTGCGCTGTGCATTATGTCCAATCCTATTTTACAAGATGCATTCAAGAGAGACATGGTTAAAAATGGGGGACAATTAATTAATGAAATAAAACCAGGATATAAAATGTCATTACCACCAGGTGGCGCTATGAATGAGCATAAATATTGTTCTGTTATTGTTTTGAATAATGATTTCACACACATCACCAATGGTGAAAGTAGTAGCTTATGAATGTTTTCCCAGTGCCCAACTGGTGGAGCTACAACTGATCTCGATTGCTATATAGGTGTGTATTGGTGTTTCAACCCAATTGGACATTTTTTAGCTGAGTTATTAACAAGGATTGCAAAACAGGAAGCTATTTTCATGAGCCAGATCATTGCACGAACAAAAACTTCACATAGAATTGTTAAAATCCTAGGAAAAAGGAGGCCTGGTAAACAGAAGTGTCATGTTTATCACTCCTGGGGTGACTCTGGTTTCTTTCACTTTTGCTCAAGGACACAGTGTGGCCACAAACCAAGTAAGTTTATGGCAGGACAGAAGTTTCCTCTCTGCCCCATAGAGCTTTTTCCAATTCCTCGAAATCCATTTTTAATCAAGAGGGCAAGAAATGGTCAGCATGGTATGGTATTCACTGAAAAACAGACGCTGTGTGGAATATAAGAATCATCATTGTGTTAGCTTGTGGGTTAGCAAGCGAAAACACAACATGTCCTTAGATTACCTGCTGCATTTTGTATTTTGATCATCTCCTATGTCTTTCGCTTACAGTCTTCCCTTCCTCATAGCAATTATTCCAGAAATAAGTCTTGGCAGAAATGATGTCTTGGTGTCCTCAAGTCAATGAGGATGAATGATTAACATTAAAATTCAGCCCATCAACTTCTGGACTGTTGACAATAGAAACAAACATAAAGCAACAAAAGATTAGCCCGATTCCCGACAATTACCTCTAATCGCTTAGAAAATGAGCAGAGGAACTAGAATAAGCAAGTAAATTATGGGGGGGGGGGGGGTTTAGGGTTAGGGTTAGGCCCAGTCTTTTCTGGTGTTTTATATGCACGGGGTAGATAAAAAAACTAAAATGTAAATCTTTTTAACGATTGTCACTTTAAGTTCTTGTACTTGGAGCACAACTGGGTGGTGCTCTAGCACAAAATGGTCTCGTTGAGCACACAGTCCAAATAAGAATTTATTTTCATTAATGTGAATAACTATATAACAGATTTCTTTTCAGATGTGTGTGTTGTTTTGATATCAATGATGCCAGCATGGAGTAAAGTTAATAATCACCTTTTTTGTTCTGCCTTTAGTCATACCATGGATATAATTTATTAATTCCCGAAGCTGACACTTAACATATTTCATGGTTTTCTCACTTAATTTTAAAGCTGTTTACAAAGCACCCATAAATTTGACACTTTACACTGGAAAGCAAACACAAGTGTTGTTGTATTCTAAGGTTCATGGCATCAACCTCAAAGTCTTGGTTTGAATACAAAAGCACAGAAAACGTCCAGTGTTTCATTGTTTTCAATGAAAAACTAAGAAAAGAGAATTATTGCGGTAATCTAATTTTATGTACTTTCGATAACATTCATATTGTATATAGTGAATATAATAAAACCTGTCATTATATACAACATCAAATGTTGATTTTGAAATTAATCACCACCAGGATGATGATTCTTTATAAGAGTTGAAAAGGATCAAGCTCTACAATTTCAGGCCTGTTCATAGCTGCACAAAATCAACAAATGAATGTTTAATTTGGTTTAAATCATCACCTTCTTGTCCTCAGACAAATGTGGCATTGTTCTTATTGTGGTTATTCTTACTGTTTGAAGTTTTCACAGAAGGCTTAATAGCTGTTTTTGCAGAGAGATCAGAATGTTTTTTCAGAGGCAGCAGCTGGGCTTGCTCGGAGGTCTGGTAGACTCCTGTTCTCATTCGTCCTTTGCAGTTCTTCAGGTCTCCGGGCATTCTCTCCAAGCCTCCAGAGTCTCCATTCTGACTTGCAGGATCCTCACTCCTGATGCCATCTACATCAAGAGCTGCTCGCACACAGAGCGGCCGCCGGCCTGCTTCTTTGACCCGACCTCGAGGGGGAGCTGGAGGAAGAGGAGGTGGTGGAGGAGGATGTGGAGGTGGAGGGGGGATGGAGGGCGCCCTCCTGTGGGAATATTTGGAAACACTGCTCCTCTGTTTCTGACCTCTTTCAAATTTTGCTTTGGAATAACAAAGGAAGAGGGGAGAAAATGAGATAAAAAGGAATTATTCCATGAAATTAATGTACTCTGTTATAAACTGTTGTATCAAATAATTAACACTATATGAGTTTGAGACTCCTCCAAGTAAAGGATTTCCTTTTTTAACGTATAAGATCTTCACATTTACTGAATACATTTGCTCACAAGAAAGTGATATAGTTCTCTTTTGTACAGAAACAGAGAACACTTATTATTTAGATATTACCAACCAGATAGCCTTCTTTTATTCCACTGAAAAAAAATGAAATAAAATTCTGGATGGATGATGTGGTATAGATAATATAAATTTGAACTACGCTCAAAATAAACATTTTAACTGGGAAAGCCCTTATCCTCCCAGTTTCATTAGGTTGGGAGCACAAGACGAATTAGGGGCAGAACAGCTACTACTGTATAAAAATGGTTGTTAAGTTATTCAATGTATTGGTTAGTTATTTAAAATAATGTACAGAAAATGAAATGGTTACATTTCAAACATTGTAGCTGTAAAATTAAGTATGATGCAGATAATTAAACAGAACATAAAATAAACTCTAGACTGTTGTAAGAAAAATGTTAAAGTAACTATAAACTGGTAGTGACCAAAGCTACTAACACTAAAGACTAAAATTTCACATGGGTGTTTATTACACACATCTTTTTTAGCAATTATTAAGAAATAAGACTTTGTTTTTGTTTTACATGAAATCCCAAGCAAAGATGTGACTTCAGTGGATACATGTCACTTATTGCTTGTCACCTGTGTCTTTTTTTTTTTATAATTTAATGTTATTGTTTTTATTTTAGAATCAAAAAAGTAGAAATCACACATATATTAACATTTTTTTTTTTTCAAATTTAATGGATGAATCAGGAGCTGGAGAAAATTGATATTCTATGGAGACAATATTTTATAAATACTGCCAATACTAAATAATTGTGGTGAGATATATAAATATATATTAACTGCAATTTTGTGAGTGTCTTATTTTGATATGACTTATGTAAAGTTTGATATAATCAATGTTACAATTCTTCAAACCAAATTCTATATCCACAAATCTAGTCATAAATAAAACCCATTGATTTATTGAATTAATAATGTATACAGCAAAACATTGACTCCATTAATTCAATAAGTAATCTGTTAAAACTGTTTTTCACCCGGGTCTTAGTTTTCTGTTCTTTTAAAAAAAATGTTCACTGTATCTGCATCATGCAACATAAAAAAGTTTTCAAATTTTCTGTGGTGATAGATTAATGTTAAAAGAATTGTCATTTTAATGTTATTCCAATAAAATACACTTGCTTCTTTTTAAAAAGGAGAAGCCTCTAGTCTAAATAAATGTCCGGTTTATTTTTCAATGACAAAAATGTAATCGCCATCGTTTTCTTAAAAGCATTGTGACTCTATAAGTGACTAGCATTAGCTAATGTCCACTAAAAGCATAAAGAGCTTACCTTTACACAAACCATCCCTTCTTTTTTATCTTAGAGTGAACGAAAATCGTTAATAATTTTGTTTCAGTACAGTACAGGAGTTCCGGAGCGTCTCCTAGCGGCTCCTCATAACACTACTCACCTGAACAGAATGTCTCTGGAGTGTTGTAAATTACTCAATAATCGTTCAGAAAATGTAGTAATTGAGGGGAATGATGTTTATCGTTTATGGCGATTCTTATCAGCTGTTTGCCACAGCCACTAGATGGAGCACTTTGTCTTTTCAGATCTCTAGTTTCATCTGACAAAACCCACACAGCCTCACTGGGCTGATTTCTGGCCTTTGCCCAGTGTGGTACAAATGTGAGGTTCTGTTAGCAAAGAGTTGAGATTGTCTGACTCTTATTGAGGATGGAAATGTCTCGAGTTTGATGTCCAAGCATGTTTAGGTGCTAAGGACTTAATGAGAACACGACCCGAGGACACTGCTGTTGTAGGAATAACAGAATGTACATTTTCTTAAGCAGTCTACACAGAACTCTTCACAATTTTGAGATTCATCTAAATTTCCCTCCAAGATCTTCAAACACAGTCAAACAAAAACTTGATAAAAGCTTGAATTTAGATTTTTTTTAATCTATTTTAAGAATTGTCTAGTTGAGACTTGTAGGGTATACATTATTAAGCGTATTTAGAGAAAATATAACCTACATTTTCTTAAGAAAAAAAAATGCTTATTCGCTGCTAATTTATCTGCTTGAATTATGACTTTTTGTAAAACAAGCTTTTGATTTTGCCACTAAATTTAACACAAAAATGTCGATAATATATTCTTACTTCAAGCATATTATGGATGTCTTCTTTTAACAATTAAACGTTATAATAAAAACATCCCTTTCAGAACAAAAAATAAAGCTTAAATATTAAAGAGTTTAAAAAAAAAGTTTACATGTTAAAATCAAGCAAAAAAACAAAAACAAAACAGTGGGGTAAGCTAATTTGACTTGGTAAGAATCCTTGCAACAACAATCAAATCCTTGTGAAAAAAATAACATTAATATATTGGTTAAAATATATTAATTATAATAACCAATCATTTTTGGTTTTAAGTTCAGATGTCCATGAATAATTACAAAAAGTAGTTTTCATTAAATTTGAATAGAGAAATCTCAAGTTTTTCTAGTTTTTAAGTACAATCTTTTCTTAAAATAAAAAAAAAAAACAATTTTTTACTACTAAAAGCAAACATTCTAGTTTTGTGGTGTGGTGGATGCAGTGGGACCTGAATTCGATGAGTGAGTGGATAAATACAGCAATGTTCCTTGCCAGTTTACTGTCTGTCTAAACTGTCTTATCTGATTAAAAAAATACCCAAACCAAGAAAAAAGTGTAAAGGTTCGTAAGATAAATAAACATGAATTTCTTGTAAAAAGACTGCATATACTCTATTCGGGTACTAAAATTAAGCAGAAACAAATTGTATTATATATTGATACATTACCATTTTTTCCGGATCTATGAAGAGTTTAACTAGAGTTAAGAGATGCAGTAGATGTTTAACAAGTTCATGAGAAAAAAAACTAGTATTAAGTAAATCAATAAAAGCAAGAGATAGCTTTTAATTCAAATAGCAACAATATCATGAATCCTGTCAGTGAAGGGTGACCCTTGTGGAGCGGTAATGAATAAAATGCAGGGGACACAATGCAGAATTAGGACACTTCCTCCGGTTGAGGATGAGAGCGGGTGCACTGAAGGGAAACAGAGGCTGGTTTTGTCTGGGCCCAGAACCAGCATCCAAACAACACAAAAGCTGCCTAACCAGCCATTCACTTTAACTGGGCCTCTATGCATAGTTAATGCACTGAGAACAACCTCCCTCACTAAAACAAAAAACTCTTTGGGGATAATGGTTGCGAGGAATGTGAAAGAGTTATTGAAGTTTTTATCATGTGCTGGGTGGCAAAACATTTTGAATAATATTAGAAATGTCCATATATTCGATGTTTAGGCCTTCTTTGACTAGATTGAATGATTCATTCTAAACAGTTTAACTGTTTGGTTCTCTGCATTATCCGCACGTTTGTGTTCTTGAGATTTAATTTAAAAATGTGTTGCATTTGCAGATCCACAAAGCATACTGAAACATGGCTAGGCCATGTCTTTGCAGCTATTTGACATGAACTACGTTACATCTAGACCACACTGTGGGTGGGGCTTTTCACAAGGTTTAGGAATGTGTTCATTCTTGTGAGGTCAGAAATCATTGGTCCAGTTCATTCCAAAGGTGTAGGATCCAGGACTCCTTGAACTCGCTCATCTTTGTTTTCACTGACTTTCCCTAGTGTACACATGTGCAGCCATGAAAGTAGGAGGCCAAACCAAAACGTTCAGAGCATGAAAATGTCCAAAAGGGGACAAGGGTAGCTGATGAAAAACAACCCCACACCATAATCCATTTTTCACTAAATTCCACAGTTCAAACAATTAAGTCAAGTGCAGACAAATCAAGACTCATCCATTTGATTGGCAGATTTTTGCTGCAGGGAATTTTCCACGCAGAAAAATTCACATTATGAAAGGTAAAATAACTTGTCAGGTTTTAACTCTGACTGGGGTAAAAATTCAACTTGGACAATATATTAAACACTGAGGCAGTGAATATCCACACTAGTAGTGTTAACCAAACAGTAAATTTTGGAGCACACTCTACTGGAGTGCAGTGGTGGTTTGCATTACGCATTTTTATCTGAGGCTATACGATTGACTTGGTGACGTATGGCTTGGCTGCAGTTGTCGGCGAGAACAATGAATCCATGAAGGTTGGAGGTCTGTAATAAGGGTCAGCAGAAAGTTGTCAACCTCTGCTCACATCGGCATCTCCTGACTTCAATACAGTTTTACCAATTCTTGGATAAAATCCACCAATTCATGTATAATTTGCAGTCATTCATTTCAATACCTCTGTCAGTTGACCGTACCATGCAGAAATTCACTGGGCTCCTGAGAGTGGGCCATTCTTCCATAAGTTACAGTCTGCAAGTCTAGACGCTTGATTTTAAGGGAGTGGTCAAGGGAATGATGTGAACATCTGAATTTAGTTCTTTGAATGAGTAAGCGAATACTTATTGTAATCCAGTTTATATTACAATATAGCTCTAGCAAATGTAGGATTTTGGAGATTTGCACTCAATCACTCTACTTCAACGAAGAAAAATTTGTAAATGCACTTGACAGTAGATTTCAAACTTCCAGAAACTTCGAAACAGGAATAGGAAACAATTGAGAAAAGAAACAGACATAATGACAGTAAGAGGAGCGATCTCACCCCTAACATTTATTTCACTCTATTTACAGAATAGTCGGTCAGAGCAAAGGTTTCGGCTGTCTACAAAAAAATAACAGACTGCTACAAGAAACTGAGAATGATTTCAGAGTCAGAAGGAAAAGAATGGAGGGCAATTCAACAATGTGGACAACATTTGGGATGAAATACTGATAATACTCTGTAAAATGACTCTTTGATAGGAAAACAATGCAATTTATCATCTAGGATGTTAATGGATTACACTTAGGAAGTGATGTCATGAGAATAGAGATGATGTCGGCTGTGTGGCTAAACATTGTTGAATTGCGAAACACAAAAACAAGCTCTTTGGGGATTTAACCCTTAGAAGTCCCTGCACACATCAGTACGTTTACCAATAGCAGCATCTGTTATTGTTTAATAATGATTTCAAATATAATATGTAGGTTTCAAAAGGATTATTAGTTTTTATATTATGTGTTTTAAATTAACATTACATGAGTTGACAATTTGCAAGGTAAATCGTCTTTCAGTTTCAGTTTCATTTTACAGACCCCTAAACAGTGCCATCTAATACCAAAAAGAAATAGGAAATACAATACCTGTAATATGGCTTGTATTTTTCAAAGTTCTCGCACCAAACATTCACAATGGAACAGCACATTCTTGGAACGATGTATAAGGTTTAGGAGAGGTTCGCATTTTTTTATTAATTTTTTTTTATACACTTTTCAAATGGTCCCTGCTTTTTTGGGGTATTTATGATTTTTTACTTTGCCTCAACACTTTTGATTTTTCTTATAAAACATAAAAATTGGTCATCACTTTTTGAGACGACAAAATTTACTACACAGAATTGTACTTTTTGTACATTTTCAGGTTTGCTGTGGAATTACTGTCTAATGTGATGAAAAAAATATTTGTAAACAAAAGAAGCTAGGGTTGCATTAAAAAAAAATATCAAGCATTGCCACAAAACAACTATTTTATAGATAATTTATTACAGTATTAGAGTAAAGTAGTAAAAACGCTGAAAAAGGCCCCGGACTTCTAAGGGTTGAGTCTGAAATACAGCTATTTAAGGATTTGTCAGAGCTTTGTGGAAATGTCCATGGAAGGCACACTAATGGTGACCACAGAGAGGTACTTTGAGGCCTCTTTTGCACTTAAACTGATTGTGCTTGAGCTATACCCATGTACAGAAGATTCTATTTAAGCTCATAACCTCAAACACTTCAACATCTGTTATTCACTTTATACGTTGTGTAAACGAGGAAACATCACATGTTTAGTTCAGTCAGTTGTGGCTCCCGTCATGTGATCAGCCAGAGGCAAGAGAAATGCACAAGTCGAAGTAGTTCGGTTCAGTTCACTACTGACCTCAAATCAGTCTGACTGGCTACAATGTTCCTATTGATTCTCTCAGAGGGAAAAGCCAACGGAAGTAAATGATTGTCAAGACTGTGTGGCTAGTTGCTTTGAAATTCTTTAAGGAAAAAAAATAATAAACCATCGTATACATTTTAGATATAGACGTCTCTTCGTTAAAGTGCTTAAAAGGTGTCAGATGTACACGAGAAGGAGGTGGTTTTGCCAGGGTTTGGCAGAGCTTACAATAAGGATCACAGCAAATCCACAGCACTCAGAATCTTCAGGAGGAAAACACATGCGAGGCAGTCTGTTCACACAGGAGAGGTACCTGATCGAGCCCAGCTGTCACGGTAAGTATCCTCTTTCAGGAGGTGCGGTCGGTCTGGGGAATGAGAGAGAGGAATGGGCGAATGGTGAAGAAGGGAGCTGTTGGGGCTTGTGATGTCGCCCTCAGCAACAAACGTCAGGTCCACGCCGTTCTCTTCTTCCTCCAGTGTCTGGACCTCTCCATACAAACAGTCTGTAAGCCCAGACGAGCCCCCTTTTTGAAAGTGTGGGATTGGGGAGAGTGCGGAACTAAACGGAGGAGGGTTTCGTCTAGCACTATTGGGAGGCATTAAGGCTCGTCTAGGTGCTTTTGCCTCCACAGCTGAATCTAAGCTCTGCGATTGGTGACTGGCACTGAGTGCGGAGCCATTCTCCTTGGATCTGGGACGATTCTTGTGGGTGATGGGAGTGGAGCTGTGGTTGGCGTCTGCTTCCGCGCTGAGTCGCAGGAAGTCTGGCAGAACGAGGTCCGATTTGTTCAGCAAGCCCCGCTGGTCGTCAGCTCTGTTGCTCTGTGCTTTGGATATGAGCTCGAAGAATTCTGCCCGGATAACACACACAGGTTAAACGGTTTCAGTTTACTGACATTTGGCAAGTGACAACATTTGACAATAAGCATGAGTTGGAAAGCATTCTTGCAAGACACAGGCAACAAATAAACTTGCGGTGTGTTAGCATTAGCTACATCAGCCAGTGTTGAGATTGGTTAAGATTTAGCTAGGATCGTCAATAAGTAAAGGAAAGTCAATTTTCAAGAAAGTGAAAGGGGTATAGTTTTGTTTTACCTTCAGCTTCATCTATATTAAGCTTTTTCTGTTTTCGCTTTTCCACCTGGGCCCTGGTTTTCACGGCCGTAGCTTTTCCTGCCGCTTTGTCCTCCCCCTGGGTAGGGACAATGAGAATGGGGCACATTAAGGGTTTCTCTAGGGAGCCGGGCTAAAACTACACGGGGCGTCACATGGATACTGAGTGGGCCTCTCATCTCTAAAACTAAAGCTAGTAGAAATAAATAACTTGTGCAATGTCCACACAGCAGGAAAACCACCACCAGCACGACATGCCACCACAACCGCTGACATCGATGAACATTCGCATCTCGCCATCTTTTCTCTCCTGAGACAGGAACCCTTACATTTTTGTGGACCAATGTTACTATCCCCTGAAAGGGTGAGGTGTGTTTGAAGAAAGGAAGTGGAAGAGGTGGGTTGCTGTGATTCCAGAATCAAGTCAGATCATCCACAAGGCCAGAGATGCACAGATACACACAGCCTTCAAACCGGAGGAAAGGAGAGCCAGCCATGCACAGACTCCCCACACACAGGCCAAAAACACAAAGAAAGTAAAGGAAGGAGGAGATGGAAAATGTTAAAGAGGGACGCCTTACTGTGGCAGACTGGCTCCGTGCAGACAGAGGTGGACCGTGGCTTTTTGATGAGGTCATCTTTTGTTTATCTGTTTCGATAAAGAGAACATTAACATTAATTTCACTACTGAACACGTGTTTTAACAGAGGTGGGTAGGGATCCAGGTAGATGACTCGTAACTAGTTTTTTTTTTCCAGTTAAACGGTTTGAAAGAACTATTTAAAACAACAACATACTTTATTAATGGAGAATAATTGTGCATGTGTTCACTTGGCTTGTTGATGCAGTTTGGCAATGCTACATACTGCATAGAGGCACTTTATTTAGAGATGTTAACCCTTAAAAGTCCCAGCACGCAGTGGTGCATTTGCCAATCACAGCGGCTATTTTGAATTAAGTGCAAATGACACAACGCAGCAATTTTGATTTAAAATAAAATGTCTAAGTTTCAAATAGCTACTAGTTTTGACATTTTCGGTTTTAAACGAACATTACAAGTGATACATAATTTATACGGTAATTAAAATTAAAATGTGAGAAAAAAAGGGCAACTGTCTTTCAGTTTTATTTTACAGATCCCAAATCGGAGCCATCAGTGCAATCTAGTGTTGAAATACAAGGATAACCCTTGGAAGTATAATACATGTGATATGGGTTTGTTATTTTCAAAGTTCTGGCACAAAAAAAGCACAATGGATGTAGAAACTTTGATTTTAAGCCAACACTTTAGATTTAAGAAATTAAAAAATGTGTCTTCTCAATTTTGCATTAAAAAAATTGAATACTTAAATTTATTTGTTGTATCCTAAAATTTTAGGATTGGTGTTGAATGTTTGGGTAATGTAATGATAAAGTATTCATAAAAAAGCAGCAGGGGTTGTACTAGAAATTATATCAAGCATTTCCACAAAAAAACTCTTTTAAAGGTAATTAATTAGAGAAAAGGGTCCCGGACTTCAAAAAGGAGGAAAAGGAGTTCAAACCTGAAACTTAATGGTACTTTAGCTCACACAAGAGCACAGGGACTTAAAACATTTGTACTGGGAGTGAAATCTGTTGTGTAAAATTTATGGGCAGAGGTATCATCATTTGTATAATGAAATGCAGAGCCTTTTTGAACATTTTTTTATACTTTACAATTTGCTCAAATAAGCATTTTGTGGCAATGCTTGATATAAACAATATATAATTCAGAGTATTCATTTTGTCAGTTTTTATGTTAAATAACAACAATCATTGGGAGCACGGTGGCACAGTGGGTAGCACTGTGGCCATCCAGTTAGAAGGTTGTCGGTTCGAGGCTTGCAGATGACCTTCCTGGAAGGAGTTTGCATGTTCTCCCTGTGCTTGCGTGGGTTTCCTCCGGTACTCCGGTTTCCCCCAGAATCCCAAAAACATGAATGAATGAACAACAATCATAAGTTTTAAGCCAAAATAAAAAATCCACCCAAAAAGCAAAAAAAAGAAAAGAAAATTGTATTTCAGAAAAACAGGCGAACCTCTCTTAAACCTTATTCACTGTTCCAAGAACTTTATGCCACAACTTTGAAAACACAAGCCATAACACAGGTATTTTACTTCAAATGATAATCCCTTTTCACCACTAGCCACTGGATTTACAAAGAAGTCATCCAAAAGATTTAAAACAATCTATAAATATTTAAAAGCAGCTAAGGAACTGTGGCAAATGTAACTAAGAAACAACTAGTTACACAATACATTTACTTCTTTACCAGAGCATATATAATTAGTTAGTACCCACTTTTGGTCCTAAAAATGTTGCATTGATTGAAATGTAACAAAAGTATTTGATGTTAAGGTAATTATTTGTATAGTGTGCTAAACTGAGAGTCTTAGACCTGGAACCTAATAATCTATTTAAATGTGAAGTGATTCTTGAGGATAGAATTCAAAGGATCAGATAAGATAGTAGAACCATTTCTTAGTTTTGTTCTTTAGTGCATCACACCTTTTCCTGGAGCCTGGTCACTCGCTTCAAGAACCACCCTCAGTCCATCGAGATTAGATATAGGAAGGCCCAGATCCAACGGCTCTTTTTCTCCACTCTTTTCACATGAAAAACAACAAATCTAATTTTTTTTCCATTTTCAACAAATGTCATATTCCAATACTAAAAGATTTCATGTACAACTATAAATCCTACCCAAAAACAGTCACTATGCAACAAATTCGTAATTAAAGCTGTAATTAATTTTTAATATCTCTGAGTTTATTGAGGTGAAAATGATATTACTATATTTCTCAGATGCAACTCTCTATTCAGCATGCAAAAATAAGTAAATAATTGACTCACTATCCTGGCCACCAGATCTCCTAAGTTCAAGCCATATTTGGCCACCACTGGTCTCAGCACTTCTGTAACCGGTTTAGTGGGTTTGGCTTTCAGGCCAA
This sequence comes from Danionella cerebrum, assembly GCA_007224835.1. Taxonomy (NCBI): domain Eukaryota; kingdom Metazoa; phylum Chordata; class Actinopteri; order Cypriniformes; family Danionidae; genus Danionella; species Danionella cerebrum. The sequence goes on along the minus strand of SRMA01026116.1, from coordinate 651,356 downwards.
CAGAACGGTTAATAGGCACGAGATCCAGTCTGTGAAAGAGACGAAGAGAGAACATCAGATGATGAATTGCATTGTGCTTTTGTGAATAAAGTAAAATATATATATATTTATGAAAATCTATGAATGATAGAATATAAACAGAGATCATTTGTAAATAAACAGGCGTGTACCGGAATAGCGTACGTTTCTCCAGTCGCAGATCTCTAGAACACAGAGTCATGCAGTCCTGGTCCAACACTAGAGGCTTTACACGAGGACAATCATTTTTAGTATATGACGTCACTTTAAAGGCATAATTTCACATTCTAAGCGTGATAGACTTTTCTGTTACCTTTTCGCCTCCCACTAGGAACAGATCCACAGCAGCCAGATTAATGCTAAGCTTCTCACACAAGCCCAAGAGCACCTCTCTGATGGAGACTCCAGGCCTGATGGGAACTGAGCAGCATGAGCCGTCCGGAAGATTAATGTTACAGTGACGAACAGCCCGCTCTGACAGCGACATGGAGTTACGAGATGACTCCCCCTGATGTGCGAGGAACAAATGCTAACGATTTAAACAACAAAACTGTATTTATCACTAAACACTGTCCGAATGGAGATTATAGTTATTGCTGAAAATCTCTGTGTGAGATTTGGTCAATATTATAGCTTTTTTTATTGGTTTACAGTATGTAACCAGTCTTTTATTTTTATATAATTATGTTTAAAATTAATCTATTACTAATTTTGGTTTAACTACTCAGTTAAAGGGGGTAATATTTGTAGCTTTCGGGTAAACTAAAGGAACTGAACTGCAATCAGTTGCGAATTTCTTATATATAACACTTGTCGGCAATCACATATGTTTCTTATAGTTGGTCAGCATTAGACATTAGCTCCTTCTTCATAGTTCTTCCTAAAGGAGACTTTGTTAAAACACTCCTCGAGTGTGTGTGTTTGGGGTTATTGTCATGCTGGAACACCAATTCACAACCTATTTTTAATACCTGAAGGCTGAAGGTTCTCAGCTCTAAGTGATGGCACATGGTCCCTTCCATCCTCCCTTTGATATTTCGCAACTGTTCAGTTCCAATGGCAAAAAAAAACCCAAAGCATGATCTTTCCACCCATCTGCTTGACAATAAGAATGGTGTTTTGGGTCCAAATATTATAAATTGAGGCCAGAAGGCTCGATTTTGGTCTCATTTCAGCATTTCACACAGTTCTCTTCTGAATCATTCTGATGTTTATAGGTAGGAATAGCAGGATTTTAGACATCATAGTGTTTAACCAAATGTTTTCTTGGTGAATTTTGTGCAGATCCTCCTATGTAGTTTGGGGATGACTCCTAACCATAATAATGACCACATAGAGCTATTGATTGACAGCTGCTTTCTACTGTTTACATATAAAATGACCAACAATCACTTCCAATTCTCACCATGATACCTTTATGGATGGTTAATAGTTTGTCCGTGGGCAAGCATTCAAAATAAGCTAGGGGTCAAACACTTTTACTCTCACCGAAATGTGCAAATATCAGTTGAGGCTAATAATAAATTAATATTCAAAAATATTTTATCCAATACCCGGAACGATTTCAGGTTTTGTCAAAACCCTAATATTCTGAGACATGAAAAAATAGCTAGATTCATATTTTGACCAACCTCATGTTTTCCAGAACCAGAAGTTGCAAGTTCCAAACTGGCACCAGAAGACAAAGAGCCCTGTGATTCCCTCCGTCCGTTACTACCTGTAAAGCCTGTGGGAAAGACAAATAACAGTTGTTTCCAGGAAACGGAAAAGAAGGAAAGTGGGAGAAAGTTGAAGAACACAAGAACATTAATGAACTACATCAAGTTTCATCTGTGGTAAAACTCACTATAGTCTGCCAGGTCTCGCTTCTTTGCTCCTTTCCCAAAACTTCTGTTTCTGGACCAAGAGAAGAAAATGCCTTTCTTTTTATCACTATGTTCGTCTCGGCAGTCTTCATTCAGTGACCTCCCTGATTTACTCTTCTTTTCATCCTGCACCTATAAATAAAAAAAAATGTTTTGCATATGAAAAATTGGCGAACATAAAATAAAACCATTCCTTCGGCCCACGTAAATCCTTCATATGTAGCCTCGAGAACCAAAACAGCACATACATATCTAGTCAGGAATTTCCTGCAATAAATTAAATCTGGCCAGAAGACACTTATGAACATTACCTGAGAGGACTGTCCATTATCATCGATAGCCCCAACTACTGATAGCCCCGGCAATCCTAAATACACCCCTCCTCTGCCTACACCAAAACCATACTAAACGATACCATATTAAAAGATCATGGATCCAGGATTATGGATGTAATATTTGGAGACAATTTCCCTGGATTACTTTAGTGGTACCAGTCTGAAAAGATAAAGCAGCACAAATCCGACCACGTTTGGATATTTTGGAAAGTTTGGTAGCTGTAGCTCGAGCAGTATAGGAGGAGCAAAGGACAAATAGCAACATGTTGTCTTTTTCAAGCCAACATAATATCAAATTCCAGATTTAAAAAAAATATCAATAATTTTTAATTAGAGAAAAAAAAAACACTTTTAATTAGAGAGGAAATTCTACACATTTAAACAGTTCAAATATGGTGCATTATCACAGTCTAAAAATAGAACAGTTGACTGAATTTCGTTGACTTGACAACTGAATTGACTATGTTTACTGTTAATCAAAATAAACATTGATTTCATATTTGCAAATCTGTAGTTCAAAGAAAACAAATGAAAACTTAATTTACAGCCAAAGTTGACCTTTGCATACAATATCCTATGTTTAAACATACACACAAAACATGCTCTGAGAACTAAGTGCTGTATCTTCTCATGCGCTTCACGGATTGTTTGGGCTTGTGATTATCATTCAAAGGAAGTCTGAGTGTCGACTGGAAACAAACCATCATCATTCTAATGAAGGGCACAGGAGAAAACGTAAACACCACTGTGGGATTGTGTTTGTCTCAGTGTGTTTTACCTTTTTGGGTGTGGAGAGGTTGGAGCGGTCGGAACTCGTGCTGTGTTTGGATGTGGGGCTGCTTGGGACCTGGTAGGGATCCGGAAGAGATCGTCCCTCTACCTCAGCAAGCATACATTCCTGATACAGGTAAGACTTTAGGAAACGCGTGTAGCTGTCAAATTTCATCAGGTTAAAGATCTATTGGAGATAAGAAGAATAATGGGCGTTAATATCATTAAATGAAACTCCTGAAAATGTTTAGTATGTATAAAACATAAAACAAATGGAAAAAAAGTAATGTTTGCTGTTTACATTTCTTTAGCAAATCAGTGTGGACAGCATTATCCCATGCTGGGACCAGCATTGAAAACAACACGTGTTGAAAAGCAATGGGGGTCTGCTCAGCTATCGCAAACAGCACATATATGTCTGCATTTCTGGATTCACATAGAAGATGCGAGTATTGGGGAAGTCAAACACATTTTTATTCATCACACATCAAAAGATTCCTGGCCACTCAGAAGTCATAAATATATATATGTATTAAAAAATAAACAATTAGCCATAAACTTAAAATAATTCAGCTGCATAATCCCCGAAACGCAGGTTGACTCGATGTCCGCTGCAAATGTAAAGTTCTGCACCTTTCTATATTTTAACTGAATGTGACATTGCACCTTCTTTCGGATCCACAATATCGGCAGATGTTTGATTGTTCCCCAACAGCTAATATTTAACACGGACCATTTCGAACAAAGTCGACAAGCATCTGAGCATCAGTCAGCGAATTAACCGTGGCAGAAAATGACTAGTGGTTAATACCTGCAAATTTTTATGCAAATCTCACTTCCTGCTATCTCTTTCATTTACACCCCCCCTACTCTGTTTTCAAGAATGTTTTAAAAATTCATCCCTTATTCCTCCTTTTGCCAAAATGAGCAACAGAAAGACATCTGCTTTCTCCATTTAAGATCAACCATAGAACATCATGAAGCTTATCTGTGCATTTATCATCCCTTAAGCGAACAGCAGGCTGGAAAACTACAAGTCTACAATAAACAGTTGTATTTCAAAGGAATCCGGGTATCCTTTCATAAGTGATTTTTATAACTGTTTTATAACTTGGTCAGAGAGAAGTGCATGACTACTGTCGCTGGTTGCTCCGAAGAAAAAATGTAAATGTTAAGATTTATGTTTATATATACACTGTACTATACATATAATTAATGATTTTGAACATGGTTTTATATTCTGATTCTACATAAGCATTTTTGAGGAAGTATGTGGCTGAGAACTGGAATTAAATAACAGCTATGCCTCAAAGAAAAAAAGAATCCTCAAGGCAAATACATATAAAAACCTACTGCAAAATGCAGCTTTATCTCATTTTGTGTGTGTATGTTTTTTTTAATCTTGAATAAAGAGCAGACAGCCAGACAGGAGCCATTAAATGCTGCTACGTGATCCTCTCACTTAAAAGCGGCTCTATGCTGGCACATTCTCTGTCACCACATGCACAAAGTCTGCCTGAAGCTTTCCCCTCGGTTATCATGAGGTTGGAGTTACAGGATGCTGCATTCATAATTTTGTTTCATCACAGACATGAAATTAAAACCCTTCATTATTTCCCAAACCTCAAAGTTTTCCTTATGATCCAAAGAAGTGCAAATGTTAAAAATAGCACAAAACAAAATTACGTAAAACATCATTTTTTTGATGTAAAACACAGTAACTGGTGTGGGAAAGATAGGAAGAGCTGGTCCAGGTAAAAGCATGCATTTCCCACAATTTCAAAATTCTAAGTGTTGGCATTAAACCCACATAAACAAATGAGTACAAAATAATTTGATCCCTCTGTTGCTTGTTTTCTTTTTATCAGCTAATGCTGGTTTTAAAAAACCCATTGTGTGTCCCGAGGGTTTAAGTCAACATCCTGATTCCAGCACTTCCTGTAGGTACCTGTAGCTGCTGTTCTTTGAACATGTCTGGCCTGGGAGCGTTGAGGATGTCATCAGCCAGCTGAGCTTGACTGTCAATGTTGACAGGGGTGGTGGCTTTACTCGACAGGAAGCTGTTGTAGATCTCTCTGGCCCTCTGGGAGAGCTGGAAGCCAACAGTTAGGACAAGGTCACAATTTAATTGAAAGACAAATGTAAAATTGTTCATCCTGCCCCTACAAAGCAGGCATTATTCAACCCACTGATATGTACAGCACAGTTATTTATATAACTAAACACAAAATGTTCTTTGTGACCTCCAATATGAGATGACTTGTTTATGCTGGAAATGATGTTGCTTCTAATAAATGTTTTGTCAATAAGCCCCCATTTTATTGTTCTTACAGTTATTGTTGTTTAATCTGTATTAATAACAAAAGTCTCTCGCCACATCTATGGTGTATCATTCTGGTTGCAGTTATTTTCATTATTTGTATAGTTTAGTCTTTACATTTTGCTAGTAAATCCAACTCCTTACCTTTATATGCATTTAAATAAATTATGCAGTAATATATTGTGAGCTTCTTACCCGCTCCTTACCTGTAGATATACACCAACTACAAGAAGTGAGAGCAGTCATTTTAATGGATCTACTAAACCTCTTTTTACATGTAGCTACAATTTGTGGAGTTTCTTCTCCATTTTTACTTGTAGTCAATCTGTATTAATGACAAAAGTCTCGTGCCACATCTATGTTGTATCATTCTGGTTGCAGTTATTTTTTATTATTTGTATATTTTATTAATTGTATATTTAGTCTTTACATTTTGCTAAAGAACCAGTAAATCCAACTCCTTACCTTTGTTTGCATGAAATAGATTATGCAGTAATATACTGTGACCTTACCTGTAGTTTCACACCAACTACAAGAAATGAACATTAATTTAAAATGGAGCTAATAAACCTCTTCTTACTTGTAGCTACAACTGGTGGAACTTCTTATTCATTTTTACTTGTCACACTCTTTACCTTTATTTACATTTAATAGATTACGGTACAATATATTGTGAGCTTCTGACCCCATTTCTTACATGTTGTTACACAACAACTACAAGATATGAGAGCAGCAGTTTTAGATGTAGCTAATAAACCTCTTCTTAGTTGTAGCTACAATTAGTTCTTATCCATTTTTACTTGTAGTCACACCAAAAATACAGCAACGATTGTAAGTAGAACTGCTTCACATACTTTATTGTCATCAATGAACACCCGGTAAGTTTCTTGTGCTTAATTTTAAGGTGCTGACTGTAATATAAGGAGTTAACTAATATAATTTACTACACAAGTAAAATATAAACGTTCGACTTTGACCTGTGTGTTTCATCATTTAATCTGTGGCTTGGGCTGTGACCAGAATGTTAATTGATGCTAGCCAGAGTTATAATCAATTGAAATTAAAAATTCAATTTATACAAGTAATACAACTATGTGTTAAATAACTACACAATACAAGTGGATTTAAAATGTCTTCTTGGAAAAAAAATATTGCACCCTTACTTGCAAACAGACACCAAACATAGGAAAAGTAATTAAAAATGTACTGAAACTGATTAAACGTAAATAGGTATTCATACCTGTTTCTTGTCTGTTTCTGGTACATGGCTGAAATATTCACAAGCTTGCCAAAACAAAATATTCTCCTCGCTAAACTCCTTCTTTAGAAATTCCTGTACAACGAAAGGAGAAGAATGTCATGAAAAGTTCAAATTTGAAATACATGCACCTTAAACAAACCAGCCTTTCTTGGAAACAGTAAAACACACAATCTACTCAACGAAAGCATGCAAATCACAGTCTAATCAAATTGTCTACACATGTTAGGAACCTTGAATTGACCTTTTCAAGCTAGGATATTATAAACATATGATGTACATGTGTCCTGAGCCAGTAAAGCCCATGTAAAGATATGGCTGCACACAACAAATAGATCCTAGTGACATACCGAGAAATATCGAACACCAACGGGATCCTGCAGCAGGCGCTCAAAGCAGACAGCCCATGATGCAACCCTGCGTTCAGTGTGGCGTCTATGGCATTGCACACTGGGAAGGCTGGCATTGCTGTTCAGACTGTTATCACTGCCACATCCTTTAAGGTCCACACTGTTCAGCTCTGGAAAAAAAAACAATGAGATAAAAATCGAACACAGTGGTTTATGCTAATATGCCTGAGTTAGAGAATAAAGACAAGTAAATAAGTAATACTAGGTCCTCAGAGGTATTTAAAATACATTTTTATCCACACGTCTGTAATATTTGTACAAAAGAATGTGAGCTGAAGAGATGTAGTTGGCGCATCTGCAGTTAACTGATAAACAATAAAAACAAGGACGATGGAGAATGGAAACCGTTCCTTGGATCCCGCTGAATCTGTGGATTAACTTTGTTGTTGGTGGAGCTTTGCTGTTGTATTGGACATACAGCAATGATTATGTTTATGATCACATGAAAACGAGAAAAAAAAAAGGACTATAAAGGACAATTGCTAGGTTTTACTCCCGCACCTCACAAACTCTGGGAGTAGAGAATATGCAGATTTGTGGTGAAACTTTCTTTTCTTTAAATTCTCTCTCTTTTAATATAAGATAATGACAAAGCACGTTCAAGAAATTTTAAATAAGGGTTCAACGGGGGTTCTGAATGCAATAGAGAGGTCATGGTTTGGATCTGGACCATATCGAACTGTTGTGGGAACCGTTTGAGATTAGGCTACAGAGAAAGATTGCTGCAAAGAGGCACATTCTTTATTTAGAAAGGGCACGTTTGAAGAAAACGTTTAATTTTCTTGGACATGGACTACTTTTGTTTACAATATTCTACAAACAGGAATGTAGGTCTATAAATATTAATCAAAATGGGAGGGTCTAGCTTCCAGATGGTGGACCTTGATGTCTGGCAGTGGCGATGGCTGCTGTCAACGAGGGCATGACTAATGTTCAGCCAATGCCTAAATCAGTGTTTTTCAACCAGAATGCCATGGCACACTAGGGTCCCACGAGCTATTGACTTCTATGCCATATTATTATTATAATTTCCCCCATATTTCAAAATAAACCATTTTATTCCAATCAACATCTAGTTCTGGTGGTATGACTGGTCGAAATACCTTAGCAAGCGTACAGTTACTAGTACTGTTCTAAACTATAACTATGGTTTACAAACAAGCTATTTTGAAATGATCACCTTTAAGCAAACTATAGCACACTACTAAGAGGTTAATTGCAATATTTCTTGGAAAACTACTGCGTTTTATATGTGAGAAACAATTTATGAAATCACAAAGGGAAAAGATGTTTAATTTCCCACAAAATGAAAGAGGTACAATAGGGATTTTAAATGCTGTGATGACACAGCTAGCTTTACAATCCCACCTGAAAACGATCCAGCTTTTCAGATCACATGGACTTTTAAAAAACTAAACAATATTTGAACAAAAATAATGTATTATTTATTTTTTCTTTTTGTTGTTAATGAAACGTCAACTGTAATAGTAGCTTTATGATCACTGGATTGGATGCCAACATCAAATGACAATGATTCAAAACCAAAATTGACGATTCTGCTGCAGTTGGATGGACTATGAATGAGTTACAGTCAGGGACAGAAGTATTTCATTCCCCGGTGACACTGATCTTTGTTCCCTTGGCCATGGGTTCTGAGTTATTGGCATGATGAAATACCAATCCATTACTAATTGTCAATGCACCAACATCATGTTCTCACCCAGGATTTGAAAGCTTTAGCCATTGTTCCTTTGATGGGCTCCAGTTGTCCTGTCCCCTTGGCACTGAAACACCACCCTTCCCCAAATGCATAGCTGTGCCCTAATTCAAGTACTAAGTTCTTAAAGTAGTTACTCTTTTGGTGGAGGGAAAGTAGATACTTTTGAGTGTCTAGAGGAAAGGTCTGCAGGTTTTATATAGTCTATCTCACTGTTGAAATAAACCTACAATTAAAAGTATGGGAAAAGATACATTTTCAAAACATTTTCTTAAAACCCCAAAACTCTGCTCTTTGTTTCCAGTTGATTTGTGGGGAACACTTGTAATCAAATACTATTGCTAAAAGTTACTGAGCACATCTTTTTTTAAAGACACAGTTCAAGCTAAAGTCGAAACAGTAATTATTTATTTACCAACCCATTCCAAGCTCATACTGTATTCTATTTATCAAAAACAGAATTGATAAGAGAAAATGCAAGGCTTATATTGAATATAGACAAGCTGAGAGCTCTTTTAAGGTCTTTTGTGCAATGGTTTAAGGACTATGTGCTGAAAATGTCATGAATATTTTTTAAGTAAAATGTATTTTTTATATAACACAGTGCCATATTTTACTATACCTTACCTACACTCAAAGTTGTGTAAAAAGGTTATATCACTATGAATTATTTAAAGTAAGTTCAATAACTCGCAAATCATTTTAAACATTTACTTCTGCTGTAATCTCTAAGCGAGGCAATGAAAAAATTGACATAAAACAGTAAACAAAGGACTCTGGTAGCATGGCCCCTTACCTGGGTATAGCTGGTATGACCCTGAATGATGCCACTTTACAAAATATTTCATGCCAATTGGCCGCCAGGCTTTAACATCCATTAGCCCATGTTACACAAACATGCTCCCATCAAGGAGAAGCTAAAACCCCCATGAAACTAACCCCAAACCCCTAGAAACTACCTGCATACCCCAGCAATGAGACGACAAGCAGCTATGGAAGTAAACAGATAGTTGCCTGTGCACAAAGCTATGAACGGCGAGATGATAAATAATTGAAAGCAGAGAGAGGAGGGAAACTTAGAAGGTAGAGGTAGCAAGAGCCTGCAATATTTATGGTGAAGCATCACAGTGCAACCAAATGTACTGCAAAATTCCCCGGATAAAGTCCACGTTGAGATTGAATGCATATTGCAAGCTAAAAATAAATACTACCAGTCGAACACTTCCAGACATTAAGATAATGACAAAACACACGTCCAAGATATTTGAATCAAGGGGTCAGTAGGGGTTCTGAACGCAATAGAGAGGTCATGGTCTGGATCTGGACTTTATTGAACTGTTGTGGGGAGAGCTTTTAGCTCTTAGCTGCAGAGAGGCATATGGTTTTTTTTGCCCATCAAACTTCTAATTTCAATTGTCCAATATTTACTACATAATCTGCTACTAATGATATTAGTGGGTTAAACATTTTAGCCACATATAAAACTTTTTAACACATTACTTGCCATAAAGCGTTTCCATGTGACATCACATGGAACTGGGAAACCGTAACGTAAACAAACCGTGCAATTTGCGGATCGTGTACTGACAAAACACTTGCCTCAAAACATGTAAGTTCGTCAACGAGTGTTTTAAGTAATTTCATATTTTGAGTACTGTTTACCTAAAACTACTTTACACTAAGGATTTGACTGTTGTGTAATTTTGGGAGTTAGCCTTGTGGTTAATTAACGCAATCATAACTAATTTGTCTCAATAGGTGCTTGTTTTATTTTTGTGTTCAACTGAATTGGATGATTCAATATGATTACTTTTCTTTGTTGAACAATGTAATTATTGTTTGCAATTAATTTGAATTAAAATAAATTTTGATCTCTTTATTTACTGAGATTTGACCAAAAAATGAGGAGCAAAGAGAAGAGCAGATGGATTCTTCAAGCTGGAATCTTAACCGGTTTGCAGCTTGGCATGTATTAGCACCACTAAGCTATCGTTTCTGAACACCAATCAGTCTTTAAATTTAATTGTGTACTGAAATTTAAAAGTGTACTGAAAATACTAAATTAAAATTATACTTTTCAACGTAAACCAGTCTGAAACAAAGGGGAGTATATCACCAAAGCACAGCACTCAACAGGGAAACTCAAAAGCTAAAAGGTTGCTGAGGTGTGCACTTTGATCTGAAGATGGATGGGTGTTACTGACATTACAAGTGGTCTTCAACTCTCTCTCCACTTTTCCAGCAGATTTACGACATACTGCCAAGACGATAACTGATCGTGGAGCAGCTTTTGGAGATAAACCTAGCCCCCGAGACATAGTCGGCCTGTCTTGGATAATCACGAGCCAACCTCAATTCGGATTCTCCCACAGTCTTTATATTACTCTGGCACCATCCATAACATTCACTAAAAGCAATACTCCAGGAGGATCAGGGTAACAGCTCACTGCCATTCTGTTCCTGGCAGTTTAGCACATAGCATGTAAACATTTGTCCCTCATTGCCTTTTGTTATGCGTAAGAGCAAGAGATCTATGGCTCTGACTGGCAGCATTAAGCAAACATTCACAGAAACCCTGGCGCATTCACACATGCTAATTGAGGCATTGGGAGCGGAGAGAGGAGTTATTTAGAGCATGATGGGTTCGCTTGAAACACAGAGATATAGGACAAAACAATCTCAAATAATGATGTAAGTTGAGTTTTTAATTTTCAAAATGGATAGCCATTACAATGTTGACCCCTAACCCTAAAACCAGCTGGATTTCAGTGAGATGGATGGTGGACAGAACTGAAAGACAATCTTATCAACAGATAAAGCAAATAAAACACAGCCAAAGAGGTGTTTGCTTTCTTCTTCATTAAGGCAGAGCTTTATCTCTTTCAGATTTACATATTGAATCTACTTTAACATTGAAAACAGAAAACACACCAACAAAAGAAATGGAAAAGAATTGAGAGAAAAACTGAAAAAAAGGAAATGCCTAAAATCTGATGTTCCACAACAAAGAAAAACCTAAATAAAAAGGGATATCAACACATAAAACAAGAGGGATTTAAGATAAAAAGCAATAAGTACTCACCACCATCGGAGACAGCCGCAGACTGTAAGAGAACACAGAAAGACATGTGTGAGTGACTCCCTTCACCAACACAAATGCACACTGAAGTCTGCAACATAGTACAGTAGTCTGGTGGCATGATACACACACCAGCCCTTCCTGTTCTACTAGTGCTGCCTGCACACTTAGTCAGAGATAATGAATGAGATGCATGAGGCACAAGCAGGTAATCTTGCTTTAACAGACCACACCCACTTTGGGACTTAGGCACTGCCCAGACAGAATTTGAGTTTCAGAGAATGAGTTTACTGTGTAATACTGAGTAACTAAACACAAAACGATGAAGGCATATTGACACCTACCAGTAAGTTTCAGTACAATTCGTTTTTGCATGAAGTGTCACTTTGAGGATTTTATCATTTGTGACATTCACACGTGTGATTCATTTATTAGTGTCACGTGATGCGTGTTGCAGGCATTACAGTGGTATTAAGGTGTGTGGATTGATGAAACGTAAAACGGATGAGGCTTAATATGTGATTCACTCTAAAAGGAAGGTGACTGCTTCCAGTGGTTAGATTTAGCTGCTATTTGAGGGAACTCAAACGTTAATTTTTAATAAGTATTTTTGACCAGTCACCTATAGTATATAGTATATTCAATTTAAAATGATGTTCACTTTGGTCAAAGAATCTTATAAAATATAGCAATATATCAACAGCAAATAGAGGTTTACAGCCAAATAAATATCAGTGATGCATACCACTATTTATATAATCAGTGGGAGAAAAAATATAATTGATATAATTTAAGTTTTCAGACTTTAAGCAACAGTCGAATTTTACTTGTGTTATAGCATTCATACATTTTCCAAACCGCTAATTCCATTTTGGGGTCACCGGTCCTGCCTCTCCAGCGCACACTGGGCAAGAAGCAAGGGTGTCCCCTGGACAGGTCGCCAGTCCATCGCAGAGAAACATTCACTCACACATTCACACCTAAGGGGAATTTAGATTCTTCAATTAACATGTTTTTGGGATTCTGGGGGAAACCGGAGTACCCGGAGGAAACCCACGCAATCACAGGGAGAACATGCAAACTCCTTCCAGGAAGGTCACTCGGTGCCCTTCTAACTGGAAGGCCACAGTGCTACCCACTGCACCACCATGCTGCCCTAGTGGAAAACATGCACAGGCCTATTCTAAAATTTGAACCATAAAACAAAACAATTAGAACTATAATACTTCACTGTTATTGTATAATAATGAATTTATCTCTTCAATTTATATAAAGCTTTATAGATTCTTTGAATGAAATGGTATAAAATCTCTTAAGAATTTATTTGATAGATTAGACTTGGAATGCTTAACTTTAGAACATCAGATTGGACTATAAAGGGACCAAGGGTAAAAAAATCAAAGATCTTAAGTGTAAAAATAGAGCATACTCTAGAAATGTCCATGGGAACTAAGAGTAAAAAAAAAAAACATGCCCCATCCCTGCAACCACAACAGATAAACAGCTAGAGTTTTGATAGAATCCTGTTTGATTTTTAAACATTCCTCTCCCAGAATCATACATTTAGTAAGGTATTTTTTGAAACGTTCAAAATACAAATGCAAAAAATATAGGTTTATTTTGTGACAGTTTGTAAAGTGCCATCATAGCGAAAATGAGTATAGTTAAATGTCTTCCCTTTATACATTTCAATATCGAAATATTTGGGAGAACACTTGAGCTAAAAAACACAAAATAGCTCAGTGTGTGATGGGCGGATTTGCAGCTTTCCAAAGAACAAGTGTTCAATTGTTGAAAATATAGTAAGAAGTGTTGTAAACAAAACCAAATTCTTTGTAATATGGTTCGGGAATACTACAGTACTGGTGAGGTAAACTACAAATAAAGCCTATTGTGTCATGGGAAATAATAAGAAAAACCCCAGAACTATAGAGTACTCTGTAGGTACTCTGACTCAGTATCTGACTTCCTTGGCCGTCATGTCTGCAGTGACATCATCACAGCCCATTCCTTGTCTTGTGTGCAGTCACAATAAGGGCACATTCCTTACTGTATTACATCTACAATCACAGATGACCATGGAGTGTAAATCATTAACTACAGAACCTTCATGAAAGCTACTTAACTTTACTTTATCAACACAGCAGTGTTGAACGTTCTTCACACCAGAGGCTCAATCAGCAAACCTTCAATAGCTTCCGTCAAACCTTGGGCACTCTTTAAGTGTGATAAGGCCAATGTGATAAGAATTAGCGAGACTACGTGGGTATAATACAGTTTGAATCCAATGCTTGTTTCATATTAACAAAAATAATTAGTGTCCCTATTTGAAAACACGAGTATTTGACCCATGCTGATTTTAAAAGGAAAAAAAGGCAGTTCACAACATTTATGGCATTGAACATTCATTTTAAAAGCATTATTTTAACTTTTTTATGCGTAAAATAAGAAATTCACATCTTTTTAATCAGCAAATGTTTTGGCTCCCACAGTTATCTTAAATTGAGATACTTCTTGTAGTCCGTATAACACCTCTCCATAGAGGAAATCAGATTCCTAAATTGTTTTTATGCACTAAATAATCATCAATGAAGTACCGTGAAAGGATTTGTAATTAGCCGAGAACCACACATAAGTTCCATTTACAGTATAATTAAGCTACTTGGGACTAGTCACCAATAAAACAATTGGTTACATACTACACAGTGAAGAACGGAAATCCTTTCGCAAGTTATCTTTGCTCATGAAAGCACGTGCCTGGGCCTGTCTGAAATTTGCAAATGAGCATCTGTTCAAGTTTTCATGCACCAGCTTCAAACCCTTAATGACCTGACGATGATCGGAGCAAAAAGCCCTCATGAAATGTGTGCAAACCTGTTACCACAACTACAAGAAAATGTGATTGCCAAAAAGGCTTACCGGTATAAGCACATATACAGTTTTATCCCCATCACATTCAGTTTTGAATAAAATACACAGAATTTACTAGGTACACCAGCCCAACTACTCGGTAATGCAAATTTTAAATCAGCCAGTCACATGGCAGCAACTCAATGCATTTAGACATGAAGACGTCAGGACGATCTGCTGCAGTTCAAACCGAGCATCAAAACGGGGAAGAAAGTGAGTTTAAAGTGGCATGGATGTTCGTGCCAAGCAGGCTGCTCTGAGTATTTCAGAAACTGCTGATCTACTTGGATTTTCAAGGACAACAATGTCTAGGGGTTACATAAACTGGTTTGAAAACAAGAAAATATCCAGTGAGCGGCACAAATACCTTGTTGATGTCAGAGGAAAACGGCAAAAAAACTGGTTTGAGCTGACAGAAAGGCAACAGTAACAAATAATCACTTGTTACGATCAAGGTACGCAGAAGAGCTTCTCTGAACCAACAACACATCGAACCTTGAGGTGGATGGGCTACAGCAGCAGAAGACTACACTGGTTGCCACTCCTGTCAGCAAAGAACAGGAAACTGACGGCACAATTCGCACAAGCTCATCAAAACTGCACAATAGACAATTGGAAAAACGTTGCCTCATCTGATTTGTGCTGCAATATTCGGATGGTAGGGTCAGAATTTGGCTTCAACAACGTGAATCTGAATCTATGTCACAAAGGATTAAAGAGGTTCTGAAGATAACAGAGGGTCCAATCCGGCTATAAAAAGGTGTACCTAATAAAGTGGCCAGTGAGTGTAAATGCAAAGATAACTAATACATTTCACAAAAAACCTAGATCTGTGAATTTAAATGTCACAAAAAATGGCAATTTTGGGAAATGACTTATTAGAGATGAACCTGTGAAAACAAAGATATCAGGAAATCACAATGAGAGCCGTTTACAGCAAATCCTCTCAAGTACTGATCATTCTTCAAAAGATCTCTGAGTAAAACAAGCAGGAACTATTAAACACTTTCCAAAAAAACATCTTTTGTATTCTTTCTTCCTCTTTGTCCCAAACCCTGTGGCTTTCTTTCCCCGTTCCACCATGTTTCTGGCAGTGAGTATGCTTCCAAACCCTTATTAAAATAGCTTTTCTCAAGCCCACCACTCAACTTCTCTTCCACATTCTCATTCCTCCCGAAATCTCATCCAGCCTCATTGACACAGCATAGAAGATCCCTCTAGCTTAGTCAAGATGTCCTTTTTGGCCACTTTTGAATTGAAAACATAATTTTTCCAAATATTTTCACTTATCGTTTATTATAGGGTGCATGCAGCTTAAGATCCTCCACTTTCCATCAGATATGTAATGTCAGTACTGAACAGATTCAAATCAATGTTAAAGTGCAGTTATAATTACCCAGTAGTGATGTGCTTCCATCACTGGGCTACATTTGAGCCTCCAGTACCTTCATCTTCACTATGAATGAATCAATAGGATGCCTTCAAACATATGCCATATTAAGTCACATTAATCCGAATTTCTTGCGACAACGCACCCTAATCAAAAGCCATGAGAACCACTGGGATATCAACATCTGATCGAACGAGTGGGGGCAACGAAAAAAGAGTTTCGCACTGCCATGTCAGATCTGTTTATCGCAGAGAAGGGCTCTTTTGATGACATGATGTAAATGAGCCGCTCGGTTCATCCAAAATTTTCTCTTGAAATTTTTGACAAACATCTCCCAGTGATCAGCCACCTACAGTATAAACTGTTCAACAACCACAATTTTTTCTTTGTGATCTGAGATTTTTTTTTTGTTGTTGACTTCTTTCCTGTTTCACCATGAGGCGCAGAGTGTGTTGTAGAGTAAACACCATCTTTACGCAGCAAGCGTCATTGCATCAATCACAAACGAAGGCCCAGACGAAGAGCATATTTGTGGGAATCTCAATTCAAACCGGTGTGCAGAGGCCTTCACCCCCAGTGCCTTTTCTCATTGCAGAAGACCAAAGAAAATCCTACATTTTCTTCAACGTCCAAAACACGAATCAGCCAAAATGTCTGTGGCAAATGGAAGACTACGGCCAAACTAATTTGTTTTTTTCAAAGAACAAAGGTCATGAGGGAGAGAGTTGTCGGCTAGTGCATAGCATCGGGGCCAAGCAACATTTTGGCTTTGCATTTCTTAGTTAGCACACCCAGATATCTGTACATGTATTATTCATGAATATTTAGTAAATATTGGACATCATACCCTCTCTTGTCTTTTCTGCAGTATATTGTTTGATCATTCCAACAAGATCTAACAAATACGAGCCAAATTTCATATCAAATGGGTCGAGCCTGTTCAATAAATTATTCAAATAAAAGTAAATGTTAGAAAGTGCTACTATTCTGCCTATGTGTAAAAGTATTGAAAGCCCATGTCACATGACACTTGGTGGACCAGAAATGTGGACAACTAATTCACACAGACTAATAACCCAGTTATAGACCAACCAAAAACATCACCATCTCATGTGATTTCAAAGTTCCACCGCAACTAGCTTTCATCTCAGTCTGATGACCCGGGTGTGACTTGATTTGTTTTCTTTCTCTTGCTCTTGTGGTGAGTGTTCTCTAACAGATCACAGACTGTGAAGAGATCCACAAAAGCCACCGGCTTCGAATATACTTTCAGCTCAATGCAGCTGCATGCCCTGTGATGACACACACAAACAGATGTGTAGGTGTACCTGTTTGTTCACGAGGCACATTCCTGATGGTCTTGCTAAGTTATAACTATAGGATCCCTCTCAATATGTGAATAAAGCATTCATCATTAACTACTTAATTGTAACCTGTGTGAAACATGCCTTAACACGTCTTTGTGAAAGACCCATCAGATATCATTCATTCAAGATGGTAATCTTTGGTTTCATGATTCAGGGGCACAAAATGTATATTATTGTACAGTTTGGGAAATTAAGGTATAAGTAGTTGTTGCCTGTGGAACATAAAAATGAGAATAAGCAGATATTCTATGCTGGAGTAGAAGTGCTCTTGTTTAAAGCACTCTGTAAAAGATGAAAAATAAGTTGTACAGTGGTTGTATTACCCAAATAAGAAAGTATTGGTTTTGAAATATATTTTGAATTTTCCACAGCACACGTCACATAAGTATAATTGTGAATTGCCTGCAGATCTCCCTTTAACCAGGCATTACATAAACCATCATCACCAAAGCCTTTTTATTTGTTCCACGGAAACTGACATTAATAGTGATTTGACACTGTAAAACCACACATATATTAAATAATACACTGATGATTGCATGTCTGCATATGTGTGCTTAAACAAGGCCGTGGACTACACAGAACTCCCCAGTGTTTGAGAGATGAAAATTAACAGTTGTTGATGCATCCATGGACAGCGTGAAATAGTGAGAAAGAACAGCACATTCACAGAAACAAATAAAACTTCACAAGGCAAGGATGTGATGGTAATGAAGGGATGCCAAGAATTACTTTTAATATGAAACATCACTATAAAACTGTGGAGGACTTAGTGCCATTTAAGGATTTTCCAGCAAGGAGCGACAGAAATTAAATGCATGAAAAATAAAAAGTAACTTAGGTAAATTACAAATAATAATATTATAAAGTATTTTATAAAGTATTATAAAATCTTACATTACATTTTAACAACACCTCATCATAATACTGATTATAATACCACATATAAAAGCTAAGTTGTTATTTTACCCCAAAATTGTTCCAGAGCTTTATTATCCTGCACAATATCCTTAAAAAAGGAGCGACATCAATGGCCTGATTATAAAGCTGATTTAGCCTGATCACAGATTTAGATTTTATATTTGACAAAATGTAATTATTATTATTATTATTATGTGATAATTGTGTATAGTGAAAAAACAATGGAGTTAAGGGCAGTTCTCAAGTCAGTAATATGTATAGTTGGTTTAAATTACTCTCTTTTCCACATACATGCATTTCAAGCTAAGTTTTTTTAGAAACACGTGGGACTACCAGCTAATGATCTAACAGATTTCTGCTTTTGGCTTGAATATAAAAAAAAGGATGCCAAGCAGAGTGTTAAATTCCCTGGAACAGAATTCAAAGTAGTCACAAATTGAAAACAAGCACGAATTTCTGTTCACTACTGTGTTATTTTCTTTGGCTTTACAGATGCTTTAGCTCAGTTTTTACACCAACCGATTCAAAAAATGTGTTTTTAATATACAGCTCAGGTACCGCACTGAGTTTCAATCAGAATTCAACTTTTAAGGAAATCTTCTGAGATTTAACATTTGAGATACAACAGATAAAAAACTCAGAGAGAGCCACGTTCACAACTATTATAGAAAAATAAAATTTTTCTATTACACAACTCACCGTATGAAAGTTACAAAGTCTTTTAAACGACAGCCTCTTTTTCAGACTCATAGCCTTTCCACAGGTTACGTTCCCCCAAAATCACAGCTTCTAACATGTAGAGTTCCAAAGCTCCTATTGATGAAACCATTCCTCGTCCCGCCTAGACTTTGCCAATTTCATTCCTCCACAGCAAGAGCAGACATGCTTTCTGAGAGCAAGACAGACGCTGAGTCTGACTGCTGAAAAAGTTCCATTCTGAATCTCTGCCGCTACTATAGACACATTTCTACGCTTTGTAGAAATTCACACGGAAAATAAAATGGCAAGATTTGTGCTGCTGTAACAGCCATTTCTATAAGTTTCAAGACCAACTATTGCTCTCTCAGGGGATTCGAGAAATGCTAACTCAACCGACTCACCATCCCTGGCTCTGGTACAACTCAAATAAATCCTCATTCAAGACAAAAGAAAGCACTCACTCCGGGCCTCCAACGAAACAGCACTGCACTGCCACTTCAGATAACCGTCTGTCTTAACTTTTCCAATGACTAAGATCACAGAACTTAACAGAGAAGAGTTTTATGTCCGAGAGGATGGACAGGTCTCTGGAACGTTCTGCAAAAGGAGTGATTTTGGAGAGAAGTGAAGTGTGGCTTTGAGAATTACGTAAGGGGAATGGCTGAGCTATGAGTGGATTTCAATGAAATGAATAAAAAAGACCATTTTGAAATAGGATGGAAAAGCTAAAAAGATTAAAAATATGAGATTTTACAGACATTCGAATAACTATCTAATGAACACATTATTTATATGAGAAAATAAAGATTAAATGAAGAAAATTAAGTATGCAGGCTTGTAATCAATAAAAACCCCTAGACTGATACTGACAGCTCCATTTTCTGTTCTGACATCTGGAAAAGTAACATTTTTTTTATCTGAAATGAACTCCATAGACATATCATTAACATATGTGTTTTTTTTACGTCATTACATCAAATAGCAGTATGTGCTCGTCTTCAAAATACCCGATCTCCAAACCAGCACATAACACTCATCTCTGAAGATTATTGGTTCTCTGAGGCCGTGGAAGTCCTGGTCTCAAGAGAAAAGCAATACTTACGATGGAGTCAAATCTCAAGTCTTTTAAAAGAGAATCACATTCCTTTTAGTTCTCATGACCATCCTCTCTGGCTGTTCCCAGTGGGCATGGAGGCATTAACGTGCTTCTCTTTTCCCCCAAAAACCAGCTTACATAAAGTTAAAAAAAACAATATGTGAAACGTCTCAATCTCTTTTAAAACAGGCAACACAAGAACTTCACTTTGCTATTTTCAAGACATTAGAGGCAACAGTTTTCAACGGTGAAAAAAAATCATGGTTTATCCTTCAATCTACCATTTCTGTAATTGGAAAAGCTAATTCTATATTTCGTATAGTGAATAAAATAGTGCTGGATTTAAATGGGACATTAATAATTTTAACTGAACCATAAGCTTTCCATGTCTCCTCATGTTTGAGTATGTGATGCCACACGCAACATGATGCAACAGGAAGCTCAAACCCCAATATTGGTTAATGTGCTTTGAAAATGTGCTGAGAGTGTGGATTTAAAGTACAGGTTAAATGTAATGTTTTACAATTTCAGAATCTATTCAGTCACTATACTTTCAATAGCACTGTAGCTTAGCATAGATCACTGAATCAAATGATCTAAGAGTTTCCATATAAATATCAAATTTCTCCTTTTAAAAACTGTTATTTGATCCCATTTAAATATTAGTGAGAGTTAAGATGGTATAAAAAGCATAGCTAATATAACAGATTTTAGAAGTTAACTATCGTATTTTCCATCGTATAAGACGTACCGGCATGTAAGACGCACCCAATTTTAAATAAGGAAGATCTAGAAAAATAAGATTCTGAACCAAATACTGTAGTAAAATATTTTATATCAACTGTGTAAAAGTTAACAGCAGTTTAAGAACAATTATATGCCAAACATGAAAAGTCCGTAAAGTCAGTAAACAGTAAAAATAACAAAAAAAGGCTGTAATGTTTTTATTCGAACCCCAATAATTCCTCTTCGTCAGGACAGATCCACGCAGTCATTGTCAGCACTTTCTTCCTCACTGGTGTCAAATAAGTTGTTGTCTTCTGTTCGATCCAAGGCATTACTAAAGCCAAACTTCTTAAATGACTTTATAACAATGTCCTCCTTCGCGGAGTCCTACGCGCTATGGTGGGATCGACGAGCAGAGATGGGCAGAGATGACTCAGTGCGCACCACCGGGTGATGGGAATTTTCCTATATAATACT
This sequence comes from Danionella cerebrum, assembly GCA_007224835.1. Lineage (NCBI taxonomy): Eukaryota > Metazoa > Chordata > Actinopteri > Cypriniformes > Danionidae > Danionella > Danionella cerebrum. Next base: position 629,997 of record SRMA01026116.1, on the reverse strand, counting down.
ACCCTCTAGTGGTCATTTAGAGAAATGTGATTTGAGAAACTTTTAAGCGACACGTCATACTTCAGTCCCACCCCTTGAGGAGGCTTTTAAGTTGAAATGAGAACGGAGGAAGGGTCTCTTCTTCTTCCGGCGCTTGAGAGGCTCGAGGTTCGTCTTCCAATGCGGATAACACGTGTGTAGGAAATGCGTTGAGACTGCTAAATCTTTACAATAAATAGCCGCATTTGCTGTGTTCTCTCTCAAACAGTCTCCAGTGTTTATTATCAATTGAGAAGGTATATTTTTACCATAACAGGAGCTAGGCCGAAGCTGAAGCCTCTCTTACTCCTCTCTTACGGCCGTGACCGCCCTCCGCTCTGCGGCGCTCTGCATTCGCAGTATAAGACGCACCAACTTTTCCTCCTCAGTTTTGGGGAAGAAAAAGTGTGTCTTATACGGCGAAAATACGGTACATTATTTGATTAATAGATCTTTATCTTTTTTAAGGAGAATTCACTGTTCTGTTTTATAAATAGAATTTCCAAATGCAACATGATTTTAATAATGACCACCGTTATTATGTTTTTTTCCATAATCGAGCTTCGTCCTCCATTACACTTGGTCTTTGTAAACAAAGTAGTGATGCCAAGTCCAAAGCGTGATGACAATGACAAGCTCTAAATTCTATATTTAGGAAACCTGTTTTCATCGTCCAAATGAAAATGGACCCGAAAGCATTTTCAAGACATTAATCCTTGGCTGACGTTTTTAAAAATGCACGATTACATGAAAATGGTGCTGGGTTTACATGTGGACGAAAAGTTACAACAGAGGTATTTTAAAACAGAGATTTTAAACTCTGCCAAACTATCTGTTTTAAATGAGAGGGAGGGGAAGGGAAGGAAACACAGCTGATCGTCTGGTAGGACCTGGAGAATGAGCATATGTCAACAAAGTTCAAGGTTTCTTCAACTTGAGCTGAACTTTCAAGCTTCTCAAACCCATAACTGGAGAAATGAAACATGACAGAGATTCTCTCTTATATAGTAAGGGCCATCAGGAACTTTAGGTTTAGAATATGTTGTTCAGTTTACAAGTCCTACACATTTTATATAATGCAAAAGGCAAGGGTGCTTCTTCCTCTTGTACCGTATTGGAGTTTCAGGTTCTGTAAACATGTGCCAGAGGATAGATCGAACGAAGAATGGAGAAACGAAACAAATCTACAGGGGATGGGGAGTGGGAGAAACCATGCTCTTCGAATACCAATGAATAGTTTTCAGTGTAAATGGCAAACATTGGAATGGGTGGAATGATTCCTAGTGAAGCAAAAGCCTTCCTCACATCTCTTTAATTACTAAATTAGTTCCAAATGTTACTTTAAAGTGAACTATGCTTTAATTTGAAGCCCTCAATAATTGCAGCAATATTGTTTTATGTGATGCCATATCACAAGCTCACTGTAAAATGCTCAAGATATCAAGGATGGGAATAAAAGTATGAGGATTACAGTGTTCAACAATGTATTTAAAAAAATAATGTCATTTACAAAAAAAGATAAGTTGAGGATGGAGTGAACAAAGTATGTAGCTTCCTTCTTTCCTTCATCTATCTTCTTCAGACAAGTTAACTTTGTCTCAATACTGCCCTCTGCTGTATCTTCCAACACATACACCCTCACAGGCATGCATACATACCTTCAATAATATTTAATACTGGTTCAACAACAAACATTTCAGTTTCCGATATGCATGAACATATTACAAAATCAAATAATCTGAATTAGTTTTGAACTCGTATAACTTGGGTAATTTGGACATATTTTGAAAGATTAAGGAACTTTTAAAAATCATATCTAATGCATGAACAGGTAAACTCCTGGTAAAGAATGCATACGTGCTCGAAGATAAATGTTTCGATCTAGTTCCTTTTTCAGAGAAACAGCCACTTTGGTTACACATGCATAAACAGTTAAACTCACAACTCAAGCTCTGAGATGTGAGGATGAAACGTAGCTCATTCTGATCCATAAAAATAAAGCAAGAAGTATAAGAAATTAAAAAAGAAATGCTTCTTTGGGGGCTCATTGAAGTCAATAACTGATTGGCCAACTCAGGTCACATGATAATGATATTCTGATTCGTGATCAAACCATAAAAGGCAAATTTTCCAATTAAAAGTACAAAATACGTTGCTGTTTTAAAACAGAAATATTCCATGAATAGAGCATAACACCTACATTTAAACGACCTTACGCCTTTTTCGCATCACTCAACACAGCTTTCCGTTTTTAAACTCAACCGAGGCTTCAACAAGCAAAGACCTGCATTCCAAAGCAAGATTGCACAAGTGCCCTTTCAAGTAGTAAGTCCACCACTCAAAAAACCCCAAATCAGAACCCAAACTTTAATATTAACCCAACAGGAACTCTAAGCACCATTCCCATCCACAACCCACTGCATCTGAAATATACTGCACCACTTTACTCACTCCATCAGGATTAACGCTCAAAGTTGGCTCCATGTATGGCAGTGTTAGACTCCACGATCGGGCGCTAAATGACTCCACGCGTTGTAAACACATCCATCCACAGGCTGCATCCAATCCAGTGTATGAGAGACAGAGAGAGAGCACACGGGTGAGCAGGCAGTCTGCGTTCACAGTCTGTCCCTGTCACCGTCTCTGCATCTTGTGCTGTTTGATTCTCTCTCTCCCTCTCCCTCTCTCTCTCTCTCTCTCGCCTATCCACCCACTCCACTGTAATTCCTATTCCGCCCACAGACCCTAGCGCTCGCAGACCGAGATGCAGAGACACGCTCGCAAGTGGGAGTACGTGTGTGAGTGAGTGTGTGTTCACAGAGGCGTGAGAAACAGCCGCAGACACACACACAAATACAAGTGCTTCACAGTGGGATTCTTCATGTTATTTACACAATGTGTTGTGTCGCCTACTTAGTATGCCTCAAGCACAGCATCTGCTAAAAGAAGGGAGCGTGAAGGAAGCTGAATGATTCTGTGTGACTGTTTGAACATTTATGGGGGCTCAACTTGTTAGCGTTTTCGGTTCAGGATGAGGAATACTGCAGATGCAACAGATCGTCTACCGGAGAAAAGTGTAGCTTTCTCGGTCCAATATGATTTCATTTGTTAAGTTTCAAGTAACTATAAACACCATCAGCTCCATCATCATCTTCAATATAGGCTAGAATTTAAATAGAAAGATAATGTGCACATAAATACTCTGCACTCGACAATGAGCCATAAGTGTCCATGAGACATTTTGAGAGAAAGATTTTATTTTAATCTCAAAAACCACCACCATCTTCATCCTGTGCACTAAAACCCTTTATCATTGAGGCTCTCAATATCTCTTTTATCTCGAGGCAATTCCGTGTGTTTTCATCTTCAAAATTCTTTTGTTCTCCTTTCAAAACATTGTTGATTGTGAACCATTTTTCACACTGATCCATTGCAGACTTCAGCAAAAGTTGCTTTTTGTACACTATTGAGCCGTTTCGGTAACTGGTGCCGTTATTATTTTCAAAACTCCCACTTGGAGCATTGCTTTAAAGGCACAATTAACGCTGATGCCAATTGAATGCGAATTCTATGTTGTACCCAGAACAATCACAACTTGAATAAAAGCTGCAAGCTGCGATCAAAGGGCTCTCACACCTCTGACATCAACACCTTTTTTTTGCAATATGCACTGACCAATCCCTATTTAGAATATGTATTCAAGTGAGAATTGTCAAAATTACTTAAAATAGAAGCAAATTACATTAGGAATACCCTATCATGAAGTGTCATGACATTGTTAAATGTTAAACTACTTTAAAAGAAGCATCTTATCAATGTTAAATTGAGTTTTTGTCCTGTGGCCACCTGGTGGCGCTATAAAAGAGAATGTACGCTGTAGACATGAACTGTTAACATTGTTGGTTATTTTGGGACCGATCAGAGATTGCATGGCTAACTTCCTCTTAATGGTTAAAAGTTGACTTTCGACAGCTGCATAATTTAACAAAGTCAAAAAGCTTTGCAATTTAACATCCCACATACCTTAAGATAAAACTTATGAAGATTAGAGGTCAACAAATCCAATTTCTAAGACTAGCAGGCCTAGGGCTGCACGGATACCATGGGCATCATTTCTGAGATTACGGATTGGAAGTGCAGCTTATGCACTTGATAATGCTATGGTAGGCCAAAAGGGTCATAAATGTGGGCCAAAATAAGGAGTAATAAAGTTTCATAATCGTTTTTCCACGATTATACTATTTTGGGATGATTAAGACTCGAAATTGTAACCAAAATAGAAAATTTGATTACTTAAAACTGCCTGTTATAACATGTTCCTGTTCTATTTTGAAAGGAAAAGAAGGGGTATATTATGAAAGGGTGTTTACTAGTAAGGTCTGGATCCACCCTTAAAATTAAGGAGTAAGTTTCATTTTCCAGCAGCCACTGCATGATACTTAGTCTTTGGTTTAAATGAGAAGGGCAACAGAACTCAGCCCTAATGTCAAAATTAATATAAAACCCTTTTAATTTACTTTCACTCTAACCAAGATTAATAAAGAATGTTTTTTTTGTTTTATTATTAGTTTGTTCATGGGCATGAATTCTAATTAGAGGTCTGCTAATGCCTGGATGAAAGATACAGCAAGGAAAGTTTGCCTGTTCTCACACACGGTCCGAAAAATATGAAGAAAGCTTGGCCTATTCAGAACACAAAACCACTTTCTCACCAAGAGTGCTTACTACTCTACCAAATATGTGAATTATTTGTGCAAACTTTCTTAGTTTGAAGTGAAAACAAATGTAAAGTTTCTCCAAAGTCATGTATTGAGAAAGTCATTGTTAATGTTTATCAACTGTACCTTTTTGCTGAGTGTTACAATAGTGTCTTCTTTGAAAAGGAACATGGTGAAGTGAGGTATTTTTAAACAACATTCTTCAACAAGTCTCAGCTCTGCTCTACTTGCTCATTCACTCTCAGCAAGGAATCAGCAGGGTCCATTTCTTAGACCCAGGAGCAAAGAGGGATCATCACAGTGATAAATCAGTCAGGATCCCAAACTGACATGACGTATGTTTCTATAGCCTGCACTCTAAGGTTATCAAGAAAAACACCACCTAGAAAGAGTTTCTGTAGCGTAAATGATAAGGGAGATCCACGCATAAATGACAATAACGATCCACACATAAAAGTACAATCAGACAGAATCATTTTGTGTGTGCACAAGGGGTGAGATGGATAATAAATGTGTCTCCGAATTGAATAATTGCTCGATTCTAAGTTATAAAAAGGTTTTCAACAATTTTCTAGTAGCCTTTTCTTTCATCTTGGAAGACATTAACCTTTTTTCTCAAACATTTCAATTTAATCTATGAAGAGCTTAACAGAGAGTAAAGTTAAAATATTGCTAGATCATCTTTTATTTTAAAATTAATCCAATTATAGTCAGTCAATGAGAAACAACCAAAAAAGTGAATGAACCAAGAACCCCCCCAAAAAAGATCTTTTGGCATAAAAGCTGATGGAACAGCAGAAAAAGTTTCAGGACACAAAATGTTTTTTAACAACTGCTTTAACACAATAAGCAGTAAAGTAACCTGAGTTACAGATCTAAGTCATTTGCGGACATTGGTTCTTGGCCAAAAGTGACATGAAAAACAGAGATTTTTGCATTAATTTTTTATATTGTCATCAGTCAAATAAAGGGAACCAGCACCTGTTTACCAGCAGAACATATTATGAAAAAAAGAATAGATTAAGTAATGTTTTAATTGACGACCAAGCCAGTGTATGGAGGAGCACATCCATTTATCATCTCCATTTTAGCAAAGTGTCTTTGGAAAATGGATTTTGACAAAATGACTTACTTTAAATAACTTTAATAGTTTTCCTAAAGTATTTATCAAAGCCGTGCTTGTTGCTTTTCTATCATTAAAATGTTAGTTATGCAATTAAATTTTTTTACATATGACTCTAGATCAGACTTTGCAACCGCTTACAGAGTTACGTTCAATAGATTTCAAAATAGGGTTATTTAAGTTTACAATTACTCATATTTGTGCATTTTAAATACCAAAATATGTGTTAGTCTATAAAACAGGAACTAGCTTCTAATTAGCAGCTTCGTATTAACTCTCAATGTTCACTTTAAAGAACACTGCTGGTGTGTCAGTTTCTTATGTCAGTCTTACTGTCGATTTTAAAATGGATTTGTGCAGGTTAAGATGCTTGGTATAGCCAGTCAGCATTTCCATGTGTTCATTGCAAGTTTATGTGCGAGAGAGAGAAAAAGAACACCATGCTATAGCTGTATCATTGTGATGCTAAAAAAAGTGCGGCTCTAAAGGCCGGGGAGAAAGCTCCTCTCTGAGCTTTTAAGGCAAATTTAATTACTGTTTAAATGGTTGACCATTTATAGAGAAGTGCCGAAGGTAATGAGAAAACTGCTCATTTCTGGAAACTGGGTGCAGCATTTAATAAGCAAATACATTTTTTGTCCAATTCAACAATGTTATTGATGTAAAAATATCACTATACCCATATATTTGGACATCCCTGAATGGAAAAAAAAGTAAGATTTAACTTTAGATCAAGGATGCAGATAGGTAATTGCAAGTTAATGTCTATTTATGCGCTCCTCTCCAACAAATAGAAAACGTGACTTCACCTCGCACTGGAGATTTGACCTAGACGTGATCAGGTGTCTTATATTCCAGTTTCAGAAAGATTGTCGTTGGACAGTGCTCACAGATGGATGGCTTTATTAACATAAATAAACCATTAGTCTAATTAGGCAAATTGGGGAATGTTTACTGATGCTGTCCAGTCTTTATTAGTACTGTTCAACCATAGCTGGATGTTTCTACGGTTATCAATGGAGTGTATAAATATAAAAAGAAATTTAAAGAAGAATCACACAACAAAACATCCAGTTTTTTCAGCGTAAATGGAGGCTCTGTTGTGAGTTTATTAGATAAACAACAAAGAATTGAAGAGCAGTTGAATCTCCGTGTAGTACACCAGGAATTATCATATTCAATTGTGAAACTGCAAAGATTTCAAAAGAATTAGAAGTGGTTGAAATGATTTGCCATATCACAAAATACATGCAAATCGAGTTCACTTCCTTTGTCTCCCGAATCATCTGCCCTCATGAGCATCATCCAGCACAAATTGCTCTGTAAATAGCTGGTGTTTTAAAAAAAACAAAAACTAAATTTGTAACTTTCAAGGCTAGTCACGATCAGGATAAATGGGAGAGTGTTTGAATTTGTTGGCACAGAGAGCCAACTGAAGGCCAAAAGGCTGGTATGATGTCACACAGTTGTCCGTTCGGCACAAAGAGAAATGCCAACTGATGTGATAACTGCATGGCTCTCTTACTCTTTCACAACACTCTAGGAAGAACACATCTGTGTGTATGAGTGAACTAAAGAAGCCGGTAATTACCCGCTTTCCTGATGTTGTTCGTGTATGTTCACCTAAGAGCTGTGAGAGTGTGTCACAGCATTTAAAGACAGTTTTCAATTAGGATGTAATTTAAGAGTGTGCATGCACGTTCATGCCTCACTGCAGAGAGTGTCCCTGCTAACAAGAAGAAAGCTGCTCAATGCTCATTAGTACACACACAAACACACACACTCTCACACTAATTATGGTCGCCGCTTTACAAAGCAAGCTCTGTTCACACACAAGCGCATATGTGTCGCTCTGAGAAAAGAGACAGAAGCGCCGGATGACAAGTCAGAGAGAAAAAGACTTCAGGAAGAGAGCAGGAAAAGTATAAAGGAGTCAAATCCACATCATTACTAGTGTTTCCCTCCAAACTATCAAAGCTTTTGTTAGGATTTAAACCGCACTGATAGCAAACTTCCTGTGCTTAGAGGCCGAAACAGTTTTCATCCCTCTGTTATACATAATACAACAAGCTTCATGCTTTCAGAGCAGTGTTTGTCTCAGCCACTAGTCAGAGGAAGCTAGTCATTCTGTTATCTTATCATGCGAGATCAACATTCTGGCTATTTGACGGTTTTCATTTACTTAAGAGAGAAGGAACTGGAAATAGGAAAGTGGAAGTTTTTCTGAGATCAGATGGTTGTTTATTGATTAAACAATACCATGTTTTACTGGTATACATCGTCTAGCAGCTATGTTCCCTATGAACAAGCATGCCAAAAATAAAAAAAAGTTTTATTGAAAAACGAGTGAAATTTATTGCAATAAAATGCTTCAATAAACAGATAAGCATCAGGACTAGGCTAAAAATGTCAAATATCAGAATGCATTTCCAAAAGTCACTTATTCCAAAGCCATGGGCAGCCACTTGACAAATACCACAAATATTATTGTTTGTTTGTCACATATAGAGATATAAAAAGTAATATTTTGAATGAAATATATTAGAATGCTGTTCTAGATTTCTACTTGGATTTTTGATCCAAACATAAAAAATTAATTTGGTGTGGCTTTCGCAATTGTGACAAGCTTCGTTAATGGTAATTCATGTAAATATCAATAGAACACAAGGAAATTAGTGTATTTATTAGTGTAATTAAGAGAATTTACAAAAAATATTTTGAAAGATTTGAGGAGCGACGGCCTCCTTTGCATGATTTCTAAAAAATAAATAAATAAAAAAAATTCCACGGAAATGTTAAGTATCAAAAAGACATGATTACAATTTTTCAGTAAGTGACTTGAGGAAATTACGTACTGCATTTTCACTCTTTATGAAATAATAAAGTGAAACCTACACCAGATGACAATTTAGGATCTGATCAAAGCAAAATGATAGAAAAATGCACTTTTTCAACACATCTAATAGAACATGCATATATTTGGAAATTTAAAAGTCAGAACTACAAAAACAAAAAAGGCATGACATTTGAAGTAAAATAAAAATCCGGCTTATGCCAACCACCCAAATCACACAGATACCCAAAGGTTTTCTAACCTCTTGCGGTGCAAAGGTGATACCTGCCGATTTTTCTGACCTTTGTTCACCAGTAGAGTGTGGCTAAAGCTACGGAGCGATTGCGGTGTAGGAGAGAAAGTAATTTGCTACTGATTGGGTATATTTGAAAAGAGGCGTGAAAAAACAGCCCATCCAATTTTTTATTTGATGGAAGAGCTTGCGGCTTGTTTTTTGGATCAAAATCCCCAGGATACCTGTGCAGCCAAGAGCGAGATCAGAGACAGCCGAGAACAAGACAATAACGAGACAAGATGAGATGATACAAGACATTGACTAAAATCGCTGATTCCATGACTGACACCATTGAAAATTGGCCTCGAGGCCGCTCTCGAGCACTACTGAAATGTTATGTAGAAAGAGAAATGTTGGGATTCATGTTTGTTACAAAGAGGACAAAAATGAAAAGAGCAAATTAAACTTCACTGAACATTGCTAGGCTTCTGAAGCAGATTGAGAGTAACTCATATGAACAGTGGTAGGTTCAAAAATTTAAGGACAAGAGCTAATTAATTGTTGCAATAAAATGATAGAAAACAGATTTATGTTCTATATTTAGCTTCTGAATGCAGACAATAAAACCAGAACAAAACTGGCATGCAGGAATCATAGCCAGACAAAGATGTGACATGCCGTTAGATTTTTCAAGCCCCCAAGCTCCATCCATCTGAAAATTACACCATTCACGTTTCACCGTCTCCTCCGTTGCCAAGGCAATCTGCCGTCACAGCACGTCACATGACACGCAGATGCACTCGATCTCTTTGACTGCTGCAGCTAAATATAAACACACGTGTTTGAGTGTGACCGGACTGATTAATCCACTGGAATACCCCCAGTGCAATGTCGATTCTGTTCTACAGGCATCTCGCGTCATTTCTTAAAAAGGAATATTGCAAAGGGTTAATTGAGACTGATGGTTACCCTGATTAGTCTCTGAAGAACTGCGTAGGTCACCCATTCTTTATGTAATCGCTCCCTATGCTCTGAGTGATAGGATCGGAATGCTGGGAAGGTTTATGAGCGAGGACAGAAAAGCACACAGAGGTGGAGGCCTATGACTCGAATGTCAGATGAAGTGAAAGTGGAGCATTTGGAGAAGCTCACCTCAAGGTCATCAAGAGAGCGAGCCATGCTAAGGCGCTTGGAACGGCCAAAAGATCTTCTGCCAGAGGAACGCTGAGGAAAGCCCATAGTGATGCCTTTGAACCGCCCTCCCTGCAGATAAAAGAGCATTGTTTAAACACAAAGATAATTTCTGCCAGTGATTGATGAGATTTTTACCATAAAGACTATCGTGATTTAAAAGGAATACCACCAGCTACAACATTAAACTGAATAAGGGACTGAACGTCAATTAGAAACTACTTTAAAACGCATACAAATACTAGCAAGTACCACATTAAATCGAAGGTATGATACGCTTTAAGCCTCAGACTTTTTTTTCCCACATCTCTAAATGTGAAGTACACATAGGAGCCAGTTAAACAGCTCTTCGCTCACTGCTTGATTTCATTATGAAGGGAAACTTTGATCGAGCACAGAATCACATGAGCAGACAGAAAGCACTCACTCCCTTGAGCAAAGTGTAAAATGAATCGTCTGAAGTCTACCTTTTTGCTGGTTCTTTTCAACACAATGTACAAATTTGAGGTCCCAAAGAGAGAGATGGCTTAAATATCTATACTGTGTAAAAACGAAAGCAAGTCAGAGTAGTGTGAAAAAAACCCAAATATTTAAAACACACACACGCACGTACGCACTCACACACACACATATATAGAAATGTTTATGTTAAAATATATACACCAAAAATGTATTTTTATATACTAAAAATCTTTGAGTGCAAATGTACACTTTTCATATCTATAACGTTTCCTGAGCAATTATTCCATTTTCAAAATCAGAAAATGTTTTTTTTTTTTCAATTAGCATTCTGGGGTAATTAATCATGGACATTTGCAGCAGAATATGGCCAAAACAATTGCTTTGATGCACTACTTAACCCGACTTTAAAAAACTTAATGATTTTTTTTATTGTGGTTGTAGCCATTTACCCTTTTATTTTCAGCAAATAAGACAGAGAAGTGTGATCGGAAGCGAGGTGGAAAGATGACTGGCTCAGAACTCAAAGTAGTGTCGCCCTGTACGCACTTGTCTTGCAAACCGTGGTGCCTGACAAGGTATCTTTATCGAAAATACCCTCTAACATAATGTTTTAAAACAAAAATCTAAACAAAAAAACTGATGTACGTTTGAACATCAATAGGCAAACTATTAAAATATTTTTCCATAAAATAAAAGATCTGTTGAGCCAGTCATCATTTATTTGAGTCTGCAGACTGAAGCCATTTGACCCAAAAGTTTTTTATGGAAAATAAGACTTGATGAATATCTAAACCACTAATTAAAAATTACTTATAACTAACGCAATTAACTTCTTTGGAAAACAAAGGACATTGACAGAAACTATGGATTCGATATCTCAGAAATCCACATGATCCCATTTTAATTCTGTGCTGAAATTTAAATACTACTTTTTAAATTTTGTTTAATTGTATTAATTAAGAACAAACAAGAAAAACAACAACCCATGGTCTCATTCATCCAGTAACTAAAAAGCCATTTTAACAACCATGGCATTAATTCCATGAGAATGTATAAATGTATGATTATTTGGTGCACTTTATTTATTGAACCATTCTGGTTTGTAAACCCTGGTGATCATCATGACCCGATGATTTTCACCTGTGTTTGACCTGATACACTTTTACCATTTCCATACACTTTTTGTTTTGTGCTCAGTTTTAGTTTTCTTTGTTGTGTTAGTCTGAAGTATAATATTATATATTATTATTCTAAAACAGTTTCTAAAAGTTTTAAATCACTAAACCATCTCAGGAGTCAGTCGCGTTTGGGCATCTCGGACATTGTACAGAGCTTAGCCCTGTATCTTGTTTATTTCTCTCAAATTACATTACAGTTGCCCGGAGCATCTTGAGAGCTTACCCTTTGACATGGCAAGGGCTCTGGGAATTTAAAGGAAATGCCCACATATCGTGACATCATCTGGGAACTATGTATAGCAGCCAAACAAAAAATCCTAAGAACAAAATGTATACACACAAAAAATATTGAGATAATGCAAACAAATGTATTATTCTTAATCAAATCAGTCATAATGTAGAGCAGCAGGAGGAATGCACAGGGAAAGTAGACGTCTCCGTCAGACAGAGCAGACGGCTGGATAGAGCAAGGGATCATTTTCATAGGCTAAAGTTTAGCGGCTGATTGTGCTGATGACAAGAGCAGCATAATCAAATGGTCTCCTGCGTTACTAAGCAACACTCAGAAGTCTGTGTGTTCAGAATCATCATTATGACACATCAAGTGTTAACAAATATAGTGTGGATGTACACACAAAAACACACACACATGGCAATACAAGTCACACAAAGGGTGTAAGAGCAAAATAAAGGCCAGACATGAGTTATAATTGTTTAAATTAATTGTTTATTTACACAAACAAAGACACTTGCATTGTGTAAATATGATAAAAGCTATCATGTTACTTTGTGGTTGTCAAGGTAATGTGAACTGTATGTACACGCCAGTCATTAGCTGATGAAACACGTACAGACACATTCCTGACACGCCCCCTTTTTTTTTAGTTCAAGGTGGAGTGTGTGGGTCTATTTTGTGTGATAAGTGATGCTTGTGATGTTTGGTGTAGACCCAAATAACTCATTTTATCCACTGCTACCATTTTACATATGATTGAAGAGAGGTGTAGTCAGCAGTAGATCAGGATCATTTAAAGGGCCAGATTTAAAAACAAATAATAGAGGTATTAAATTGTACAATTTTAGATGTTTTACAATTCTACTGACACATTTTTATGGTACAGGAATTTCATTGATACTGTACTGTTACGATTCGTTTTTTTTTTTTTTGTTTTTTTTTTGGGGGGGGGGGTTGCATCTCCTGTTAATAAGATAGAATCCCCAGTTAAAATAATGAGACAGATACCATATTCACTTTTTTAGTCAAAACTTTAACAAAATGAAAAATATGCAATTAAAATATTTAATTACAGTTAAAATCCATTTTCAATTTTACAACTTTCTGCAATGGACTGGCGAACTATCCAGGGTGTACCCCACCAACACAATTAGAAAAAAACAGTAACAAAGTAAAGCAAGTGCTGCATTGTTCTTCTGTATCCTGTCTGTATTCTGAGCCCAAAACCAGAAGTCAATAAGAAACACCAAAGGTCTTGAAACAGAAGAAGAGATCCACACTATGACTGTGAGCAAACCTAAAGAAAAAGACAGAACTAAAGATTGTAGGCGGACGCTAAAAACAATTATAAAGCTGTCAAAGTTGGTTTTGAAGTGCAACACTAAATGTTCCAGATGTTAGGTGCTCTCTAAGTTTGAGAGTATGTGTGTACTTGCGAGAAGAATGCCAGGAGCTTGAGTTGTATTTATACCCTTTGAAGAACAACGAAGAAAAAACATGAGGCTCATATGACTACACTCAAATAAGCACAGCCTCAAGCCCATTAACACAGCCAAAGAGTGAATTGTGAGAATGTCTTAAAGTAAACCATTGCGTCCTAATTTTATTTGATAATGTCACACAGTTTTGATTGTAAAGAACTTGTCGTTGTGGAGCTGCATCCGACGGGCTGAGATAACATCATGTATTCCTAAAGAGACGAAGTGTGCCCAACACTGAGCTCTTAAACTTATCAGGGAGGAGCTCCAAGGAGCTTTCTTTCCTGTTTACTTCAGCAATGAGGAGGGGATCTCGAACTGAACTAAGAAATGTCCCCATAAAAACATCAACTCTGCGTTAATCTCTCAGGAAAAGAAAGCCTTGCTGTGTCTTGCTACATCATTTTATGTATTATAACTCAGCACACTGCTAACTAATCAAAAACTGTATTTGGAGAGTGTGATTCTTCAGAAAGTTACATACTGCTCTCAAGTACAGACATGATTTATGAGGAATTCAGACCAAAAGCTCACAGCTATTCTGCACAAACTGAACAAAAACGGCACACAATTTCCCTCAAACAAGAAAATGTCAAAACATTGAAGTGACTGAAAGAATCTAATATCATGCATAATAATTTGGCCAATTAAAAACACAAATCAATGAAGGTTATATTAATACTATAATATAACTAGATGGTAAAAGTTTGTGCCATTTAAAAGTATTTTTATTACCAAAATGAAATGGTTGCCAGGGCAGAACTTTTGGTTGCTATGAAGAAGTCAGTGACATCATTCAAAATTCGTCATGCCAATATGACTGATTTAAACCAACCCCCACGTATCTATGATTCTCCTTAGCTGAGATAGTGATGTGCCAGAATGGTTCCTATTGAGGGGTCAGTGACATAATATAATGTTCCCTCTGTCGTTATAAGTTATATAAACCAACCACCATGTATTTGTCATTTACCAAATCTGAGATTTGGTCACTAGGGTAAACAGCTGCGAGGGAGCGTTCAGTGACATCATAAAAATCTAAGTTGTTACTATGATTAGCATAAACAAACATCTATTTCTCTATGATCTTTCATCTCGACATTTTACTAAGCTGCCATTTCCTATTTTTATTTAATCCAAAATATAAGTCAATGGTAAATATTTAACCCCTTCTAGAGCCTGGGGTTCAAATTCTTTTAGCAGTGGTTGGTATGTTCTTGCACAGACTGAAAAACCTCCAACTGTGTAATCTGTTTAAAGTTTCTATGAGGTTCTCAGTTTGAGTTACAGATTTACAAAATTGGACCCCATGTTAAGTCAATTGAAATTTTCCCAGCATTCTCAGTGATTTATTTTAGTGGTAGCAGTCTAAAGCAAAAGATAAAGCAACCCGAGTCAGACCTTTTTGGATGTCTTAGCAAGGTTTGGTGGCTGAAGCTTGAACGTTTTCGTGTTGGCTTTGACAAGCTAATATAATTAATGGTTTTATTTAATAGACAACAAAATAAGACAACAGCACTGTTCTGCATTTTTATATTAAGCTGAAGGCAATAATAAAGCTGGCTTCGATAACTCTGCATATAAACATACAGCTCTTTTTCAGATTCACAACTTAAATGAAATAATATTAATTGAATCCCAGCTCCCGTGGTGTAAGGGCCTGTGAGCAGGGCACACACAAAAAGTATGGTTGTGCAGGGTGACCCAGGTTCCCATCCCTCCACATCTCTCGATTTCCTTAACAGTCCATAAAAGAAAATAATAAAGTACATAAGCATGTAAAGTCATTCAAAACTTATAAAACTGTCAACAACCCTCCTAAAAGTGACTTATTTTACAGTAAACTTATTACTTATTAAAGTTGACTTATAATTGAGAAACACTGCCCCCTGTTGGTGAGAATGAACCTAACGTTTGAATAATAGAGACTATGTTAAATATGTCTTACAAAGTAACAAATGTTGAGTTACGAAAGTGTTCACCATCTATATTAAATGGCTAATAACACACTGCTCTTTGTAAATGCATCAGAGTCGTTCATAGAAATATCTTAATTTCCAGCTGAGAATTTTCATTGATCTACAAATAAACATGATTCTAAATCAATAATTGAGTTTTAAATTAACGGTTTAAATGGTTTTTATCAATAATTAAAAATATTTGACCTAACTATAAGTTACACTGCTGTGACACTTCACACCTCTTCATCTTTCATTGGAGCCAACACCTGAGTAAGACAGAATTGCCACTCTTCCTTGAATGCTCCCCTCATATTAACCTACAGCCTAATGTCAGGGTCAAGCTGCATCTCATCTAAAGGAGATTTCCGTTGCCATTTTCCACTTATTTTCAATGCCCAGTTTATGCCAAAGATACATTTTTTTCAACCCCTTCACATACTTTTACACAGTGGTTGGTATGTTCTTGGACAGACACTGAAAACCTGTGGTGAGTTTAAAGTTTCGATGAGGTTCTCAGTTTGAGTTACAGTTTTACAAAGTTTGACCCCATGTTGTGTCAATGGACTTTTTTTTAAGTAGTTCTAGTCTGAAAAGATATAGCAACCAGTCCGACCAGTTTGTACATATTGGCAAAGTCTGGTGGCTGTAGCATGAAGGGGTCAGGGGATGTGCTTAGAATTTTCTGTTTCATATTTACGCAATTACAAATATGTTAATTACGCAATTTGAATAGCAAATAGTAACTGTTTATTGTTTTTATGGTGACTGCACCTAATTTGTATTTTGGTAGAAAAATGTACATTAGACATTAAAAGTGATGAAAAAGTATGAAAAACACATTTCGTTAATAGGGTGTACATTTAAAACAAATACTTAGGTACATTGAAATATTAATGAAGCCTGTTATATAAGAAGTCCTTGAAAGAAACCAATAATGCACTGAAAGCAGTTCCTAAAGCAATGAGCTCAGGTCAGCTATGCCTGACGGGTCTCATTGTATTCATTAGACCTTAAAGCTATTTTCAAAACACAGATGATGCATTATACTAAAACTATACTTAGGACATCCAATTAATGTTGTTTGTATTGTTGCTTCGGGCATCCAAAGCTCCTCTGCCTGTTGAAAATTCAGCTTTATTTCAATGCAAACATATTAGATTTTCAACTATAGATGATTGCAGATCATTGGTTGGCTTATTTAAGGTCAACAAGACCGAACACATCATGAAAATCTAAAATCCAATTTCATAAAAGAGAATGAAAGAAAGTCAAGACCATATCAACTTGAAATTTTCCACTTGGGTAATAATTTGAACCCACGGTTGTATTTGAATCTTCTCATCTCCAGGTAAGTTTTAACATCTTCCTCCTAAGCGAGAAGCAGCAGCTAAAGCAGCAAATGGGAATGAGGTACTTTCAGCCTGGGTACAGATGTCACCTACCTGACAGAATCCTTTTTGACAAAGAAGTGTTTGTGCAGTTTTATGGGAGTGACTATCCATAAGGGAACCAGAACATTATGCAATAGAAAACATTTCAGCAAGAGTAAAATTTTGAAGAATACATGGAAAACTTCAAATTTATAGTAGATTGGCACAAAAACAGTTCTGTGTTCGTGACATTAGCCGAAAGTGGCATTGCATTCAGAAAAATTAAGTTAATGTCTTACACAGGTTTAATCAACCAATGGTCTTTCTACTTCCTTCACTTTGGAACTAAATAATGGCTGGTTCTTTACTGTGTACAAGAAAGATTGGAGCTCCTTTAAAATGACAAATTACTGTGATGATGAAAAAAATCTGTACCTTTTTCTCTGGATCTTTGAATCTGGCGTCATTTGGTTGCTTCTGGTGCTCTCTTAGGTTCTTTTCCCCAAACAGCTTCTTTGTCCACTCATCCTTATGAGCTTGGAGTCTGTGAGGCTGGGAGGCAATCTCGCCTGCAGCACGGTAGCGGTCAGCTGGAATCTTACTCATGGGTGGTGGCAGGGTGCTACAGTTAGCACTGGACCATCCGTCTGTAGACTCTGCATATGACTCCTGATCGCTGCAGTGTCCTTGACGCCAGTCCCTAAGGACGTGAACTGGCATCCAACGCTGGCCTGATGCCCCCGTCACCTTCTTGCCATGGACGGAATAGTGTGAGCGAGAAGGAAGATCTGAAGCATCAATTTTTGAGGAGGAGTTCACATGCCTCCCTGAAAGCAAGGGTGGGTCTCCATGTGAATATAGATGGGGATGTGGTTGATCAACCAACTGCTCATGTCGATATCCATTGCGATGGGATATCGATGGTGGTGGTGGTACTGATGGTGGGAAGCCTCCTAGAACATCCAGGCTTCGAGACCCAGGAGGGTTTTCCCACATAGCGGTGGGAGCATGTCGAACCGGGTTTGCACCCAAGTCAACCAAGAGAACTCTGTTGTTTTTCTCCTCAGGTAAAAAGTTTCCAATCCCACTGTCACTGTTGCTGCTTGTACTGTTGTTCTGTTGAGCGTCTAGATCTCCATCAAGAAAAGCACGGGCTCGCATACCCTCTATAGACTCCCCCATGTCACGGTAGAGCACTGACACAAATTGCAGCAGTGGCTGTGAAGTTGGTGGAAACTCTAAGCAGCCACCAGTGTCTGGGTCTGGAGTGCAGTCAAAGCCAAATCTTTGAGCAACACTTTTGTGAATCTTATGATGACAGAGTTCTGGGTCTACAATGAAGACATGACAAGATGTCCGCAAGCCTTGCTCATCCTCACCATGTCTATGCATGTCATTTGAGGCTTGCATCGTGACCAGGCCAAAGAAGCGGCGGTCATCTGGACACACCGCACTGAATGCTAGCTTCTCTGCAGGATAGGTTGCTAGAACTGCGTTGCGATCATTGCATAATTGAACACAATCATGCATAACTTTAAGCAAAACTAGTGAGTGCACTTTCTGTTCAGCACGCAGTCGTCTCATACAGCCACGAATTGCCTGCAAGCTGTCACTTTCCAAATTGGCACTTGTTGACGCTAATTCAATAGATCCCAAGTAACCCACAATCATCCCAACATTAAGTATCCCCGCAGAGTCTGCAGTTTGCAGAGTGGCAAATTCTTCTCGCTGTTGAAACATATCAACAAACACAGAGTCATCACTGAGAACTTTGGCCATCTCTTCTTCTGTGAGTAAGTTGGGATCACTTTGTCGATTTCCTACATTTCCATAGGAAAATTCTGCCTCTGGGTGAACTTGGGGTTTAGAAGTTGGGGCAAAAGCTTTTTCAGAGCTGCTTGAGGATTGGCTAGAATTTTCAAAGATCATGTTAAATATTACACCAGATTGCATCTCTGCAACAACTCGCTCTGCACGGTTAATGCCTAGAGTTTTTGAGTCCATCTTTGTCCTCAACCAATGGCTCTTGTGGTTGTGGAACTCCAGTTCTTCTTCACTTGAACATGAATCTAGTTGTGCGTCATTATGATGACCTTCAGCAATGACAAGTTGCAGGACACCTGTGCAGCGGCCAATTAGCTTGACAACATCCTCATGTGACGCTTTAGACACGTTGATGCCATTCACACTCAGAATCTGATCTCCATAATGAAGGCCCACATAATCGGCTGGACTGCCCTTTAAGACACAATTGAGCACACATGGAGACTGGCCAGACAGGGTGAAGCCATAGCCTGTTCTTCCTCTTGCAACCTCGACTTCTCTAATGTGAACAGATGGCTGGGAATTTAGACGCCTTCGACTTTGTTCTGATTGTCGGAACATCCTTCGTTAGGTTAGTTTCACTCTCTTCTGACAAAAAAGGCCTCACATTTGGAGAGAGTTGGAGAGTTCAGTGACATCATCCCTCCATCCAATCCTTGTAGCTCCAGAGGCCCAGACAAAGGAGCGAATGCGGTACATGGTATTTCACAACACAGCTTCACCTTTTGAAGAAAGAAAACATATTGTGTTGGTAGAGAATCTGTGACATACTGTACACACTATATAGTTTTTGATTTGTTGTTTGAGTCTTGCAGGTATATATATTTTTCCAAAAACGTAATTGTTGTAATTGGTACTGTCACATTTGCCTGTGGTCAGCAAACAATTAGATATTAGACACAGAGAACTTTTAATTTTTAATCTCTTTTCCTCAAACCAGCCACTTTTAATAATTGTGAAGCTACCATTTTAAACGATACATAATTAATAATTATTGATATGTACAATGCTATTTAACTATTTGAAAACTTAAACGCAAGGCATGCAATGGACTAAATAATATTAAATAAATGCTACAAACATGTTTCGTAATCATTAGTGTTAATTAAGAAACGTAATTAAGTAGATATGTGGCGTCGAGATCGACACCGAGAATGTTTTTAAAATCACATGTTTAAATGGGATTTGATATACAAACCCAAACAATTTGCATAAAAATAAGTAATTGACAAGCATGATAGATTTCCCTTAGTGTCGTTTTAGACTTTCATAAAGTAAGTCACAAATTCGTACACTCAAAAGTAATTGAACCGTGAATTAATCCGCTATTGCCGTGGTCCCGCCTTCTTTTTCCCGTTGTTCCAATGCCCACCTACGTTTCAACGTGTAACCATGACAATAGAGAATTCCCCCTCACTCGTTGGTTTCCATAACTGTCAATCATAGCTTAAAAAGCCACAAGTTTGCCTATGACTCAAATATTAAGCATAAAAGTTATGTTCAAACTTTCAAACATTACAGAAAAGCTACCATAACAATAAAAAATACCATACACTGTTAAATAACAATTACCTTCCAAACAAATTTAATATTTCATAAAGGAGGGTGCTTGGTTCGCAAGGAACAGCTGTGTAGTGAGAGTTTAGGGTGTTGAATTATCCGCATCACTGTCCAGAACTTGCATACTTTGGCAATTGATTAGACAATACGTCAAAATTATTTTAAAAATCAGACGCAAAACGTTAAATAACAGACTGGTCTCCCTTAAAAGCTCAAATATTCATACGCAGGAAGCCAGGAGAAATTCCCATGGCTACATTGCTAACATTAGCAAGAAACTCACACCTATCCATGGTGGAAATAAAACATTCAGCGAATATAAAAGAGGACGAAAAGCTTGAGTTTTACATTAAGGAATGGAGTGTTCTTACTTGTGACGGACGTCTCCAAGTCGTGTGAGAAGTTTAATGACATGGTAACCTTAGTGCTCCTGGAGGAGTAAACAAAAGGAGAGGGCAGCTGGTGTGTAGACAGCACAAGCAGGAGGAGGAGGAATCTACATCTCACTTGCTTTTTCCTCTTCTTCTTAAAGGACAGCATCCGTTTAATCTCCAGGCCATGGCTTTTCACAGACTTTTTGTTTAAATGAGTCATTTCGTTCATTTTATACCATACATGATAGACCAGAAGCCATTTGACCAACAAGCAAGTCACATACCACTGCTGTAATAAAACGTATTCATTTTTGATTATTTGTTGAACATACATTTATATTTGTCCATGAAGAGTTATGTAACAAAAATGTAATACATTTCTTACAAGACTGTTATACCGAAACAACAAGGTCTCTCCCAGACAAAGATTTCAAGAAGTGGTATCGAGAACTTTTGAAGAAGCACAAAGAAATAGCCAAATTGATGTGCAAACATTGACTAAGAAATCTTGTGCAGTAGTTGCAAGACACATAATATCCTGATAGCCCTCAAACAACAGAAGGTGTTGGGCAGTGTAATCGGAACTGGTAGAAACCAAAGGAACCTAAGTGCAGCAAACCAGAGAATTCTGGCCAAATCAGGTCTTCATGAAAGAGTTGCAGCCAAAAAAGCCATACCTCTGATGTGGCAACAAGCGACTTAAATAGGCACCAAAATATAGTTGGGGTGCAGCAAAATGGCAGCACATGCTCTGGAAATATCAGTCAGAATGTAAAATGTTTGGCTGTTGAGAGCAGTACATTAATGAGTGTCTGCATGCAATAGTGAAATATGGTGGAGGTTCCATTTATCCTACAGGTGGACAATGACCCCAGCCAATCATTAAGAATTAACTTTAATGTAAAGAACAAGAAGGACTGGAAGTGATGACATGGATCCCTCTGAGGCCTCTACTCACCATCGAGTGTGTCTAGGATTACATTAAGAGGCAGGAAGATGTGAGGAAGGCTACAACCAGGGTTAGATATCCAAGATGTTTGGAATAAAATTGAAGTTGAAGTGTATTTCTCACTCACTGTTGTTCACAAGATACTTTGAATGTAGTACTACTGTATAGTGTATAAATAAACCTCTTCAAACTAACGTCCTCAATTTGTGGATATATAAATATGTATTCTAAACGTTTTATTATGTTAAAATGGCCAATTTAAATTAATAGACCTATCTATGGTCTTTTTCTCCAGTCAGTTTGAAGAAGTGAACAAAGAGCCTAAATGAACTCAAAAGGCTCCAGCACTAGACCATCATGGCAACACACAGTAGGACACAGTTTTTCCCTCACAAATGGGTGTCATCAATGGAGATCTAACACAACACATGAGAATTCATTAGGCATGCTTCAAACCTTTCTTTCAGAAGAAGCTTCTTAAGTAAAAAATCTAAATGTATGGCGTTTTATGTGATGCCTGCACTATATCCAGGCTTTTTGCAGGTCTCACAATGTCAAATTTTAGACTTTTTAAGACAAATAAGTATAAGTTTTAAGACCTATACCATATGTTTATTTAACAAACGATCCTAAATAAACAATTCCATGAAAAAAGTGTCATAAAAGCTATCTAAAAAAAATATAAACAATACCGACAGTTTGAAAAATGCTGAACAGATGGGAAACAATAAAAAAACTATATTGTCTCCACCAACATCTTATAAAAATTTAAAATAGTCCCAGAGATAAAGGAACAAAAAAATACGCAAATGTTTGTTTCCAGAAATATTAGTTAGCAACAATTGAAAAGAACTTCAGATTAGCAACCAAATGCCTCTGATGGATCAGCAAATTAAAAACTTCTGGTCTCTGTAAAGCTTTAAACAAATAAACAGCAAACAGGAGGCTTTATTCTGAATCGTTAAGTTTAAAACGATCTATTTTGCAACTTACAGTTACTTATTCAGAACCTACGTGTACTTATGATATGAAATCTAACACAGAATGATATATTGCTGGGAAATCTGTCTTAAGCTCACTCAACCTGAAGCGTGTTAGAAAATTAAGACCTCTGAAAATCATTTAATTTTGATCAATCAAATTTCATAAAATGTAAGATTTTTAAGGGCAAAAATTTGGGTTTCTAAACCTTGATAATCTGAAAATACTGCAATGATCCAAACCTATAACAATACAGA
Organism: Danionella cerebrum; assembly: GCA_007224835.1. Classification (NCBI taxonomy): domain Eukaryota; kingdom Metazoa; phylum Chordata; class Actinopteri; order Cypriniformes; family Danionidae; genus Danionella; species Danionella cerebrum. The sequence continues at coordinate 607,250 of SRMA01026116.1, read as the reverse complement.
GGCCTAAAAACTGAGATTAGAAAATCCCCAAAGCAAAACAAACCCTTTCAGTTAGTTTAGAAAGTTTCGAGGAAATTCAGAATTTATGGAGCAATATTGCTGACAGAAAGAAAAAAATAGGGTGATTGTTAAGCATTCCACCCCAATAAGACAAAGCCAACAGGCGTAATGAACATGACAATCACTGTGGTATTAAACTGGCAAGCTAGAAAATATATCATTTACTACGGCCAGATTGATTAGTTATAACTATTAATCATGAGTCAAATCTTGTAAAAATACATCAAATATTGACTCAATATTGAAAGCAGACTAAAGATGTTTCAAGTTTGAGTTGACACATGTGATATTCGTGTTGTCATCTATACATGTATACGAATCCTCTCATGCCAACGAAAATAAAGCATTGATTGTTTTTAGTCCCTGGATTGAACCCATCGTATGCTCACCAAAGGATGAAGTCATGCAGCACGGTTTATTTAAACACAAATAGTTTCTCTTTTACAAGTATACATCGATGTAAACACTATAGATTAAAATACATCCTTCTATTCATTACACCAAATCAACAATCATCTTACGTCCTGAGCTTTCAAAAATATCGAAGAAGTAACTGAAGAAGTCTTGGGCGGGACACAGAAAACCATCTTTTAAAAACAATAATTGCTGTGACTACGTCAGTCGCTACAAAATGACAAACCTTAAAAATTTCAAATAACAAATATAGACAACCAAATTTTGAGAGGAAAAATAAACCTTTTAAGGTTATCCACCTTTGCAATTCAGTACACCGACCACAATTTACATTTAAATACACCAAAATGTAATCATACCAATAGTTTTATGCAACCAATTTCACATTAGAGCAATATGCGGATTTAACGAACCATCCATTCTTGCGTCAAGTGCAAGCAAACACAACAAAGCTGTGTGCTGCTTATTCAAAGGAATGATTTTAATCAAAAGGAGAAGTTTAGTAGAACTGGGAGATAAATTGAATCCAAAACAAATGATAATAGTGCCTTGCAGGACGTTTGAAAGAACATTCAAAACATTTCTCTTCTGTCAGTTTGATCGTAGCTGAAAAGTCTCTATTAAAAAATAACATTTCTAATGGTGCATCATCAGGTGCAACTTCATTGCTGAAAACATTTGTCACAGTAATTTTCTGACACCAAACAAAGAATACTTATACTTGTAAATATGGAAAAAACAGACAGTGTAAATGTATTAATGTGACGCCAATCAAATATTGAGTGTAGATCTTGTTTTTCTTTAGTCATAGCACATACATCAGTGAAAGTGCTGTCATGCTGGAATTACTTTCCCTGCTTCTTTAATAACTATTATGAGCGTCTACTCAGTTTCCTCATAGAAATCATAGTATCTGCCTGCTCTGTACCCCAACTCCAAAGCATGCAATGCATCCTGGTGAAAAGCATTCTATTAAGAGTAAACCTTCACTTAGGTGTTGTTGTTTTCAACTTACTGAAACCAATTTTATATTATAGAGGCGTGTCTTGATGAATGCTCTGCAAACAGCAGAGTAGTTGGTGATAAGGGCTACTGGGCGAAGCCACCATCTCAAAGACAGACTGGAAGGCCCTACGGTCTAACTCTTCGTCGATCTGGTGTCGATAGAAATCCATAGCCACTAGACAAAAGAGGCTAACGTCCACTGTATCAGACTTCCCCATGCGACTGATGACATGCGGCAAGCTGAAGAGGAGCGGGGAAGTTCAGGAAAACAGAGAAAAGTGAGTATAGTTATAGTAGTGCATAGTGCAACATATTGCATGTTTAAGGATACAGAGCAGAGATCCACTGGCTAGTCGAGGCACTGACAAAGAAACAGGACAGGCTCCACATTGCCATAGCAACAGGTGTTCTCTGGGTGAAGTTTGAGAGTGACAGTAGCACCCAATCACGAACCATTGAGGACTGTCCAGTTGCATGAAGCCTTTGAAATACCTGTAGCAAGAATTCAAAACATGACAAAACAAAAATTTACAATCCGTTTTAGATGAACAATTAAACACGGTTGTAAATACCACACACTTCAAGCTACAGTTTCTAATTCTGTTCAGAATTCACTTTTCAGTTTATGTGTAAATATGTTATTGCGTGGCAAAAAGGTGAGAAAATACAGTAAAAAAACTGTAGAAAGAAAAGACGTTATTGTTCGCTATAGAGCATAATACATTGATGTTATTTTTCCAGTCAGAATGAGTGGCTAACCAACAGCTGAGTTCAGAAGGGCACTTGCTTAAAATGATAACTACAATTTTAAATGCAACTGGACCATTTGAACTGGACTCGATCATTATTCTCACAAAACGCATAGCATTTATACCCAAGGCACGTTTAAACATCCCATTTACAAACAATATTTGTCTTTCGAATATTTTAAGAGTGAAAAACAGAAATGAAAAACTTTTTTTAAGAGCATGACAGGATTTAGTTTGATATTTATTACAGTTTGTAATTTAACCCAGTCCCTAAGGAGCAGTGATCAAGTGTGTGCACTCATAGGAGGAAATTAAGAGGAATACTTGTACCGTGAGTGAGAGTACTCTTTACTCATAAAAAACGTTTACTGCCGTCCCTCATGCTTTTTCACACAATGAAGCTTCTAGACACCAAATCTCAGCAACATATTTTGTGACATTTTTGTATTACAGGACCCTAACACACACACAAAAAAAGAGAACCATTCATAGACGTACTAAAGAGTTCTCCCGCTTGACGGGGTTAGTAGAAACCTGCAAAACAGAGTCAGGTTGTCGGGTAACGTTAGAACAGCACTGAAAAGTTAAACCACGTACACAGAGACCCTCCTCAAGATCTGTGCAGATAGAACACGACTTTGCAGCTGGTTCCAAATTTACTCAAACGTCTACAAATAGCACCATGTTCTCAGTTTTTTTTTTTTTTACTTCCAAGAGTCTTGCAACCGCTTAATTCTAGCCAATGGAAAGGCAGTTCAGGAAATATGTTCATTGATTGGTCTGGTCAATGAATGATGTGGATGATGTCAAATTACAGTATTTGTTTTGTTACTATATTGTTACCATGTGTTCAAACCAAATGAACCAAACCACAGGTATAAAAGCACCACAAATCTAACAAATGCAATTGATTGAGATCAGAGTAATGACAAAAATGCACAAAAACTTAAACTTGCCTTGTAGACAACTGTAGCCATGAACTGTGGGTAAGGCTGCTGATTGGACAGGAACTCCCCAATGACTTTGTTCATGACATCCTGCAGAGGGAAGAAGTCATCTAAGAACTGAGGGAGGATCCTGGCTACCACACGGGCCTCACTAGGAAAACCTTTACGAATCCTGCAGAGGGAATATTTCATGATGAACCACAAATCTGTTGATTAAAAAAAAAAACTACATACATACCTATCAAATAGAACAGATACACGCTCCATTGCAACTATGACTGACTCGCTGTCGGGAGCTGTGGGGTCTGAATCTCCAGGATTCCCTGGACTCCCCTTCTCCTTGCCTGTTGGGTAAAATTAGATAAGAGTCAAGCAGTTCCTTTTCACATTTTACTAACGATGGTGCTTTTCTTCTGGGAGATGACATCATTGATCTTGTTTTACAAGAGCAACATGAAAAACAATTCAAGTAAACATGACTAAGGCTAATTGCTTCGTTACTGGGTGAGCATCTACACTAAGATTCGTTTGATAGCTGTTGGGGTTAGTCAGGTGGGTCAGTATGAAAGATGAAGCTGAAATGTGTCCTGCCTTCCTCTCCAGCCACACCTGTGTACATGCAGGTGAGCATGAGACCCAGGGCAGCCATGGCGCGGTGGGGACTCGGCATGTTCACGCGGTCGACGCTCAGCTTGACCAGCGTCTCTGCATCGAGGCGGGAAAGCTGCTCAGACAGAAGCAACCTCTCAAGACCTCGCAAGACGCAGTGGTAGATGATGGAAGGAGTGGCCTCCTCGCTAGCAGACAGAATCATACAGCACAGCTGGAAAAGTAGAGAAGAGAGGTTGGTCTCTTAAATATTGCTCAAATATTGTAAAAACTACAGAGCTAAACATTAATAAATTTAATTTAATTGATTCTGCAACAGCTCTGGATGTTAAAGACTCTGTCACTGTGACTTGTCTCATCCGTTGGTATATTTGCAGTGGAAAAATGTTTTTCGATTGATGCCTTCTGTTTGTTTTAGGCCACAAAATTACAAGAAAACAAAATAATTTACCAGCACTCTCGTGTAGAGCTGGGGAAACTGCAGAGAACGGTCCTTGCTGTGATTTTAGTCAGTCACCAGTAATAGGCAAAGAATGTGATGAAGTCATAGCGTGTTAAAGTTGCTTGATTGGATAAATTTGCAAGACCTGCAGAATTTGCGAGGACTGGCTAAATTGAGACTGGTGGGGACTTGCGTTAATAGTTACAATCGTGAATTCCTGGAGGGACTGAAATGACCAAAATGAAACAAAGTTGTCCACATATTTTCTTAATCTATTTGTACCTAAAATAAGAACTTGTTTCGTGTTTAATTATGTTTTAATGTAAAACTGTTTGTTGCCTGAACTAGGCAGGTTCCCACCTGGATGATCCCAGCATTGAACTCCGTCCCTACATCCAGGGGGTAGTTTTCCATCATATAGAAGGCCACAGCGCACATCACCAATACGTGCTGCTGGTTGTGTAGATTCACACAGCTGAGAGAGAGCCACACAAACACTGTTAGCCATATTCAACGAGGCAATCTGATGCTAATTCTAGCGCTGGTCTTTAGCGAGGGATCTCAGATCTCAGTAAGACGCCATACATTACAGTTAATGAGGCACTGATGTCCGTGCAGCACGCGGGTGTGTGTTGTGATTGCCAGCCCCAACTTATTATCGAGACTCCCAGCATGCCACAGAGACTTTGGCATTAGCTTTGACTGCATGAGACGCAACCTCTTAAGAGACACTCTAACAGTGGGAGGTCTTTCATCAGGTGCAGGACTCAAAACATCATTTTCCATCTATATTCTCTAATATGAAAGGCAGATGCTAAGTGCTTGTGGCTCTAATGATTGGAGCACATTAGAAGAGGTAAGGTCACCCTTTAAATTAAAAAATTCAAGAGATTTCTCAGTCAATGTTGAGTTTTTACAGAAACTAACAGTTATGTTTGTAATCATTCATACACAACTATATGATTATTAGGGGTGTAATCGTTCACAATAATTACAGTTCGGTTCCAGACAAATAGTGTCACAGGTCTGTAGGTTTTCGAAGTGTTCGTTTTTTTGCAAAAAAATAAAATAAAATAAAGACATATAAGTTTATAAAAACCCAATAACTTTGTCTTTTCTTTATACACTGAATAATTATGAAGTTTATAATGCTTAAGTTTACAGAAAACATGTTGTTTTTTTAAGACAAACTTGGGACATTTTACTAAATTTCCCAGATAGACGACTGTTTCTTCAGACACCACAGATCTGCTTGATGTGAGTCACCTGCAGTGGAGAATACCCCCTCACTAGGGACAGGTGAACCGGTCACCTCAGTGTTCCTTTTGTTGAAGGACGTTTGCGCGAACATATATGAAGTACTAGAGCTCACATATCTAATGAGCAGATGCGACAACAGACTTCTGCTATGTGTGGCTTAATTGTAAAAAATAAACTGTATACAATAAAAATCACTGTAAATAACACCAACATCTTACAAACATTAAAAAAGCCCTAGAGTCCTAGACAAAGGAAATTAACAAATGTGACATGTGAACATTTCGTTTGCTGAAATATCATTCGTTATTAACACTTGAAAAGAACTTCAGATGATTCTGAAGGATCTGCAAATCACCAGAAATAACTTTGGTGGTTGGTACACTTTTAAATATAAAAAACCTGCGTCATATTTGTAAATTAATTACGCTATTAGGCTAAAATTTTCCTTTGAAACTAGTATTTTTTTGGGATTTATAATAACTTATTCAGATCTTATTCTTAGTCTAACACAAAACGATGGTTTTCTAAAGTTTCGTCTCATGAGCGAATCCATTGTGAAAGTTACTGTTATGTGGCTAACAATGATACATTTTTCATGTAAAATGCATCATATTTTTGTGATGTCAATTATATTTTCAGACATATATGTGTATTTGTTACATGAAACTAACACAAAACCTGTAAAATACAAAAAAATAAAAAAAACTTGTGGTACCTATGGCAGCCATTTTTGTTAAACACAAAGTGTCGGCTCGCCCGATGCATGCTGGGAAATCTCAAGCACACTCAAACTGAAGGGTTTCGAAAAATTAAGGCCTGTGAAAAATTATTTAAGACCTAGAACACCAAATTGTATTAAAATCTAGACTTATTAAGACCCAGTGGAAACCCTGTGACTGCCTTTAAGAAAAGTTCTTATTAGACTCATAAGTGCAAAAAGTTAATATCTTTTTCGGCTTTTTCACCATCATCATCATCATCATCATCATCATCACTCTGTCACTCAGTTTTGAAATAAACATGTAATTAAATTTATAAAGAGATCATTTATTTGCTTGTGAGCAGGGGTTCAAATATTTATTTCCCTCTCTGTATGTCAGACTGTGTTTATTTCTGTACTAAAGAACCTGGAATTATGCAGAAAATCTGTTTGTTTATGGCCAACAAATTCATACATCTATCAGTTTTTGTCTCAAAATTATTTATCCGTGAGGCTACTGGCTTTATGACTGAAACGTGACCATGTTCCCTCACTGCTAAAGTCTCGTCTAGAGCTGATGGCACCACTTGCCAGCACTGTAAACGCAGTTTTTAGTAATAGCAGTGTGTATTCATGCGGTAGAGGTACTCACTGTGCCACGGCTCTAAGGTTGGACAGCAGGTATTCACTGACAGCAGGTATTAGCTGCCGTGCAGTATCATCCAGCAGATCACACTCCAGCACATAGAGAATTCCGTGAAGAGCACCAATGCGACTGGGCAAATGAGTGCTGCGCAGAGTGTTCTCGAGCAGACGGCACACAGGCTCAGCGATGGCTTTATCCTGAATTAAAAACATAAGAGGAAATCCTTAAACATCTCAGACATTTATGTGTTTCTATAGATTTGGAAGTGAACCTGCATATACAAACTCACCATGCCGAGTACGGCAGCTGCTTTACAGACAGCTGGCACTAGGTACTGGTTGAGGATTTCATCTTCTGGTGGATGGACCTTCTGGAGCTCAGTCAGGGTGGAAAACATCATATCAAACTGGTTCCTCTCTGTGAAGAGGTCAGACACTGCCAGCAGCTGATGAGAAAAAGAGAGGAGGTGAATACATTCCATAGCACACTGTTCTAGAATATTAATTCTTAACAAAAAAAGAAGACTCTGAAGCAATGTCTTAAGAAAATTTAACAGAAAATGTGGCTTTATTTTAACCTAAACATGCAGAAACCTTAAGCTGAGTAAATGCATGCTAAGCTTAAAAAGATAACAAAAAGGGGGAAATGAGCGGAAGACGGGAGAGAATGGAGGTGGGAAAAGGAACAAGTTCTGAGAGAAAACAGGACATATGTCACATTTCCACTGCATGACATGATGCAGTTCATTTCAGCGTAGTTTTAAACATCATTCTTGAAACTCGCTTCGAGGAGCTTCAAGAACAGACACCATCGCTCTGAACTGACACCATTCTCTTCACTGGGCAAGCAAGCATGACGGACGTGAGCTCTGATTGGTCCGAGAGAGTCATCATTAGAGATCGACCGATAAATCGTTTTACCGATATTTTTCCCGATATTTAAGCATTTTACCATAATCGGTTATCGGTTTTGTAATATCGGGTTCACCGATAAATGGCGCCATCTTGTGGGTGTTTTGAGAATTACGTGCATGATCACCATTGCAGCACGGCGTCTGAGGGGAACAACAACTGCGTGCACAGGTAAAGTACACTTACTTGCTTTGCTATATTTAGTAAACTTTATTTAACATAACAGCTATTAATGCATAAATTAGATGTGTTACATAAATGACTGATATGTAATTTATGCAGCTTGGCTCTAAGAAATAAAGACAAACTCACAGAGTCACGCAAAATAATCTGTCAAATCCTGTCACAATAAAGACGTAACTTTGCCTGGATTAAATAATATACAGCCATGAATAAGCACATGTTGTAAATAAAAGCGCTGAATTTAATTCTCTCTGTTGTCTATATGCTCCTCATTCGTCTCGTGAACCACTCTGTTTATTGTTGTATAAGAGTTTTGATTTGTAAGCAAGGAGGGAGTGATTGTAATAAATAAAACGGTTTGTTCAGTTCAGTGGTGTTGTAATCATTGTGTCAAAAACAGAAGTATAATAGTAAATAAATATCGGTTATGAATATCGGTTATCGGGCACATAAACATGCAAATATTAGGTATCGGTATCGGTAATAACGTACACAAAGTTTGTTCCAGTCACACGCAACACTTCTTTTTAGCTGCTCAAAACCTTTTCACCAAATAAATCTAGGCTGAAAGTCACGTAAAACACCCATAATCTAAAAAGCAAACATAATAGTGCTTTGTCGTGTTCGGGGATCCATGTTTTCCAGATTTTACCGATCTCACGTTGCAATCTTTATTATGTCATGGAAGGGATGGCGCTAAAATACACAGAGCAGAACAGCTCTATGCAGCTCTATTTAAGGAGCTTGTTTTTTCCTGTTTGTGATGTACCGGTATATCCTGTTCTGTCTCAAAAATCAACTAAAATAAGATTATAAACATTCCTATTTCATAACCAAAGGTGTTAAAGTATTAACCACAACACTTTAAAAGTTTAACTTTTTTAAATTTTCAAGATCAGAACAAGAACTCCAATAGTTAGTCATACCTGCAGCTCCAGGAGGCTGATGTCTTATGTAATAAAGTAGGTTCAGTTAAAGGAAAAAAACTTTTTAAATCTTTTTGAATTCAAGAAGATTGTTGTACATAATGTACTCTACTAAACTTTATGTTCTAGTTGCATCATCTTGGTGCTCAATTGCATGGACATAAAATATTTTATCACAACTACCTTGATTATTTAACAACTTCCTGTGAATAACAAGCTTATATTGTGGTGCATCCATCAAAAAAAAAAAGTGAAAAACATAAAAAATGTTGTTAAAATAAGCATCACGCTATAGTAGTCAGTGGAGTTTTAGCTAACTGGCAATTGGGAATTACAGGTAACAATTTTATTACCATCCTGTCCTTCAAATTGTTGTTTTTAATTGAGGCTCAACATTAAAATGACAAAAAAAAAAAAAAAAACATTTATTCCACAGATTTTATGCCATAAACACAAGTGAAATTCATTAATTTGTAAATTTTGTGGGAGCTACAGAAATAACTTAAGTACAAAACTCCATAAAACACAGATGAATCTTTTTTCTACATGCAGTGGTACCCAGAGAAACGGACGCTTAGATTTACGAAATGTTCGAGATACGAAAGGTCTCGCGGGAAAGTTTTTGCTTTGAGATACGAAGAAAAATTCGAGATACAGTACAAACAATCACAAGCAGTTCTGCTCTATTATCCGCTAGTTTAGTCTGACGTTGTGCCGCGCTTCAGGGTCCTGGCTCTTCTATGAGACTAAACAAGCGGATAATAGAGCAGAACTGCTTGTGATTGTTGTACCGTATCTCAAATTTTTCTTCGCATCGCAGGGTACCACTGTATTTCATTAGAAAACAATTTACACACTTAAGATTTACACAGCCTTGCTTACTCAGACAAAAATTGATTTAAAAATAAAAGTCCCCTTTTTTGCAGTTTACATCATTGTATAGTCGTCATCATCACAATGGCAATGGTTCGTTTATATACATAGACTATGTTTTTGTCACCTTAGGCACAAATTAGTGGCATCCCGTTCTTATCCCACAGCGTTTCATAAGACATTTGGCTATGAAATTTATGGGCGAATCTACGGGAATTGTGCCATTATTCCAGAATTTGTGGAGTCAGACACAGAGGTTAGAACAAAACTTGCTTTGTTTGATCCAAAAGACTTTCTGTCTTGTGCTGGTCCCAATCTTGCTCATCCATGTCTTTATAAAACTAATTTTCGAACAAAAAAAAGAGCCATCCTCAAACTGCTCTCCCAATGATTTTCATTTCACCAAAATATCTTGTGATGCTGATGCATTCAGAGCTCCTTTAAATGAAACTAAAGGGCCAAAACAAACTCCTGAAAAACAACCCCACACCTCAATCCCCCTCCACATTTGGTACAATGCAGTAAATGAAGTGTCCTAGCAACCAGCAAACCAAGAACCAAGCATCAGATTTCCATGTGTATAGAGCCTTCATCCTACACTTTACTAAGCAATAGATGATATGTGGCATGGATGCAACTGTTCAATCACGGAACCATTCCTTAAGTCAATTGCAATCATCGATTACGAGTCTATAATTTTAATACAGACTCATAATCCACTTTGTACCAAACTGCTTGATGTTTACTCCCAATGTAAGTCGCTTTGGATAAAAGCGTCTGCTAAATACATGAATGTAAATGTATTTTAGAGATTATCAAATTTCGAATGTAAAAGGTACCTTAAATATCTCCTTCATGTATCAATCTTCATTTCTTGAGCACAACATTTAAATAGCTCTGTTTTAACACTGACCGATCGGACCACCTCACTGATGAGCACGACAGGAGTCTTCCTGCTGCTGGGACTCCCAGGGAGGATCCACTGACTGTAGAGCTCCAGGAGGAACTGAGAGCAGGAGTGGATGTCCACCCCAGCACGATGCTTCCTAGACACAGCCATAAAAGGTCAGGATGGAGCATACAATGAAGATTAAAGCGTAAACGCGGGAGTGAGAGTGCTCACCTTGAGTTGATTGGTGATACGGGTGGAGAGGCAGGTGCTGGGGCATCGGTTTCATCCTCCTCATCCTCACCCCATTCCTCCTCCCTCAGTGGGGTGATGTTATTTCCTAACCACACTGAATGAATTGAAACCTGCAACAAGACCACATTTTTGTGCAGATTTTTAATTTGCGATATGTCCAAAAAAAGAAGTGCTGTGTAGTAGTCACTTTACTTACTTGTCCAAGTCTGTAATCCATGTTACCCATCTCCCTCTCTGTGTTGATCTGCAGCAGGAGCTTCTCGTGACTGACAAGGGTACCTGAATATGCAAATGTTTAGAAAATGGTCCAAACCACCAAAGACAATCTCTGCCCGATCACTGACCCGCTGTAGAAGAGGACAATGATGGCACGGGGTCCCACGCTTGATATGGGAAGGGCGTGGCAATGTTGTCCCTCTTTGACACCATGGCCTGAATCTCACGCTCCACCATTCCTCTAATCACACCCAGTTTACGTCCATACCTGTAGAGGAAAGAAAAGCATGCATTTCTCTTCAGAATTTGGAGGAATGACACATTCTGTGTTTACAAACCTGGTGTCCAGAGCTTTAAGGATTTTGTTTCTGGGTTGCTGCTCTGGACAGCTGACGGCTGGGTTTCCTGCTGTCGGTAGACTCATGGCACTCAGTACCAGAGAAGTGATGGACTGAACCGCAAGCACATTTATCTGAGTCCTCTCCAGATCCTCCTGAGACATAACAGACATGTTTTATCAATTACTCAAAGTGCTGTATATAGGAGCAGGTGGTTTTCCAATTTTCAGGATTTTCAATGATTTATGGCACCTCTTGCTGGGTTTCCTCCTCTTGGTCCATTGTGATTGGCTGAGTGACCAGCACACCCAACAGAGTTGCCCACGTCTCCTCAAATTGAGTACGGCTACTCCAGCCTGCACCAGAAAATTATTATACAGATTGTCAAAAAGATTTCTTGGACATTTTTCTGAAAATATGAGTGATGCAAACAAAAACACTCATATTTCTCAAGGAAAAAAAAAAAAAAAAAAAACTTTTTACCCTCATAGTAAATGTTTGGGAGAAGCCATTTTGTTTCAATGCTTCATAGTGGGGATGGCGTTCATCATAGGCCTACATTCCCAAAATGTAGCATTTATGGTTGTGGCCAAAAAGTTCATTTTTGGTCTCATCACTCAGGCATTTGAGTGTTTATTTAGTTTTTTTTTTTCTGCAAACTCGACCTTGCAAGGAATTTTTCTTAAAGTGTCTCCTTATTGTGTTCCTTGAAACAGATGTCACCTTTTTTCAGAGAACCTTGAAGTATTTTCTGATACATTGCCTAGAAATCAGGAAATTTTCCAGGGTATGTAAACTTTTGAGCACAACTGTAGCACCATGGCACAAATAATATAAAACCACAAAAGACCAGTAATTCTACAAAGCTTTGGTTTTGTAAAATAGGCACATTTAAAAATGCTTATTTGATTGGAAAAATTTATTTTGAGTGAATAACCAGGGTGCAATTATAGAGAGATATCACGGTTATCACAGGGTGCCCCTATGTACCCCCTCTCCTTCGATTTGTTTCCAGGCTCGCTCAACTTTTAATGTTTAGAAAAATAATAAATGCATTAGCCAGCAAAAAAAAACAAGAAAGAAGATTGAGACCAAAATTTTAATTCTTTAAATCAATTCAAAGTTCTCATACCCAGCGTGTTAATTCGGTACAGGAATTCTCTGAAGACATCTTTCTCCTGCAGGAACTCTACAGGAATCTCTGGAAATGCAGTCCCAAATTCCCCGCTTGGCCTGGGGGACCAGCCCAGCTTCCAGACCTGCAAAATAAACAGCTGATCTCAAGTGCTGTTCTTTTCGTTTGGAAAGAAGAGAGAATGATCTCTGACCAGGGCTGGGATTCGGGTGTAGCTGTTCACCAGTGGCAGCCTGGCCAGACTTATGATGATGTTGCGTAGGGTGGGTGTGAGGAATGCTGGGATATTCTTGTTTCTGTGGTGACCCAGAGCAAGCACAGTCTGGAGGCCTTCAACCAGCTCTGCCATGATCCCACAGCATCGCCATTCACTCTGGTCTAAAAACAGACACAGAATGAAGCAGAATCTTATTTTTACCCTTTAAACGTTCCCACCATTGTGAACAATAATAGTTTGTTTCATTGATCCTCATAATTCAGATTTGCTAATTTAATCAATTAAATGGATCAAGAACTGGATTTGTTTAACTGGCAAAAATTGCAGTTTAAGATAAAAAAAGTATGTACCGGTATGTATTCTCTCTTTTTCTTTGCACGACTTGTCAGATTTTGTAACTTGAAGAGCTTCTTAGCTCCACCCTCTACTTTTTAAGACCATACTCATATAAGTCTGTCTCAAGAGAGGACGTGAAAAATTCCAAGATAATAAAAGAATAAAAGTTTATAAAACATGATTGGACTATCAGTTGTTCAATTAAACTATAGAAGAGATAAATAAAGTTCTCTGCTCAATCCTGAATGGCTCATGCAGTTGATTCTTATTATGTTGGCTTGTAAAAGAAAGGGGACTGGGTCAAAATCCTGTGCTTTCCTTCACTAAAGATAAATATACATTTACTCACTATCTGCAGAGTTCAGCTTGTCTTCAGACTCCTCTGATGTTTTCCTCTCTGGCCTCAGAAACTGGTCCCCAGGACCAACAGCAACTACATATTTCCATAAAAAGAAAATAAAAATATATATATATATATATATTTTAAATTGTATATTTAATTCTGTTGCGTATTTTCCTGCAGAGCTTTGTGACACCGACCTGCATGGATAAAAAACTGTATGCAGTGGATGATGGAGCAGGTATGTGAGAGGTAGGAATGTGAAGAGAAGTGTGTCCACACTGCCAGCTGCTGGAGGGCCAAGCATAGGCAGGACAAACTCGTTTGCATGTCCAGACTTAGAGGAAGCTGGTCCTGCACCAACCGCCAAACCACCACCTACACACAGAGAAAAGAACACGAGGCAAGGTGACTGTAATTACAAGGACGCCTCCACATCTTTCTAAAATAAGGCTCTACAGAAATTACAGGAATATGTATGTTACAGCTTTGTACAGCCTTAAAATTCTAATTGTGCTTCACAATTTAAGAAAAAAAAACGACAAAGTACTGTGCAAAGTTTAGGCAGTTGTGGACCAATGTAAATATGGAAGATTTTTTTTTCTTACGTTGTAACATTTATTTACAACATTTTTTCACACCTACCAAAAATATTTGTTCAGTTCAGTAATTATGGCACTTTAAAATCGATTTAGATTTATGAATGATGTGAAAGAAACAAAGGGAGGATTTAAACTCAACTTAAAAGCCATCAAACAATCTTACCTCAATAGCGAGGGTGCTGAAGGTGGTAATGAGTGTTTCTTTATCTTTGGGAATGTGCATTGATGAAGGCAGTTTGGAAAGAGACAGCAAATACTGACTCAACACTCCACAAAGACTCAAGACACTCTGATAAAACCCAGGCTCTCCTGCAGCAAACACAGAAATACACACAAAGAAAACGTGTTTTCAGATAGATCTTCAAATGATGAAAGCAGATCTCTCTCTGATGCTCATTTTGTAAAAGGAGAAATAAGGGATTAAAAAATTCTTTAAGAGAATTTTGTTTGAAAATCAAAATTTGCTTTTTTTACACCACGACAGAAGAACACCATGGTGGGTAACTCAGAATGTTGACGACAATATAGATGTATTTCTATATACAGTGGTGCTAGGCCATTTTTCAGGAAAGAAACAGTTTTGTACTCTTTTTAAATCATAATGACAACAAAAACTCAAACATTTACATACCCTGGTGATTTTGGCCTGATGACATGAAAATTGCTTATAATTAACAGTTGTGCATTCTCTCTTCTGGATTTTTTTCCTCAATTTTTGCAACAATAAAACCAGAAAATGTTTTAAGATTATATGCATGTTTATTGCAAGGCATAGAAATGGTAAAATGTGTATATCTATCTCTTTGGAACAAAATAATGAACTCAGCCAATCAACAAGCTTTACACATCATCCACAACTCCGGTTGAAATCAATCATTCTGAAGACTAAATCCCATTTTGAAATAAAAAAATTGAGATATCCATAAAACCTCAGAGAATGGTACAAGAAAGTTTGGTGTCAACAAACAGTTTTAAACAAACAAAAATTCTAAAGTACGCAAATGTGGAATATCAGAATTTTGTGAATCTGCTATTTTTTTTACATAAAAACTATAGTAACCTTTTAAAACTCACCATACACTTGATTAAGCTTCTGGCAGTAATCAGCACAAGTTTTAGATGGAGGAAGGAAGGGTTGATGAGGTGAGGGAAGGAGCTCTATGACACCAGCCAATTGGTCGAACATCACCTGTCGAGCCGTTTCAAATAACACCGTCCCATGGTCCTTACAGACTCTCTGAACCCCAACACTTAGACATGATGCCAGGAGACCAAGGTTGAAGTCCTGGAAATACAAGACGTTATGTTTCAAAACATAATGGTGTGAAAATATGAGTGAGAAAATATTTCTCAGTCTTCACCTTGCAGGTCATGATAGCGTTCAGCTCAGACTGGGGAAGTTTGGTCAGCAGATCAGTTGTTTCATAAAGAGCTCCATCGCCTCTCAAAAAGCACTGAGATTTCACCAGAGCAACATACCACTCCTGCAACACATCAGTAAAGATGAACTGCCCAATAGGTTTTCACATTTTTATCCAATAGAGATATCCAATCCTACCTTATTGGGTTCTATATTTTCTGGTGGAGGTGGTGGATCACCATCCAGTGGATGACAGGTGATAGGGCCAGCAGGGCTAGTGGTTTTATCAGCAACAGTGGCTCTGAATCTGTCCAGCAGGGAGAAGAACCGTTGATGCCTGCCATTAGAGAAAAAAAAACGTTTAAATACATACATATCTACCCTGAGAAGATATGCATCAAACTGATGAAACTGCAAGCTGACCAACCTTTGTGCCAGGCCACTGGTCTGCAGGTACTGCTGGATCCTGTCCAGCTCCTCCAGTGGCAGCTGCGCGATGCTATTCTGCAGTCAGAGAAGACAAAAGCTCACTCTGTTACATTTGGGTAGTACTGATAGCCGACAACTGTATGTTTTAATTGGAGAAAAAAAAATGCAATTTTTTTCCCTAAAATGACATTAATATATCCTTAATCTACTTCTCATGTACGATCAACTGTTCAAAGAGACGTCTTATTAAATATGGAGGTAATACAGTGGAATTAAAAAGTTTAGGCACCACTGTAGATTTTAACTTAAAAATCATTAGTAGTCAGAGTGATATTTGAGAATTATTTAAACAAAATTGGGCATGTGAATAACTGTCACCTTGTCATTTTACTGATTTCAGTACTTTTAGCACTAATTATTGGAATTGGTTTGGTGACCCGCGCGCAAACGTGAATCCAATCATAAAAAAATATTCAAAAGAGGCCAATTGTAAATGTTTCTCCTCTTTGCACCTTCTTTAAAGAGTGGCAACATGGGAGCCTCAAAACAACGATGTAAAGTGGATAGAGTGGATAAATAGAGTTAATGTGTTGCTAAGATAAACATAAAATGTACGGTGTCTGAAGAGCTTTGACCCCTTCAGCAATGTCCAAGAAATTCCAAAATAAGCTACTTTGATGAGCGAGAGTATGCTAAAAGTGAACTCTCCAGACCAATGCAAATTACATTGCGATTTAAACAGCTTTTAGCTCGTTTCCTTGGTTACAATGAAAACATAAGAGTTCTCATTTGATTATAAAGAGCACTTAGATCTCAGATGGACCGGGAAAAGCAAAACTACTTGTGCTCTCCAGATAATTGCTCACTTGTCCAGGTTTTAGAAATCCTGGACTTAAAAGACTATAAGTTATGAAGAGCCAGAACACATTTAATTTACTTCTTGGAGTCAATTGCTGTTTACTTTAAAAAAGTATGACATGTTCTTTATTTAAACCACGACATGTTTTTCCTAAGTCTACATTCAGAAGAGAATTGGGACACCTATTCATGTGTTAAAAATGGAAGGGAACTAAGAGGTAGAAATAGAATTCAGGTCAAACTCTCTATATGGGTGAATATTGAAAACTTTCAGTGAATCAACATTTTTTGATGTAAATAGTGTAGTAAATTTTTTTTTTGAATCTTAATGTCTGAGATAGAACAGGAAGTTATATCACAACAGGGAGTTGCTTGAATAAAGCAAAACAGGAGAGAGAGAGAGAGAGAGAGAGAGAGAGAGAGAGAGAGAGAGAGAGCTTAAGGCAGATTAGATTGTTTCACTTTTCTGGCATAACATCTTAAACCTTGCTTCCAGAGTCTTCTATAATGGGCTATTATTATTAATTTCAATAACACAGACAGCTGACAAAGCATTCCTGAACTTTGCTAGTCGTGATGATGTTGATCTTTTCAGATGAAACCAATAACCAGCGCAATTTAAAAGAAACATTGGCTACTTGAAATAAAACCTTCCTGCAACATAGTAACTGCAACGATCAAGTTGTTTTCATCTCGTAACATCTTACTGTGTTCATGTCTGACACTTTACTGTCTGTTACCTGCAGGGTCTCTGCAAGCAGCATCTCCACACGTCTGCAGGCGAGGGTGTCCACCATGCGAGCCAGCACACGGAACGGTGTGTTGAGGAGTTTGTCCACATACAGCATGAGCAGAGCTCCAGACTGGCTGAGATGAATGCCCTCCAGACACTGCAGTGTCTTCTTCAGCATCACCGGCTGCACGGTTTGAACAATGATAACAGGAGCTGTTTGAACAGTCGAAGTCATCCAGAAACAAATTGTACTTTATGAAATACATACAGTGGTGAGGTTGTTGCAGCGGGATTGTATGGCCTGTATGAAGAGCCCGCTGGCTGCTGAGTTCCGGTGGACAGCGCTGATAAAATCCTGCACAGGAGGCTCATGGGAAAGACTGATCAGATCACTCACATGGTTTACAGTCAGCCATGTCAGATGCTCAGAGTCGTGGAGGTTTTGACACTGTGATACAAAAATGGGAAAATATATTTTCACAAAGACCCTTAATATTATAACAGTAAAATGAAACTGAAAAGCAAAAATTTGTTGATTCTTCTGTGATGGACTGGTGACCTGTCTAGGGTGTACCCCCGCCTCACACCCAATGTGCGCTGGAGATAGGCACCGGGACCCCCGTGACCCCAAAAAGGGAAAATTAATGAATGAAAGTTTAATCTTTAATAACATGTAGTATATAATTCTAATAAGTATGTCTAAAATAAGTACCATTCAAGAACATAACAACAATAGCAAAAAATTTGTAAAAAAAAAAAAAAAAAAAAAAAAAATGCAAAAATAACAGGATTTTGCCACATTGAGGGGATTGTCATGAACTTGGGAGAGCTTCAAAAGGACTGAGGCTGTAGTGAATGCATCAAAAGTCACTACATACAAACAAATCCACATGGGCTATAGATGTTGCACTTCAGAACCAAAAACACTCCAGAACATCAAAAGCATCTGAGCTGAATTGTGGAGATAAAGAATTGAAGACAATATTGAATATATTTGTTCAGAAGTCAAGAGGAATAATGAAGCCGGTCAGAATGTTGCTTGAAGTCTAAGTTCCTCCCGTCAGTGATGACTTGGGTAGGTCCACCGGGTTTTCTGAATTCTCCAGTCAATGCTGCCATTGACTGGGCACTTTAAGAGACATTTTCATTTGAAATCAACGATTTTAGATAATATTGATAATATTTAAATTACTGAGTTTTGGAATACAAATAATGTAACTCGTTAATTATGACTAAATATTCAGAAATGATCAAATTATGGGTGTAACGATACACTGCTCACAATACATATAACAATTGCATATAACAATGTTATGTACACTATAAGATATTTTATATTGTATTATATTATTTTAGTTATTTTTGAACATTTAGTAAAAATAAAATAATATAAAAAATCGTAGCCATTATAAAAACAGCTGCTATGTAGGAGTGCAAGATTCAGAAAAGCCATGTTTTTTTGAAGAATGCTCACCACATAATCACAAAAGAGGATAAGGGCTCCTCTGCGGACAATCTCTCGGTTACACATGGCCAGCTTCCCCTCAGACCTGTCCTCCTCGCCAGATGAATGTGGACTCAACTGTTTGGTGCCGGAAAGACTCTGCCTCCTGATTAAGAGGTGGAGAGAAACGTGTTCAATCTAGTCTTTCATCTTATTTTGTGTTGCACTTTTTTATGTTTTCGAGGGTAAAAAAAATTAATTAAGTTAATTATCAAGCATTATTTTGCCAAATTTTTTAAATGTTCAGCAATCATCATCATTGCATGATAAAAAACATGGAAAACATAAAAAATATGTTTGTTTTACTAAATATTCTTTGTTTAAATAAGATCAGCTTGAAGCTGCTCATGCCTTGTGTGGGTACTTTCTTTGCACTGGGTGAAAAGGTTGTGAAGGAATGCTGCAGAAGACTCATTTTATTTTATTAATGTATAATCTGAAGATTAATTTAGGAATCTCCCAACAGTTTCATTTTCTCTATGTTGTGTATTATGCTATAATCATTTGAGTATAAAGTGTAATATTAAACTGAAAAATAAATGAGTGACAATTGTGTATTTCTTTTGTTACTTGAATTTAATCAATAGGATATTTTTATAGACCTGTGTTATCGCCCCGAGCGCCTTTTTCTCTGTGCAGAGGATCAAAGACAATCCACCATTTCAGGAGGTGAACGGCTCACGTCGGACATGTGGGTCACCCAAAAGGCCAGAGGCAAACGGAACTACGCCCCGACTAATTTGCATTTTTTAAGAACATATCTAAGACCATGTAACAAGGGAGGGGTGTGTAAGCTAACGCATTGCGACGGGAGCTTGACGCACATTGCTGTTGTGTAATGCAGTTAGTACACACAGATATATCTGTAATGTGTTATTCATGAATTGTGAGTAAATATTTGGACTTCAAGCCCTCTCCTGTCTTCTCTGAAATACGTTATTCGCTATTTCCTTCAAATCCAAATGCTAAAAATAGTTACAATCAAAGACACAAATGACCGATTTACAAACGAAATTTAATTTTCAAAGCCATTTTAAGTGAAAACCAAAAGTGTGCTCATTTAATGAGTTTGCTTGGTGTTTGTGTTCTGACCTGGGCGTCTGGTGGACCTCTGACCACCAGCTGTAGTTGGTGTAGTTGATGATGAGCAAAACCTGACACCACAGCAGCACCAGAGATGGGTGGGTCGTGATGAGCTGAAGGACCAGACTGTTCAGACTCTCAAGGGAGTAAAACTGAGCCTCCTCCTCACCCTCTGCTTTCAGAAGCCTGCTTGCTGCTGTCGTGATCCGCCGGAACATTCCTGTACAGTTGATGGACATCATAAGTTGGCTTAAGTGGTAAAGACACTTCACACTCCGTTTAAAATAAAAATCAATAAAGAATATAGATGTTCTGTGGGTGAGTGCACCTGATTTGAAGATGTGTATTAAACACATGAGCAGTGTGCCCAGCTGCTGGCAGTAGAAGGTATGCTGCTGTTCACTCATGTCCACTTTCACCTGCTTAGTGGCTATGTCATCCAATAACACCCCCACGAGCTGTAGTAAGAACCTTACATGAAAACAAAAAACATAAATAAATGATTTCCAACGCAACGCTGAGGCCCACCAAACAGACATTCACCTCGCAAAGGTTTCCTCTGGAGGAAAGCGCTGTGGTTCTCCATTGGTCTCATCCATGATGGTAGGTGGAGGTTCCAGGGGGCTGGTGACATCACAGAGTCGGCAGATTGTGGGACAGGAGAGAAGGTATGGTGAAAGAGAAAGCTCCTGAATGCGAGACAGAATGATATCCTCTGTGGACTGAGAAATGAGGACCCGCAGAATGGCTAGGATCCCAGACACCCACAATTGTACTGTGCCAACTGATGCCTACAAAAGGAAAGCAGTACTGCAATGAGGCACTTCACAGAACTTAGCATAGGTCACATTCAGGTAACATTTACATACATTTTGGTTAATGTATGATGCTCAACAAACTGTTTTGTGTAGTGACGAACGCTCGCAACTCTCTTATGCTACAATGGAACGAGGTAATTTTTGCCAAATACGACGCTGCTTTCAAACACCTTGATTCCAGCGATTCGTTAGTGTGCACATGTTGGATCGGGGATGAAATTAGAAGGAATTTTCCTTTCAACCAGTATCTTGGAATTCCATCATCGGCCATTTTATTATTACTAACAGCAGCACACTGAAACGAAATGACTCAACCACTGTTTGTGGGGGCACCCTGGCGGTGGCGGAGCCCTAAGCATGTCACCGTGTGCTGGCACTATTTTATCTCATTCTCATTCGTGCGAGGCACACACACCGCGGGAGAGATGGGGAGAGAGAAAGAGAGAGCTACAGTACTTGCTTGTAATTTTTCATTTTATTATTCATAGTATTGATTATTTGAAGCATCCAATTCTGAAAACCTGTATTGATGTTTCAATTAGCAAAATAAAGTTAATTATTTCCCACACATATTTATTATGTGATCTATACAAATGATTACTTTAAAATTCAAATTTGCTAAGCAATCAGAACCGAACCGACAGGAAGCAGATGAACTGTGTCATCAGAAAAAGTTCAAGAAGACAGCAAAATAAAGCTCTTAGTACCCTCCTTCACAAGAGGTTTAACACTGAATCAAATGACATTCACAGAATCAAAAAATATACATAAGAGTTAAATATAGCGATCATTATTGGTAATTGTTCTTTTTTGAGGGGTGTGGGGGGTTAAGTAACCAGTAATTTGGCAAATAAAGTAATCAAAAGAGTAAATTTTTACTTTTAAAAGGAGTAATTTGCCAAGCACTGCCCGTGAGTGAGTGTGCGGAAACCACCCAAAAAAACCATTTAACAGCATACTCAATAAAAAAAAAATCTTTTTCACCCAGATTTTTTCATGTGTTTTAAATAAAATGCCATAACTATGGTCACAACCGTGCCACACGTGACAGTTATAAATATATATAAAACAAAGGGTTAAAGACCAGGTACTGAACGGGATTGGAGGAGGATAGCGATAACAACTGTTGGATCAGTCGCTCCATTTCATCGTTATCATAAAAAAAAAATCCAGATCCTTAAAACGGTAATCTAAGAGATGTTAAAATTCTACATGATCCTCACTAGAGTAGCCGGTGTGATGAACATGCTCTTCAAAAGCATGTCTACGGGACGCAGAGAGGAAGGCGCCACTGTCTCAAACAGAGTGTTTAACACCCCCAGTGCCTCATGGGAGTCCAAGTGCATCTGTTAAGCACAAATACACTAATAAGCAACACATTCAACTTGTTATGATGTAAAGAAAAAAAAAGTCTTTTTTTTAGACTTGTATATAGCAAAAATGATCTGTGAAAAACTCACTTGTTGTTTGCCAATCATTGGGAGGATAATGTCTGCGATCTGTCGCGAGAGCCTCTTCCACTTATCCTCATTCTCTTTATGACATTGCTGGAGGACCAGAATAAACATCTCCAGAACCTACAAACAAATTTCAGCTCATTAATGTAATGCCATTTGTTTTTAAACACATATCAGGAATGAGTGTTACCTGATGGTGTTGTATGAGACGCAGCAGCATCGACACCACCACCTCCTTCTGGGTGTCCAGCTCTTTCCCAGCATCTGCTTTATTGGAACCTCTTAGTACAAAGAGGTCATGGACAATCGGCTGCAGGGCCGGGATTGCTGGGAAATGACACAAAATAACAAAACACCAGGTTAAATGATAGTTTCTATTTCTTTAAATACTTGATTAACAATTTGTGATGGAACTCACCATGCGTCACTGCCTTACGGCCACTGGCCATGATGCCATCACAGAGCTGAATGATCTTTGGGATGCCGATGATCTGTTTGGAATGGTATCGCTCGTAGGACAGCAGGACCAGGAAGAAGAAAATGTTGGGCACGATCTCTTCTGAATCCCTACTCGGTAAAAAGAACTCAGTTTTGAGTTCCATCTGGATTATTGAGTACAATGCCTATTTACAGCTTAATAGTTGCTATAAAATTTTTATTACATAAGAAATATAGTTGTCATAAGTGATTTGAGGATGAAGAATATCATGGCAAATATTTCCAAAATTTCAATAAAGTGTCTTTGATAAAGGAAAGGTCAGAATTTCCCCTACCATTCAATAGGAGGGGTGCCCCACACCTTTAAACGGTCCACAACAAGTGGAAGTCTATGCATTTACATTTACATTTATGTATTTAGCAGACGCTTTTATCCAAAGCGACTTACATTGCATTTCTATGCAGAATTGTGTCACAACTTGCTTTAGAAAACTTTTAGAAAAGGGGGTTGGTCAGGTGTAAATCAATGAGATGCCACGGACCAACCGCTGCTTGTTTTCGCTCACGTGTAATTCAATAACAGATAGTTTGTGCTTCAGAGAGCAGAGTTGATATATATATATATATATATATATATATATATATATATATATAGTGAGATATATATATATATATATATATAGAGAGAGAGAGAGAGAGAGAGAGAGAGAGAGAGAGAGAGAGAGAGAGAGAGAGAGAGAGAGAGAGAAGAGA